>VXBC01008661.1:1853149-2211262 GCA_013399945.1 Ploceus nigricollis | reverse complement strand
CAACAAGCGGCTTATCCTGGGCGTCATCGCCAGGACGGCCAGCGTCCGGGTGGACACGGTGGAGGACTTCGCCTACGGCGGCAGCATCCTAGTCAACCACATGGACCGGCTCTTCCAGGACCAGGTGCTGGGCAGTGAGGAAGCGGCCTGCCGGGCGGAGAAGCTGGTGGGCGCCACGGCCTACAGCCTGCTCTGGAACAACTGCGAGCACTTTGTCACCTACTGCCGATNAGCTCTGCAGCCAAAGCTTTCCTCTTTAAATCTCATCTTTTGCACTTTTTTTTTTTTTTTTCTAGTTCTGTGAGACTGTGAAGATGATTATTCGGGACCAGAGGAGCGTCCTCGCATCGGTGCTTGTGGGACTAGCGTCAATAGTCTGCCTAGGTGTGGCACCCGCCACCACACTCCCCACCATCTTCATTCCCTTCTTTCTGTGGATGGCTGGCTAACAGCCTTCCTGGAGTCTTCCCTCCAGCGTCTGTATATAGGATGTATACTACTGTATTTATGAAAGCACACATTACTCACTGGCATCATGTAAAGTTTCTTAACTTTGTGCACCATTTTAAAATACAACTTTGTCTAGAATACAGTGCACAAGGCATAGCTTACTGTGTAAGCCAAATAACAGATTTCCTGAAAATCTTGGTATATTTAACACACCTTTAAATCATGGAAAAAGTAGGGTTGCGATGCAGTTCTGCTCCTAGTCTTTAGCCAAAAATTATTCTAATAACATCCTTCATGTTCTTCAGTTTTTTAGCTGCATACCTGGGTGCCATAACTATTAATAAAAATGGATGATGGAGTTCCACAAAGTGATGGAAATGGAGAACAAACTGCTTACCTCTTCCTTTTATAGACATAATGTATATTCAGAAATTACTGTCTCCATTCCTAAAATACTCCTTGGTGGAAATGCAAGTAAACTGACTCTTTTTTGAGAGCAAAGAAGAAAAGCCAACCCTCAGCTGGGTGCTGTGGGAGCACATTTGGCCGGACTAGTTAAAGTCATTTCCCTTCTGGGAAATGTTCAGATATCTGTCATTTGCATTAACTGTGTAAACACTTGCTACCTTATTGAACAACTTTTAAATTGGGTTAGTGATAAGGAAAGATGGCAATTGGTAAGGACCAATTTCCTTGCCAGTGATAGTGGCTAATATGGTTAATATAAATGGCTACAGAGGGATTTAGGAGCTATGGGAAGAAATTTGCTTGCTTTATGTCAACTAGTGATGTAAAGATGTTGGGACATCTCCAGCATTCCAGGGCACATGGCAGGGAGGAGGAGGACAGACACCAATTTAGTTCCTACCATTCCTCAGCAGTGGAACCTGTGTAGGTGCTGTAAGGTATCAGGGATCGTTGGAGCAGTTTCTGTGGTGGCTATATTGTGATTTTGGATATTGCCTTAAAACACTTTCTCAGTGAAAGACAACATGTCTTCCTATACTCATCTCTTGTAAGTATTCACTTTCAAGCCAGTAGCTGGTGCTAGAAACATTTCGTCTTCAATGCTGAGGCCTTTCAGTTTATCAAAAATGTGTAAAGTTGCATTTGAGATCAAGTTTCTGTAGGCAATTATTTAAATGTTAAAAACCTTTGCTATTTTTTTTGTTAGCAAGGTCTTTTATGTATGCAGAGAAATTGTTCAGCTTCTGGAATGCCTTGTGTGCATACATGTACTTACTTGTTCACATGCTGTGCTTGCCTTCCTTTCTAGTTAAAGGCCAATATGATGGTGTCTTCACCAAGGACTCAACCTCAGATTTACGTCTATTAATGGTGTGCAGTGTCCTGCCATCAGGTCTGTTGCTGAAATGGCCACTTGCCCATTTTTAGAGAGACTCCTTTTAACTGTGCTATAAATCCCCTCCTCCTTCCCCTAGACCTTACAGATGCTTGAAGGTTGGATTTTTAGAACTGAGAGTCTACTTGGCTACTCTCTAATTGTCATCTTCTGGCTGCTCCACCATAACCAACGAAGAATGTAAAGACTGGGGTGAAATTCCAGCTCATAGGAAAGAGCAGCATGACTCCTGCTGCCATCAAAGAGGGGATTTCAGCCCAGCTTTCACATGTTCAGTCGGTAGCTCAGCTCTGAGCAGCTGGATATCAATTACTGCTGGATCCTTGTAAACAACTTCTATTCTGCTTTGAAAGATTGCAATGCTCAGTGTCACTGTTTCTGGTAAACTTTTGAAATTAAGGTGTTTTCTAATTAACATGTTACTTTTTCATAGCATATGCATTAGTAATATTTACATAAACTCCAATGTGGTTTTTTTACTTGCTGTGAATAAGGCATGACCTGTAGTCATAACTGTAATTATATAAATTTTATTCATTTAAAAATGTCTACTGACCTCTTGAAATTGAGTATAATGCTGTAGCATTACTCTAAGATATCCCAGCAGGGCACTGAACAGGCCATTAACATGCAGTTACATGGTGTCTGATTACAGGTGGGCTTTTCTTTTACCTTTTATTTAATTGGGATTTATAAGAATTCCAGTAATTCTTACAACCCACATATACAATAAACAACAGGGTCATGACCAGTAACCGAATCACACGTGGGACTCTTGGAAGGCAGAGAAATGTTCCTGCTCTAGCTTTGGTATCAGAGGACCTGTGCTCCTGCACTACTAACACTGTTGAGGAAAAAGCATCCAGATTGACTAAACTGGGATTTTCATAGGTGTCTATGAAAGAAATGAAAGCAGTTCCTTGCAGGCTTTCAGATGTATTACTAGAGAATTTTCCTTCAGCATATAAAGTTTTAAACCTATGAAATGGTCTAGAATGTCTTGCTGTATCCTTTCATCAAAGACAAGTAATAATGGCATAGGAGCAAAAATTCATCTGCATGTTTAGGCATTTTTCCTACCAACTGTACTTGTAGCAAAGATCTGGAAATTTTGTTAAAGTCAGGCATGAGTCAAATCAGTCATACTCTGAGGAGAAAAACAAGTAGCAGGCATGAATTTTTGTGTTCAACTCAGAGGGTGGTGTTTGTGCTCTGAAATATTTTGGTAAATGTCAGTGTCAACTTTTTTTTCTGTAATTACTTGAGTAAAAATAAGCACTAGCTGGAGCATTGCATTTCAGACTTGAGCTCAACTGTGATGCCATTGAAATGAAGGAGCTAGTTATAATAAGAAAAACACAGAAAACTGTGGAGCAGTTCAGCTGTTGGGGAAATGTGCGTGCTTAGAAGTGAAATCGTTCATCGGTAACTGTAAGTGATGGTGATGGGGAGTGTAAATCCAGAGCCACAGCTCATTATAGTGGGGGCTGTTTTGGAAAGCCATGTGGTTAAACCAGAATACGTAATGAAGGAGTATAACCATCACCCCCTGCCACTGGAAAAGGCAAGTAGTGAAGACATCAGGTTTAAAGGATAGATGTTTCACTTCAGGCTTTCCAAGGAAAACAAAAATAAAATTAGTAAGGCTCAAAATGTTTTTAGAAAAACCTTGTTTAATAGAAATGAACAAGAAAGGTAAGTTACTAAATGGAGACATTAGAACAGTGTGCTTTCTGGTTTTCTGTTTGCATTTATTTTAGCTTGGAACATAAATGATTACTCATTCTGTGGTGAACAGTCATCTGCTGCTTGATTTCACTCTGCATTCTCCTGTGCAGAAGGAGAATGCCACATATAAATACTGTTGAGGCTTTTAATGAAAACAAAATCATAGTAATACTTGTTAAAGGCTGAGGGGGTAGGGAAGAGGGAATTAAACTTGTGTGTGACTTGACATCGTCCAGACAGGTTTTAGAATGCAAACTGCAGCAACAAGAAACATTAGAACTGTGATCTCTAGAAATTATATGGTGCTGTATTATTTGTTGCATGTTCTCACATTAAATAAAGCATCACACACCACTGGATGATAGAGAACCATGTTAGACAGTCATTAGTTAACATCTTCTTTCTCCACTGAAATGAAAGTTCTCGGGTGACCTGGAGCATTTCCTCATTATACTTTGTAATAGCTTTAGACTTGATTCATCTGAGTACTTAACTGTCATGAATGAGCTTTCCAATGAGAAGTGAAGATAGAAAAGCTTAGAAGTTTTGAAGCTCTTTGCTGTAGTGCATTTCAATTTCTTTTCAGCCTTACAAAAATCTCTCAGAGCATTGTGCTGGTAGAATAAACAATCTCCTCTCCTGCAGGAATGGAACACTAAAAGTATTTGAAGGCTTTTTTGGGCATAATTTCTTAAAAAAAATATTCTGGTGTGTTCTGTGATGTAGCTTCAGTTCTGAAGTCGAGAACATTTAGGATATGGTCCTGAGTGCTCAGAGACTGTGGGAGAAGGGGGGCAAGTGAGGAGACCTTTAGGAGGCTTAAGTCAAAATTATATTGATTCCAGTACCACAGTTCTGTCTGTCACAAAACTGGGGATTTGGAGTTACTCTTTCTGTGTCTCACAGGGTAGAAAACTTCCTGTAAGACTTTCTGTAGCTTTTTTATGTTTTCCCTGTTTATAAGAGAACTTTGTTTAGCTGTGTGGCTTTGTTTCAGAAGTTGCCTCTTCTGTATTTTGTGTCTGTAAACTGCAAAACTGTCGGTGGCTGCTCTGTGTTAGTGTGATTTGGAGCAAATCAGCTGCACAGTCCCCTACAACTATATCACAACACCTACAACTTGGTGCTTGGTCTGAACAAAGCAGTGGGAATGTGACAGGCAGATAATACAGGTTTATTTTACTTGCAATGGCAGGGCATATTAAGTGTGGTGAAGGACTAGTTGGTGAATGCAGAAGTGTGTGCCTGAAGACTCAGATGCAGGCCACAGTGTTGTGTCTGCCTTCCTGTGCCCAGCTGGAGTTTAGGAGGCTTGCAGTGGGGTTGCATGTTAGCACAGAGATTAAAAAGATTAACTTGCCTTCCCTTAAATTGAAGTATGCGATCTATGCCACAGGCTGTAATCTAACCTAGTAAATAAAATTGGGTGGTGGTCCATCTTTTGACTGTGTGGTGGTACACTGTGACCCGTGTGTGTAGCTGAACTACTCCACTGTTTCACCTCTACTGGCTATGAGTAGCCCTCCCTGGCCTGCCTTGACCTAAGGCATGCTCCAAGAGAGCACCAGTTGCCAGGTGCTGCAACTGGAGTCATGCAAACATGGATGACCATGTACCAATGAGCAAACCTACTTTGTGACCTTGTTTAGCTGATAATCCTGGCCAGAATTTTAAGGTAGGCATCCCCATTTGTTACCCAAAACCTTGAACCCCTTCCTGGCTTAGCAGCACTTTGAATGGAAACAGCAATACCAATTTACAAGGAGTGGAAAAAAATGTGATGGTTACAGCATTTCTGGGGATTTGGGAGACTTGTTCCTAGGACCTTCTCAGTCCATCCTGCAGGAGTTCACAAGACTTTGGATAAGGCTATGGGGTGGCTACCCTTCACCTTTTTTAATTTTAGTCTCATGGTCAGAACAGTGATTACTGATTTTTTTTTTTAATCAAGTCAGGCAACACCTGTGGCTGAGTTAGAAGTGCAAAATGGCTCTCTGTCCACTCTGTGTTGGAACAGGGTCTGTTTGGAATCTCCAAAGGAGGGTGTCACTTCTATGGTCTGTTGGCCCCCGTGATGTTCAGAATGGGAAACAGATCTCTAGATGCAGTCAGAAACAGTCTCTAGAGGTAAGATTGGGACATTTCTGGAAGTCATTAATGAATTTTTCAGGTAGAAAAAGGGAGAGACTATTATGTTTGATCAGAGGTCTGTTTCTTTACTGCACTGTTGCTTTCATTATAACAAATCCTCTTAATTAAAGCAGATAACCTGCTGTACCTCCCAAACTATTGGCTACAGTGTCTCCTTTTTAACCCCTTCCCATTTCCATAACTGCAACAATAATCATCTCTCTGATTTCTGCCTACTTCCAGGACTTGGTTAATATTTGCATAAGGTTGTAGGTTTTTTTGCATTAGACACACCCAATACATAAAATGCATGGTTCCTCCCCAGAAGGCATTTTCTCTGCTTGTGAAACCAGAGTTCTGTGAGGCTAAGAAGGCATAATATAGTATGTAATGACAAATACATTCAAATGAAAGGTAATGCTCTGCTTAACTTGCCAAGCCACCTTATGTTCTGTTTGTGCATAGGCTGAGACCTAACTCAGATTTGCACCCATGTTCCTTGCAGTTTTGCAGAAAGTACCTGCATGTTGCCATTTAGCAGTGCACATAAACAGAGGGAGGTATGAATCTGCTACTCCTACATAGTAGGAAAAAATTAGTAATTAGTTCCAATCAAAAGTGAAGAAATGTGTATGTGAAGATAATGAGGAGTTTCCTGCACTCCTGCTGGAAATATTAGAGTTAGATATTAAACAGAGTAACTTTTGCCATTTATATTTGCAGACTGGATTGTAGGTAGCTCCAAGTGAATATTCAGGAGGAGGAGGCACCTGGTTTCAACCACTTCATTTAGTGTCTAAATGACATGATAATGCACTGTGTAAGTAGCCTGGAGCCAAGGATGACTTGGTCACCTCCAGAACCAGAAACAGCATGGCTGTGAAAAAAGAAGCAGTGCATTTAGCCCTCGGGGGAGGTGGATGTTCAGTACAGCACCATCTATCCCAGCTCTGACTCTTTTGGAGCCTGAACAGATAACGTTTCATGACCCTGTCCTGTATTGCAGTCATACCTGCTCACCTGAAGCAAGAGATCTGAATCATGCAGATATGCTTCTGACTGTTTCAATTCCATCCCAAGCCTCATTTTATTCCTGGGTGAGTTATACAGGTTGCAGCTCTGACGGTATCTCAGGAGTTCCTTTCAAAGTATTTCAGATTTTGGAAGAGGAGCCTGAAGGTCTCACTTAGGGCTGAAAATCATCTCAGACTGTCAAGTGTGTAAGGTTGCAATGACCTGAAGTATACATGAAGATGTAGCCTGTGATACCCACAGTCATGTTACTACATCCCATTACTCATCTTTTCATCAACCTTGGGATGTAGATAAACCTCAGCTCCTCTGAAATCCAAATGTGTAATAAACTAGGACGTGGCCTTGACAAATAGGTAAAAATAACATTTCTTCATCCAGTACATCAGCCATTTATCATGGATGATTGCGTGGTAAAGACAGCTGTTTGTATTCTTTTAGTTGCTACTCCCTATTTCTGGCAGCAAGTAAGTTTGGTCGCACTGTATGCAAGAAAGAACCACTCCAGTGTACAACTATTTTAGAATGACAATTTCATCATGTATTGACAGACAGGGTGTAGACTGGGTATAATGTCTTTTCAAAAACTTGCCTGGAGAAAGCAGTAATTCTGCTTGGCTGATAAACTGAAATTCCAGCAAGGAACAGAGCGTTTCTATTTCTGATGTCTTTGAGCAATTCCAGTAACTAATACTGTTAAAGCATTGAGAACTGCACAGGCAGTAGAGCTGATGCATAGTCATGAAATGTGTTTCAAAATTATAATGAGGTTTTTATGACTTGCAAAGAGATTTTTACTAGCAAGCTGAAAATATCCACCCAAACCAGTTATAGAAGTTACTTTCCCTCAGTAATTTTCTAGTTTGCATTTTTCATTTTGTGGAATGTTTGCATTGAAAGCTCTCTTAACAGACAGTACTTAATGCTGCAATTAAATATAAATCTGTGCTTGCAACAACAGTCTGTTCTTATGGGAAAGACAGTGGATTTGTGACATTATTTGTGAACTCAGTGTATAACTGAGCAGGAAGGGAACATGGGGTGTGAGCAAGATATCTATACAAAAAATATTTTACCCTAATAAAAAAAAAATCATAAGAGAAATTCCTTTAAAAAAAGTTGCATAATTAGGACTGCACAGTTAAAAAGTTGTAGCATTACATTTATAATTAAGTAGTACTCCAGGCTTCTTTATTACAATAGCATCACTGGGTTATGTTTCTTCCAACTAAAACCAATAAGAGCTTTGTTACTGTCTTCTTAGAGAGCAAAATTAAATATGAAATATTGCCACCAATTCCCTGACTTCTTGAAAATCTTGTACCTGCGAAAATTTAATAATGATGTTCAGAAATGAACACCCAGTAATAATAAACTTTACATAGAAAGAAGAATCCTACACATCAAAAATTCTGCAGCTTTGTTTTTTTTCTTTGTAGTTTTTCAGATCTTTTCAGGCAGCTGTCTGCAGATGGTTTTGTACTGCCACCATTGTTTCTACCAAATTTTCTGTTGGTTTAGGCAATGCATCCTTTATGTGGCTTCTGAGATTTTTTTCTGTGAACAAATCTACTCCCATTATTATTTAGGAAAACTGGACTTTCAATCCAGAGCTGCAGCAAGACAACCAGACACTGTTAACAAGTTTACTACCTTTGAGCACCTTGAGCTTATAGATGAGGGCCAAATTTTTACCATCAGAGGAAACTGGGAATGACCTTGGCAACATCTGAAAGTCAGTTTAGCAAAGTATCATTCTCCACTGATGAGCAACATTGAACACTTAAGGACAGGGTACAGGTACAGATGGATTCTTGATATGTTCTCAGAAGTTTACAATTTGCAAACTTCCAGGTTTAGAGCTTGCATTCATTTAATCACATTTAATACTCTTACCCTGTGTGAACTTATCTTACTTCATTTTTAGTTTATCAGCCTGACCTTTGAAAGACTCTATGGCAAGATAAATTATGATATATGAAAAAGCACTTTTTAAAAATCTGTTGTCCCTCCCCTTCTTGTACTACAGGGAACAATGAAGAATCATTTGCAGTACTTTTTTTCCACTTACAGTCTTACAGCTCAGATATTCCTGATGTAAAAATCAGAGTTTTTGCTGTTTCCACAAAGTTGTATTTTGGGAAACAGCTCATTTGGCACCATCTTTCTACTACCATGGCTGCCCTCCAAAATTTACTACACATTATATTTCTTAGTCCAACAGTATCATCCTGGATCTTTAGAGTTGAACACACACATCCTTCAGTCGTTACTTGGAATTTACTCATCTGTGCTAAAATGCCTTTTATTGTATTCTCAGTTTAGAACTAATGCAAGGCTCTGTTCCTTTAGAAAAAGAACTAGCTTACTTTGAAAATTGCTGTATCACTTTTGTGTTGAATATTGCTACAACTTTTTTTTCCTCTATAGCCTAATTCCTCAAAAGACACTTTCTTTATCACCTTCCAGTTGTCTCTCTGGCAAATGCCTAGCTTTTAACATATTTTAAAAAGGCTTTTTAAAAAATTGTTATTATTAGCTTTTAAGTTAGCAAGGTGATCCTCTGAATCTATTTTCACCTGGGTCCTCAGGGTTTTCTACGTAATTAGCTTGTGTTCCTTGTCTGGATATGATGTAGACTTTTTGAAGGGTGGCACTTGTAGTATTATTAGAGAGTGTCCAAAGAAGGGCCAGAAAAGATGGTGAAGAGTCTGGAGGGGAAGTCATATGAGGAGCAGCTGAGGTCACTTAGGTTGGCCTATAGAAAAGACTAAGGGGAGACCTCATTGTGATCTACAGCTTCATTGTGAGTGGTCAAGGTGGGGCAGACACTGATCTCTCCTCTGTGGTGATCAGTGATCTGTGGTGACCAGTGACAGGACCTGAGGGAATGGCATGAAGCTGTGTCAGGGGAGGTTTAGGTTGGATATTAGGAAAAAGTTCTTCACCCAGAGGGTGTTTGGGCACTGGAACAGCTCCCCGGGGAAGTGGTCACAGCACCAAGCCCGACAGAGTTCAGGATGCGTTTGGACAACGCTCTCAGGCACAGGGTGTGACTCTTGGGGTGTCCTGTGCAGGGCCAGGAGTTGGAATCAATGATCCTTGTGGGTCCCTTCCATCTCAGGATACTCTATGATTCTATGAAGTCTTTGCCTTTGCTTACCTCAGCTCACGTCCTCCTGGGCCAGAGGTGCAGCAAAGCAGGCAGCGTCTCCCCAGCATACAGTGTGGAGACAAGCGTCGAAAAATGCCAAATCGATCAACACCAACTCGACGTGGTGTGAAGAGAGTTGCAGCACCTCCCGGCTGCCAGGAAGAGAGGAGTGGAGCTCCTCCAAAATGACAACTGCCGTGGCTGACCAAGTGCCTTTTAAGATAACATACTCCCACCTAGTGGCTCTCTTGGAGTTAGGAAAATGCACTGTCTCCAGCAAATTGAGAAGTTAACTGTGGAACTCGCATTTATAGAACGAGTAAGTCAGATATTTACTAAGTCGATATAACTTCTCAGAAGATCTAGAAACGTTGGTTTTGAATTCCTATTTCACTGCTCTAACATCTAACCAGAAATCGGGAAGGAACAGTTAAGCTGCATAACACTGATTTTATAGCTAGTACTATAGTTATTACTATAGTATATAGTTGCCCACGATGTAGTCAGTGATTCTTAGTTTAGTTTTCCACCACAGTTTTGGTTGTGTCACTAGGCTTTGTAGGACAGACAACAGCTAGATACAGAAAAGCATTTAAAAACCATTCTGTTAGCTGTACTTAATACCATAAGAAACCTTAAAGGGAAGTTGTTGTATTCTGTGCATGTATAAGAGACAAATATATAAAAATGTGTGTATATATAAATGAAAGAAACACCCAAAATTACAGGTAACATTGCTTCAGGCTTTCTTAATTGTGTCTCCAAGCAGAAAATTATATGTCTAATAAAGAAAATTACACAGAAGCACTGTAAGTTGTTCAACTACAATTGGTATTGACAGTCCAGAGTTTCCTGACTTAAAAGCTAGCTAGCAGCTCACAGTAGCTGGACTGCAAATTTAGAGGATGTGAACTGGATACATCAATGCCTTTTAGGATTCTCAGTATAAGCAGGAATTCAAAGCCAAGAATGAGCAACCTAAAGAAACACTGAACTCTTTCCACTTTTCAGATTACTTAAGAGGTATTTTAAATATTTAAATTTAGGAAAAGTAGAATGAAATCTTGTTGTCCACTGTTGCACTCAATGTAATTTATTTCCATAATTATTTAATATTGAAAAGGTAACGTGATATAAAAGTCTTCAGACTCCGTGATAAACTTCCACTTAATGTCTAGGTCAGATCCAGTATGACCAAAGACTTTACAGTTTAACACCTGTCTGGTTTCAGTGCTGAGATATGCTTTAAGGTTTTCACAGAAACTACCATAAATTCAAGTAATTTTTGGCAATATTTGCAGAGAAATAAAAAACTGAGCAGGCACAGTGTCTAAGCTTTTGAAGCCCTTCGGTGAGGACTGAGACACCAGTGGTGTGAGGAAGGAAGCCTGCTTTGTAGTTCTATGTGCTTCACATCTTTCTGTGAAGAAAAACTCTGGTTTCAAGCTTGTTGAGGCAGTAGCCATTTTCTTGCCAATCCTCTTCAATTCCTCCTCTACAGAGGTGAAGAGGATATATCTCTGTTTCAGAATGCTTTTGAAATATCTGCTTAAAAAGCAGACTGGAAAGAATTCTGTGATGGTGGAACATCAAAAGACCACAGTGCTGTAGGACAGGATTTTCTGTGTCTCCCTTGGCCCTTCCCTCCTTCCTGTTCTTTCCTCACTTCACTTTCCTGACATTCACCACTTTTTCTACCAACCCTTTGTGGTGTTACTTTTTCAGCAGTTCCCTTCTGCTTCTTCCCTCTCAGGCTTAGCTGTATTGCCAGAAAACTGCCATTTTGCTTAGTGATAAAAGTCATGGCTTTTGTCATGAAGGGTTTTTAGAGAGAACAGAAAGCAATAGTTCGGGATGTAATGAGGGGAAAAACAAGAAAAGAGATTTCATACAGTTTGTTAAGGCACATTTTACATCACTCCACACTCAGAAATATTGGCTTAAAGTTGATTTAATTCAATTTACATCAGTGCAATTGTTGACATTTGTATTCATCAAAGTGAAGACAGAACTTGCTCCAGGATCCATTTTTCCTTCTTCATTGTATATCTTTTAACATTGCATGTTAAAATCATGTGGCATGTGTCTCGAAATGTTTTACCAAAAAAGGAACTCTGTATTATATTTTTTCCTACAATTGATATTCTGTTCCCCCCAAATGCTCATTTCAGCAATATTATATCTTGTAATTTTATAATTAAAAAAGATTCCTACTTTTTAAGGCAGGAAGCTAAATGAGAACAAATCATGCTTTTCAAGAAAAAGACCCTTTAGACACTAGGATGCCTTGTTAGGAGGATCCTAATAAACAAGCATTGCAGTGCTTGATAAAGTGAAATACAAAATAAAATTGACTGATTGACTGAAATGAAGTCTTTCCAGACAGCTTACTATAATTAGGTTTACAATCATATTATGTCTCGGTTTTCTACAGAGACCTTTGTCTAAACTTCAAAGGATGTCTGGTTCCTTTTAAAGTATTTCTGCTACCTACATATCAAACCTGTCAGAGTACAGAGAAATAGTACATACCCTCTTTTTCTGCTCCAGGCCATAGTAAAATTTACATTGACAAAAAAAATCTAATGCTTCTATTAAAGTATATTAAAACTGCAGTAATAGCCCACTCCAGGAATATATATGGTGGGACTTGCTAGCATTCCAATAAAACAGAAGTTAAATATCAAGGACTTCTGTGTTACAGCTACCTAAAATAACTTAGAAGGAAAAGCACTGTCTGGTGCAGTGCTATAAAATAAAATATGTAAGAAAAAGACCTCTTTCACATTTTTAAATCTAGCCAAAGGAATCTATGTCATAATCTTGGCAAGACTCTGCCCTCATTCCTCATCCATCAGATTTGTGAGAGTTTCAAGACATTACTGAGGAAACAAACTCAGTGTTAAAAGGAACTCTATAAAGCTTTGGGGCAAACAGTATATTATTTGCAATTTAAGGTAATTTTCTAACCAGAATTGGTGCCAAATGCTTTTTGGTAAATTATGCTGTAATTCTTGTACAATAATCCTACAGTAAGTTTCTGTTTATCAGGTTTGAAAGTTAAACAGCTATGTCCTAAGGTACTGATTCAATAGAGCAATAAAAAAATAAATGCTGTGATAAATACCAGAACATTTTTGGGCCTGGTTCTTTTTTCCCATTCTTTCATAAAAGTTCACGAAAAACAAGTGAATAAAACTTTCAGGTGTGTAAAATCTCTTCTGAAGACCTGAAGTTATCCAATATAGTTCTTTATTTAATAAAAAAATATTACACTCCCCTGTAAATTATGTCTTACTAGGAAAAAGAGTTCAAATATTCAGCTCAGATTCTATTATGAGTCACAGCAAAATCCAAGAAAAATACAGGTTATAAACAGTTGTTCTTAGTAAAGCCTAATTACAGTGAACAGTCAGACAGTCAAAGAAAAGCAGCTCACACCTGTGGGCAAGGGTGCATTGAGAACTCTGATACCCAACTAGCATATGGGGAAGAAAAGGATCATTAATTTCTTTCAAAAAGGCAGGGGTCTTTAGCTTCTATGTTCACCTTTGATGTTTAATAAGAAATGATGAACATGTAATACTTTTCTGTGATTTTAACATTCTCTTTTATTCATGCCATAAAGTGAAAAACCTGATTGCAAATTTGTATGTTTTCCTTGAGACCTTCTTCTGTACTCCAGAAATGACTGTACATGGCAACCTATCTAGTAAGGTGTAACTTACATGAAATACAAAGAAAATGCTGAGGAATTGTGGGTTTGGGTGGGTTTGTTTTTTTTTTTTTCATCTAAAAGAGATTGCCTGCATTCCTTCAGTATTTCCCACCACCAATAACAACAGAGACACATGGAGTTTTCGGCCAGGGAGTGAGCAGTCTCTAAGGTAACAGGGACACACAGCTGCAGTCAAAATGTCACAAACTTTATTTGACTTAATATACCCCAAACTAATTCCTATGAGAGGCTTCGTGGCTGATTTAGATGGAGGGGGGGGAATAACCAAACAAAAACCAAACAGGCACCTGAAATGAAAAGGGGTGAAATTTAATCTTGAAGGCAATAGCTTTGGTATGCTGGCCATTCAGAACTTTTAAATGGAGACATACCGTCTGTAAATTACATGATGAGCGTAACATGCCATTATTAATAAAAGCACAACATGCATTCTCTTTGAAAAATAAGCAAACTCAAATGACTAAATGTCAAATATGACAATGTGGCAATTCTGTGGCAGTACAGATTTAAAGTGAGATTGCTAAAAGCTCTGGAACATATTCATAATAAAGATGAATTTACATGTCCTGAAGGTAAAGTTTCAGGGATTCTCTGCCTTATTACTAAGTGCAGTTGAGCACTAAACCTTAGGAAAAGGGAGGGGGAGAAGTTTTTGGTGAAAGCTTATTGGTTTTGAAAGACTTTAATTTGCTAGATGGGGGAAACGGGCCACAACATTATGATAACAACTTGAAGAACTTGCAAACTAATCCTGCACACCGTATTAACCCTGGTACATTTGATGTGTGCCTTGCTACGTGAGCCCTAAGGAGTTGTGATGGCAGTTCAAGAGCAGTGCCAGAACTGCAGGGCCTCCAACCCAACTGGCTTGGCAAGTGGCTGCAGTTGTTGTGAAGCTCATGGGGTTCATTTCTGAGACTGAAATAGTAACTGAGCCAACAGGGATTGAAACCAGACATGTCTTCTGCCAGGCAACCAGAGACAGGAGAAGAGATCGTAGCCTTGAGCTGCACCCAGGGGAGGTTTATGTTGGATTTTAGGAAGGATTTCTTCACAGAACGGATGATCAAATATTGGAATGGAATAGAATGTCCAGGGAGGTGATCAAGTCACCATCCCTGTGTAAGACAGGAAGCAGCACTTAATGCCACGGTCTAGTGGACATGACGTTGGGTCTTAGGCTAGATTTGGCTTTTTCAGAGGACTTTTCCAACCTTTTTGATTCAGTGATACTTCACTTTGGTATTACTGGTCAACACGGCCCTGAACAAGACTAAACACTCCCTAAGGCACAAGTGCATGCCAGAGCACGTCCCAAAGGCCCAAATATGCCACTTCGGAGCATATAAAAGCCTAAGAAGACAAAAAAAATATACCAGCCAGGTTCAGAAAACGGTAAGGGCGCGCTCACGACCCGGCACCCATCTGCCATGGAACGGGAATGGAACGCGGGGGAGCTGAGGCGGCGCCGCGCGCCCGCCCTGAGGGCGGGAGCAGCGCGCGCCGTCCCAACGGCTCCAGCGGCGGCTGCACCGCGCGCGCGCCGGACACGTCCCCCCCTTGCCCAACCGTCGCCCGCTTTAAAGAGCTCTCGCGTGCCTGGCACGTTTGCCCCGCTGCTATTGGCTGAGGCGGCCTGTCAATTGTGTTCGTGCCCGCCCTCCGCGCCCGCTGATTGGCCGGACGGGTTGAGAGCGAGGGAAACCCCATGCATGCCTGCGGGGCGGGGCGCATGAGGCGCTGACAGCGCCGGCAGCTGGGCGGCGCTCAGTGGCGCTCTGTGGCGTTCGGCTCCCGACGGGACAGTGGGGAGTCATGCCCTGGCCTCGTCTGCCTGGCGATAGTGGTGGGTTCGGGTCCTTGTCGTGCCGTGGGGAAAGGCGGAGGCAACGCGATGGGGGATGAAGCTGTGTGGAGAAAGGGGCCTTGATGTGCGAGTCGGCGGGAGTAGCGCAGAGAGATTCCGGGGGGGTGTGTTGTGTTTATCCTCTTCCCTTACTCGAGTATGCCTCCTCGAGTATCCGGGGCGTGCCCGAGGTTGGCTTGCTTCTGCGTGGGCCTCTTGCAGCTCTTCAGGGCCGCCTCGCCCCTTTGAGCTCCCGCGATGCCAGTCTGGTGCCCGCTTGCTGCCCGTACAGATAACGGGTGTTTGAGCTCACCGAGACAAAGGGAAAATCAGTTTGCCTCTCCCTCGCTCCAGCTTCATTGTCATCTCCATACCTTGTTACGCCTGAAGCTGCCAGAAGATTTCCTAATTATAGAATCACTATGCAGCTTGTAGGGTGTGAAACACAGTAAATGTAATTCACTTGCTGAAAGGAGATGGGACACCATTTCTAGCAGGTGGGAGCCATGCTGTTTCTGCTCGTGCCTGTCGGGGGTTTTTTTTTTTTTTTTGGTACTTTTCCCTGTTGCCTTCTGGATTCTTCTTTTCATGAAGCCAGGAGTTTTGTTAAAAATTTGGCTTTTTTGGTGCCTTGTGACAGATACAATTTAAACTTCTTGAGAGTGGTTGCTTGCTTGGACTCCTGCCCCAAAGTGAATACTGGCTTGATGAAAAGACAAAAAAATATATCCCCACCAAAAGTCTTTTTTTCCTAGAGTGGAAAAAGTAACTGTTAACACTATTCTAATTGAAGGATTTGTGGCGTCTGTCATATGAAGGCTGTTGTGAAAGAAATGCAATTAGAAATGTAATGACATTGATTCAAAGCACATTTGAGATGATAAAGCTGGGGCAGGAGTGGGGGAATAAGCTGCAGCCCCACTTCTGGATAGTAATAACATTGCATAATATCCATAAATCTAGTAGGGGAACAGGCACTTCATCATTCCATAAATTTGGTCTATAATATATTATAAAACTTCAGGTTTGTTCAGCGAATAATAGCGGGTTGTCAAGAAATGTTTGTGTGAACTTCAAGATGTTTTTAAATGTTTTTCTTACAAAAAGTAAACTGCTGCTCAGGACATTGCCTTTGGAGCCTGAGCCTGAAGATGAAGAAAGCCGAAAATGTAAGGGGCACTGAAGAACAAACAGTGGTACCTTTATTTTTCTGGTGATGATTTTTTTGGCAGCATTTCTTGAGAAGTGGCATAGCACTTGGAAATGGCATTTGGACAAAGGATTGAAGTGATGAAAAAGATTGCTTGCCTAAGCAGACCTTAGGGCAGATAATTTTGGGAAAAGAATAAATAAAATTGCAGAAGGAAAAAGAGACAATGAAAGAAACATCTGACTTGAGATTTTTTTTATTGGCTTGACTAGTAAAATTGGTAATTGCCAAGTGGTGTGATTGTTTTTTATCACCTGGGTGACAGAAACCTAAAGCTGTTGGGTGAGATCTTGGCATGCCAGAGAAATAGGAGATAGGGCAGCAGCAACCATATCGATAAGGTTTAGTTTTTGAAATTGTGAAAATGGATAAAGCCATGAAAATAGGGATTCCAGAGGTGGGATTATTTCAAATCTTTACTTTTGCCAGACTGTTCTGCCTAAGTTTATTTTATATTGGTATTAACAAAATTATTTATGTTCATGAGTTCTTTGACTTCTTTATAGTAACTGGGCATGGACTTACGGTATTCCTCCAGTGTTTTAATACTAAAATACAATTTTGAAATAGTTGGCATTCTTAAAAAATGTAGTAATAAGAAAATGAAAGTTGTCACCTGGAGTAGCTTATTGGTCCCTTACACAACTGTGATGACATGGTTTATGAAAGAATTCATTCTTCTACTTGAAGGGCAGCATTCTTAAAAATACGTGTGCTACTTATGTTGTGCTAGCTGTGATAGCACTTATGAGAGTTTGGATAGATTATGTAAAAATCTATTACATTACATATTTCTGTAGTGGGTAAAGTTCCAGATTGTCCCAGCTACAGAACAATGGTCTGACAGCAAGTACACAGATGATAGTGGCTGGATGTAGGATTGAAGCTTCATGCTAAACAAAGTTGCAGTAAATAGGCAAGTATAGCCTGAGTGGTTTTTTTTATATTTTGGTAGCTTCTGTATGCACATAACAACTTAGAATTTGCTGAATTGGAATATTTGCGATATTCTGTTGAAGCTGTTGCAGATATGCAAGAGGAGAATAAAGCTGCAGCAAATGGATGTGGCAAAATCCGAAGTGGTGCTCAAAATGGGGCAGCTTTACTTGCCCTAATGGAGAAGACTGGATACAGCATGGTTCAGCAAAATGGGCAAAGAAAATTTGGTGGTCCTCCACCAGGTAAGCATTTCTTTTGAGACTGAAAATTGGTGTAGCCTCATGTTGTGAATCTTGACAGTGACCAGTAGTGGAAACAGTCTAGGAAACACATATGGGGAGGGTCCTGATGTGTTTTACAGTTTCCAGCAATTTAAGATCTCTTGAGCTAGACTGTGTGGAACATTTGCTTTTGGTGCACTTAAAAAGTCACAACTTTAAAACTAGCTAAAATTGACAAGTAGCAGAACAAATGTGGAGTTCACAAAGCCAAGTGTGTTCCATTTGACTGAGAACATGCTTCAGAACATTTAGGGACATGGAAGGGAAAAACAAGCTGGTGACAGAGGCATAACCTACTTAGTGTCTTCTCTTACACCTTACCACTTGCATTGGCCAAAGCATTTTTTTTTTTTTTAACTTTTGTTCTCTGAGAGAGCACCAGTGAAGATTAACTCATTTTGTTTCGGAGTTGATGATAAAATATTTCTTTTATTTTGAATAATTTTTCCAGTGTTGTTGACATCAGCAGTGTTCAAGAATTTTGCTACTAAGCCTGGTTGTATGACATGGAATACAGTAACTCTTCTTTCTGAATCAGATTATCCACTAAGACAAGCAGAAAGAAGGAAAATTGGTTGTGCTGCTCTTTCAGTTCATTCTCACTTGTGGCCTGTGATCCCATGTCTTTATAAGTTATGCTCATAAGCATGAACTTTATTTACTCATTGCTATATGGCGTTTAAGTCGGAGCTGCATCAAAATTATTTCTCTGGAAGTTTTTCTGTCTTACATTTTGTCTGTACTTTTACCAAGCCTATATAAAATAGCAAAAGGAAGCCCTGTGAAACTCTTGAAAATGGCACTGGAAAAAGAACTGCAGGGCATTACTAACTTCAGCCTGTTCTTAAATTATTATAAATCTTTTACTTAATAATGTCTTTTAATTAGAGCATTAGATGGTATTAAGTGTGTTTGTTTAGCAAAGCTAATTTTATTAATATTTTCTGAAACTAGATGGTTTTGACAAGGTATTTCTTCCATCAGTCTCTTCATTGATGTTAGGTATATATCTTTTCTTCAAATCTTCATGTATTTTCATAGGACATTGAAAATGCTTTTTTTTTTTTAGGTTGGATATTACTCTGAGTTACTATAAATGCCTGTAGGCCAGGTGATGCTTAAATGTTTGAGTTGGCTTGTAGGAAATTACAGTATCTTTATAAATGAAGGGTTTCACTATGAATTTTCCTTGTTTAAGATGTGATTTCTGTAAGCTTGTGTTGCTGTCAAAGGATAATCTCACTGTCAGCTCTGTTCTCAGCAGATGTGGCTGAAAATTGCCCTAAAAATTTACAGGTTTTTACCTGGCACAGTTCTTGTTTAGTGTATGCCACTTGTGAAAAATGTATCTGTACAGTGTTTTAAAAAAAGATGAAAGTAAATTTTCATAGTTTTATGTCTGCTCCTGTCTAAGCAGTGGACCCTGTGATGTCACTAGGCGTGTGAGTCATTAGAATTACATGGAAGTTTAAGATGATGTGGACACTGACAGTGGGAGGAATATGACTAATGTTGATCGAACTGCTGCAGAAATAGGAGTCCCATTTTCTTTTGTCCAGCGATGAATCAAGTAAATTCTGTCAGCTACCCAATCAAGGAAATTCTGTCAGCTACTTGTGGAATGCTGTTGACTAACTTTCCATATTTGCTCTGCTAAGTACATGTCCCTCATTGGCAAATGTGGCACAGACCAGTTTTCTTTAAGTCCAGAGTCAGAGGCTAATTCCAGTTGGCAGTAATGTGCTGTACTGCTGGGTTAGTATGCAGCTTTAAAATTAGAAGAGGGGACTTTTGTGTGGTAAGTGGCTTTTGCTTACTGAGAATCACTGTTCAATCAGTTACTGGGCTGAGAAGGATGGTAAAAGTTTATCTAGTTAATAAATAAATAAAGATTGTTATTTAATTTCATTACTCCTGCACGTTTTTTTCTCTACTGAGGTGTGCAGTTGCCTTTGTCTTTGGAGCTCCTAAACGGCGTACAGTTGGTTTTTTGTTTTGATGTGGGGCGGGACTGGTGCGATGTGAGTGATGGCAGTTCTAGCCTGCAAATGGTGTTAGCTGCCATGTCCAGTTGGACCTCAGCTGAAGTGGTCAGAAATGTTTATAAAAATGATGGAATGCGGAACAGAGCCAAGCTTTTTCCTAGATAAGTCATGGAAGTGTGACTCCAGAATGCATGTCAATTCTGATGCCTTGGTAGCTTCCCTGTGTGCCATGTAGTTCTTTCTGTACAGTTTATAGATGAAAAATGATTTTGTGAGAAGGCAGAAATCTCTTGATTCTGTTAATTTTTTTCAAAAATAAATTACAGACTCTCTGACAATACATTAAGGAAAAAGTGTTAATTACAAAATCATCTAAATATAATTTATTCTTAACTTCAAACCAAAGTACATTATTTAATTATCTTCTTGTGTTAACTTGTCAAGAGTAATTATTTTTTCACCTTGCCTTATGCTTTGTCATTTCATACTAGCATTTACTAAGTTTTGTGTTAGTTTTTTCTACCATCTTTGTACTCCTTGCTTTTTCTCCTGTAGAAAACCTTCCTCATCAAAACCTTTAGAAAAAGCTTTTAGTCGTGATTTGAGTGTTTGCCTTTGAACCTTCTACCTGAGTTGTTTATCTAATTTTAAAAAAGAAACAAAGCCAAACAAACTTTTAAAATTATTTTTTTGTTATTTTGGGAAAATGGAGTGCTGTATTTGAAGACCATAACTCCATAATATTAAATGCATAAATACAGCTTTACATTATCTGCTGAACATGTCTTTCAGTATATATGGCCGAGATATAAAAGAATGTTTAAATGTCCTTGGCTTAAGGAGAGAAGCATAGATGTTCTGCAGCTTTCAGATGTCAACCAAAGACTGACTTGCTCTGTGGAAATTTTTTTTTTTGTTTCTTTTTTTCCTACCATCCACTACTGCCTATGAAAACTGGTCTGTTTTTAGAGTAAAAGTGTTCCATCTTTTTGGCTGTTGCAGAGTTTGGCTCTGTATCCTGCTTTTCTTAGGGAGCCCTATTTTATTGAGTGAATGAAGGTGGAAGCAAAATGTTTGGACTTTTTGAATGATGTCAAGGAAGAAAAAGAAGTGCTGCACTGGGGACCTTAGTGAAATTTATAAAAATATGGGGGCAAGAAGCCCAGAGAAACATTTTGTTACTTTAAAGCAGTGTAGTAGAAAATAAAACTGAAGTTCTTACCTAGGTATCTTTCTTAGGTATATCAGTTTTATTAATAACTGAAATAAAATTGTAAGTGGCATAAAGAAATACAAACTGTGGGTTTCTGGCATTTTTTAAAAATTTAAACATAAAGAAATAAGACGTAATAGAAGAGAATATGCTAGTTTGCAGCTGAGACCAAAAATAAATAACTCCCACATTTGAACTGGGTGTGGGGGAAATGTGCATTTGTACTAAGATTGCTGTTGGACAATTTATTTTAAGGTTGGGAAGGTCCTCCACCACCTCGTGGATGTGAAGTTTTTGTGGGTAAGATTCCTCGTGATATGTATGAAGATGAGCTAGTTCCTGTTTTCGAGAGAGCTGGAAAGATCTATGAGCTCAGACTGATGATGGAATTCAGTGGTGAGAACCGAGGCTATGCTTTTGTGATGTACACCACTAAAGAGGAAGCCCAGCTGGCCATCAAGATTCTTAATAATTATGAAATTCGTCCAGGGAAGTTTATTGGTGTCTGCGTAAGCTTGGACAACTGCAGACTGTTTATTGGAGCAATTCCTAAAGATAAGAAGAAAGAAGAAATACTGAATGAAATGAAAAAAGTTACAGAAGGAGTGGTGGATGTCATCGTTTATCCAAATGCCACTGACAAAACTAAAAATCGTGGCTTTGCCTTTGTAGAATATGAATCTCACAGAGCAGCTGCAATGGCTAGAAGACGACTAATCCCAGGTAAAACTGTTTGTAATTAAACTGAGTTTTTATGGAGAGTATCTATTTCCATGTTGTAGGGGGATAAGATGGTGGATAATTTCTGTTTTCCATTCTTAAGGTGTTTTGAGAATTACAAAACTGCAGTATTGCCTTTTGGCTAAAGATGATTTTTTTTTTTATGTTTTGTAGTTGTGTTTTTTTTTTAAAACTTACTTTTTAAGAAGCTGTAATTTAGGTAGTTCTGACAATTAAAAATAGACATCAGTTTTATGTAATTTAGGTATTTATACCAGTATGTATTTGCATGGGGACACGTTCAGTTTTCGTTTACATGCACAAGGCTCTGCACTCAAATTCTCTTAAAAGTGAGCTTAGAAAGGATAATGCCTTGAATGTGTCCCATATTTTCTGTGGGTTGTCATGAGTGATGTTATTTTCATCACTATGAAATACATGAATGTTTCATATTTTAAAGAAAGGTAGGTCTTTAATATTTTACTAGAAAATAATTTTGAAAGAAAAAGAAAGAAAATAAATATGCAAAAGTATATACAATATACAAAATATCAAATATATAATAAATATGAATATAATACTTGTAATAATATGTAATATATTCAACATGTAATTGGTATATTTTATATATGTATCTGCAAAGTGGTGGGTGAAATACCTCCAGATCACTGAATGGAAAATAAAGCAGTATGATATGCAAAATGATGGGTTGAAATGAGTAACAAAGCAGGTTTAGTTTTGTTTTTTTTCTTTTAGTTCTGGCATCTGCTGCAACATAGAGTAAGGGTTGTGCTGAAGTTGTACATTTAGATTACTATTTCCAGGTGTTGCCCATGCTTTTTAAAGTGGTAGTATTATTGAAGAGGCTGTGTTTAGTAGCTAGTTAAAGACATTACTTTTGGTTTCCTTTTGTGTGTGTGTATGTGCATGTCACAAAGTCTTTGTTTTGAGAGCTTACGGTGCTCAACAAACCCCAAGGTAACAGAACACTTGTCATTTTTGCACAGTCTCATTTACTTTAACAATTTCAGGTAAATTTAGTAGATGTAGGCAACAAAACCCAGTTTCTTGTGATATGCATCACGTTTGCTTTTTGTAGAAGTAGGTGATAAGAATGATTCTGCTTTCCTTTGCATGTTATTTATTTATATAATGCTTCTTTGCTGTAGGAACGTTCCAGCCCTGGGGTCATACTATTCAAGTAGACTGGGCAGATCCTGAGAAAGTAGTTGATGAAGAAACTATGCAGAGAGTCAAAGTATTGTATGTGAGAAATTTAATGATATCTACTACAGAGGACAAAATTAAAGCTGAATTCAATAAATTCAAGCCAGGAGTAGTTGAACGTGTGAAGAAGTTGAGGGACTATGCTTTTGTTCATTTTTTCCACCGTGAAGATGCAGTTGCTGCTATGTCTATAATGAACGGAAAGTGCATTGATGGAGCCAGTATTGAGGTAACACTGGCAAAGCCAGTTAACAAAGAAAGTTCTTGGAAGCAACATTTTAATGGTCAGATAAGTCCCAGTTCTGAAAACCTCTTAGGGTTTCCTAACAAAGAAGATGGTACTCAAAAATCCTTGGGGAAACCAGCAAGTCTTTCAGTTCGTCTGAATGGTCAGCACAGTCCAGGCCCTCCTGAAGTTGAAAGAAGTACATACCATATTTTTCCAGGAATAAAGCTTACTCCAATTAGCATGTATTCTTTAAAGCTGAGTCACTTCAGTTCTGCAGTAATGCATCTGGATTATTTTTGCCATAAAAATAGCTGGGCACCACCAGAATACTGCTTGTATTCAACCACAAGTCAGGATGGGAAAATACTCTTGGTGTACAAGGTGCTTATTTCTAGTATTGCAGATGATTCCCAGAGTTATTTCATGCCAGAAAAACTCTGTACAACAGTAGAAGATGCAAAGGAATTGGCAGCACAGTTCACACTTTTACATCTAGGTAAGCATAAACATTTTTGATTATATATGAAGAACTGAAGCTAGAAAAGTTACTTTTAAATTGTTCCTGATATACATATCTTGGTGGGCGTGCGTGTTTTGTGTAACTTAGTCTGCGGAAGACTTGGTTCTTGTGTCAGTTGAGTCTGGACCATTAGGTGAGAGCACTGAGAAAACACTGTAAGTATCTAAACAGTCCAATGCCAGGGTAATTTTTGCTTACATTTATCTACTGGAATGATGTATAAGGAAGAATTAGATGAGATGTAAGTAACTTAGGTTTAAGGTCATCTGTGAGATGATTACGGTGCTGAAAATTTGTTTGAAAGTCTGTGTTCTAGCATCTTCATTTATATATGTTCCATTTTTAAAAATCAGAATGCAATTACTAGAAGAGGAAAGTTTTTATATTATAAAATTGGTGGGGAGGGGGTGGGATTTTTTTTTCTTTGGTTGGGTTTTTTCCCTTACCTGTTCTAATTTTGGTGAATTGGAGAAGTGTTTGCAGTACACTGTTAAAATAGTGTTACCATTCTTCTCTTCCTGATACTGCTACTTAGCACTTGTTCTGCGAGTCTCTTGAGATGTATGTAGGCTGTGGTGAGGTTTCTCCCTTGGATGAGTTCATAGCAGACTTATTTCAGGCTTGATTGTGATACCTTTTTTTTTGCAATGCATGACTAAAATGTAAACAAACTTCTTGCTTACTTTTCTTTCTTCTCCTTGGGTTTGGATTTGGCATGGCCAGAAGGTCTTAGAGGAAGGAGAACCTCTGAAGCACAAAGCCTTATACATTGTGTCCACTTCAGCAGTGGTGTGCTTGGTTTACATTAGTGGGACACCTCTAGGTTATGCTTTCAGATGGCCAAAGTGATTTTGAATAATAAATGGCTAAGTATCTATGTCTGGTTTTGTACACACGGCATTTGACTAGTTGAGTGTCTGTTTCCATATTTAGCTAGGAAAATTAGGGCCACACTTATAACCCACATAATCCCAAACACAAAGATAAAAAGGGTACTAAACTCAAAATAGTGGTGTGAAGCTCTCCTTAAAAGAAGAATAAAGACAGTTGCAGGTTTTCTGCTTGACCATATATACCTGCCCAGTTTGCTGCTTTTGTTACCTAAAGTTATTTTCTCTCCTGTACTTCTCTGGGAAAGAATCAAGGGAACAATTAAAGTTAGATTAAGAGTGATTATTCACAGCTGTGGGCAAATCCTGACTGCAGACTATTTAAAAAAAATGAAGAAAGTACATGTTGAGATTTTTATCTCCTCAGTTATAATTACAAATGCTGTAGGGAAAACTTTTTAAAGTGGATTTAAATTAATAGTATTCTAAAGCTTTTTAGCACTTGATTGTGCCGTACAATCACAGTTAATGTGAATTGGTATTTAGCAGAATTCCCAAATGCCAGGTTTGCTTTTTACAGCTGTCTACCTAATGGCCTAGTGCTAGTAATGCTGTCTTGTTATCTTTGAATAACACTTTTTTTTTTCTTTTGATGGCCTCTGTGCATTCTGGTTTGTGAGGTTGGGCCTGCAAAGAGCATACAGAGCCCTGATTTGAAGCAAACGTACAAGGCTGACTTTTGAAAGATACACATCTTTCATATTGATTAAAAGCCCCCTTTTTGGTGGTGGCATTGTTGTGATGCTGAAACATAGCCTTAAGGAGTCTAAAAGTACAATTTCTTTTCCCTATCTAATGCAAAGAAGTTGTTTCTGTTCCAGTTTAATATATATTCTATGTTGAAAGAAGCACCTACAGGTAAAGACGATTTGCTAGACATGACAGAGTTCTTCCTTCTCATGGAAGTGTTGAATGATGCTGATGCTGCTGATGGATGTACGGGTTGTGGTTTTTCTTTGAGGTTTGGGGTTTTGTCTGGGGTTTTTTTGGTAACTCGCAGTGATTTGAGAAAAGTCTGAGTGTGTTTCTTGGAATCAACTTAGTATAAACATGAGTGTACAAAATGACATAGGGACTAATTCTTTCTGGTAAGTAACTTCTCTTACAGGAACCTAGTTTTCTGGCCACTGAATTTTTGATGATGTGTACAGGTTGGGTTTTGCTGTTATTTTTCTTTTTAAAGCATGTAATTGTTCTAAGGTAAGTAAATGAGAAAGGGCTGCTTTGATTAATAATCTCAAGGCATTACCTTTTTTTTTTTTTTTTTTTTTTTGGTATGTATTTCTGTATTTCCTTTCACACATTACAGAATACTTGGTTTTTACACAAATTTCTACAGTATTGGTACTGTACTCAGCAGTCCTGAGCAGATAGCAGTACAACAACTAACCACTTGGTGTCAGTTGAATATTTTGAAAATGATGGTTTTTAGAAAACACAGAAAACGATGCTGTCAGAAAGATAAATAAGCTGTATTTTAATGTTACTAGATAAATCACCAACAGATCAAGGGAGTGAAAACACTCAGGTTTGGCTAAATGTGTGAAATGTCTGGGTGTCCATTTATGAGAAAGGGAGCAGAGCTACATGTTGAAATTTCAGAAAGTGAATGTTGTCAGGGGGAGGAGTGGGGAGATAGGGAGCAGAATAGGGAAACGCCTGAATGTCCTGTAGAAGAATTAATATCTCTACTATTAATTTGAATTGCATTTCTGCACAAGTAAGAAATGTGCAGAAGTTGTTTAACTTCTGTGCCTTCAGAAGTTAAACAACACCTTAATGTCAGTTGCGAAATGGTGCTTGGCTGTTAAATGTGGCATCCAGTTAGAAAAACATGTAAGGCTTCCTACTCTTACCTGTGCTGAAGGCTGGCTAAATGTGAGGCAGCTCCAGTTCAGAGACTGTATAGTTATGTAATTAGCACACACTTGATGTTCCACCTGTGGTCCAGAAGCAGTCTTAGCGCAGAGTCAATCCCACAATAGGAGATGTTGTTATCATTCAGATCCTTTGCATCAGTAACGTAGGTTTGTAGCTTACAGAATCGAACTGGCTCATCCATGTCTTCAGAGTACAGGCAGAGGAAAATGTGAAATTGCATAGATATGCTCTGAATTGTTGGAGAACTCACTCCTCCCTTTTTTTAGTAACAGTAAATAACAGTAAATATCTGAAGGCTGGAAAGCAGAGCTTTCTTTTGAAAACTATTTGTTGGTTAGTTGGTTGGTTTTCACTTGCTGTTAGTGGATTCGGTCAGCTGGTTTAAGGAAATACCAGAACATGTCAGAACCTATTTCTAGTCCTTAAGATAACACTCTCTATAGCAAAGGCTGAGTCTTGGAAAATTCTCTCCCTACTGAGTTTGACTTAATGGTGATAGGGAAAAATGGGAGAAGTTTCAATAAAGTTTCTTGTTTCAGGGATCTGCCAGGTTTTAAATGGGTGTTCCACTATAGGGTGTTCTTTGCACTTTCACACATGCTATTTCATGTTACATCTCCCTGAGACACAATTTATGCAATTATTTTTCTAGGTAGAAGAGAATATTTTAAAGTATTTATAAGAAAAATATACAGATAAATCTTCAAGGAAAAGCTTTTTAATAACTAACTATAGCACATAAATAATAGTTTCCTTCCAGTTCCCCTGATATAAGTTTTATAGTAAATGGTACTTAAATAGGTGGGGCAAGCATTGTATCTTACTACTATGAATTCACTTGTTTAAACATCTTAAATACTGCATGCAGTAGCAATTTACAAGTCATGGATAAAACTTTTATAAGCTAGTTCAACAGTCTGTATTTAGTATCTGTGTCTCAGAACAAATGTATCTGTAGATTGCTCTTCTAGATTTTGGACATCAAACCTAAAGGTCAAGTGAGATCGTTTTCATGTTTTGTAGTAGGAATGTTCTTTACTTAAACATTGCCTTGGTTTGCTTTATCAAAGTTAATTATATTGCTCTTGGAACAGTCAACAGCCACAAATTGTAGGATGTTTGAAAAAAATACAGAAGTTGCTGGCTTTGTTTAGCAAATACAGATGATAAGTAGTAATTCATGGTTTGGAGGTTTTTAGTGATCTTTGGAAAGGCTCAGAATGTAGTATAAGAAGTATTAACAGTATGAATTTAGTTTTTTACATTTTACATTTACATTTACATTTTTAACAGTATGAATTTAGAAGTCTGAAATATTTAGCATATCACTTACACATAATGGTTTTTCTTACAGCCCCTGAGCAAGCATATATAACGTTGCTGTCCCTGAATGCAGCATGGTGGGATAGTAAAGGTGAGTAAGCCTCTCAGGATTGTTCATTGTGGCTTTTTATCCTCTCAATGACATTGTCTTAGCTACGCTGTTTGCACTGTTTGTTGGAGACGTACTTTCCTCGCAGACACAGCTCTAAGAAGGCTTGTAGAGGTTCTCTGTTGCTTTTTTCCAAAGGAGAGCATATCTCTACTGCCCGGTACCTGCTGATGGATCACACAGTCTTGATGTTCTTGTTGGTTGTGCAGCACAAAGGAAGGTTATGGTTTTTATTCCTAAAATGACTCTGAGTCATTTTTCAGTCATTTCTTAATTATTTGCCTTTCCAGCTTGGGTTTAAATTTATGTACAAAAGTGGTAGCTCTTACTACTCTGGATGCTTGGAGGACTATTTTTTGGCTAGTCAGTTTAATGTAAAAGAGACTATTGTCTCCTCTTTTTTTTTTAATATGCTATTGTGGATGAATTTAAGTGTGTATATCTGTCACTTCTGAGGCCCGTCTTTTTTTGGAGTGGCATGAGAATGGTTTTTGAAAGCTTACAAGGCAGTTTGAAAATGGCATTAAATCCATGCTCTGTGTTAACTTTACTGCTGGAAGCGTCTAATCCCAGGCACCCAGAACATTTCCCAAAGGTTCAGTTATTTTTTGACTGCTGCTAACGGACAGGGAACACAGATTTTGTGAATCTTGGTCTATGTAAGAGAACTTGGAAAAGAATAAGTTAGACAGATACAACAACATTAGACTTTATTTATCTGTGAAATAACTTGTCTGACTTCCATAGAGTCAGTCACTTCAAAACAGGACATAATTAACATGTTTTCTTCTACTTCACTGATGATCACAATGAAGTTGGGTTTTGTCTATGCAGTGTACATCAGGCAGAACTTGGTGCTTAGTTGAGTGTAGACTCTGATCTCAGGTGGTAAATATGCAATATGAATGACTGCTGTTATGATACGTATAATGTATGTAGCTAATATAGCTCGGAACAATGACCTAATGTGCATTTGAGGGTTGTCTGCATTAATATTTTGCATTCAGTGAAGGTGAGACAAAGGATAATTATTTTGAAGTTCAGTTAAAAGTGTGGGTGTGTGTGGGTGTGTGTGTGTATATATGATGAGAAAATGCATTCAGTACCGAAGAATGAGGTCTCTTAAAACTATAAGGCTCTCAGGAAAAAAACCCCTTTGAGCAGTTGACTAAACAGTTGCTTAATTGTTCTGAGTTAGTGTTAGTGCTGCAGAGGAAAGGGAAGAACACAGCATTGGTATAAGACTGTGAATGCTTTTGTTACAGCATTATCTTAACTATTAAGTCCATCTTGAAATTGATAATGCAATATGTTTGCTGAAATCAAAGTCTCTTTCCTCCCCTTCCCCCTCTCTTTCCACAGCCAACTGTACACCCTACTTGGTTTGAATATCCCTGAAGAAGAGGAGTTTGGAATTTATTGCTTGGGATCTTGTAATGAAAAGAAAAAGAACAACCCACTGATACATAATTACTGGAAATTCACATTCCATTTTTATTGATGAATAATTCTTCAAAATGTGTGTATTAAGCATTTCAATTTAAAGATTAGTGAAATTGAATGTTAAATTGTTTTGGTTAGTTTGATTAAATTTGGGTTTTAAAATATAATTTGTTTAAAAGATTTTTATTACCTGTAATAGTCTATACAGCAGTAATTTATACTTAGTGTTGAAACAATTTGCCACAATTCCTATTCTTGTATTTTCACACAGAATTTTTTCAGCTTCTATTGTACGTAATAAATACATTAAACAAATGTTAAAAAAATCCCACCAACAAAACAATGAACACCATTCTAGCAATCATAAACATGCATAATATGAGACTTAAATACCATCCACAAGTTTGCTTCCGTTAACTTGATGCAAAATTTTATAGGAAGAACATGTCCAATAAAATCTTTGCTTCTGATATAGCAGTACATCAATGGAAATTTTGGAAGACTTTACATGAATGTACCATCAGGCTACATTGCTGTAGTCATAACACTGAGGTTCAATGCCTTAGTTAATTCTTGGAGACAAAAACAGGCAAAAAAAAATCTTGACAGATACAGATTACATGTGCTTTTATGTACAGCTCACTAGGTTGTGTTTCCTGTTGTTAGCACCTCCCTGTTGGGACAAACGTGTGCTTTCATATTCATAAAGGCCTTACTTTTATCCAGGCTGTCCCTTGAAACCAGCACCTGTGCTTGCCTGTGGTAGCCATGTGGAACAGCAGCTTGCTCACTTTCTAATCAGGCTGTGTTCTTCTTAAAAAACATTGTTTAGCATTAAACTGGAAATAGTTTTTGATTTTTAAAATCAGATATATGTAATTCATTTTGAGTGAGCCATCATTATTTTTATTGTGACTATTTGGCATTTCTCAGTCAAGTGCTTTATTTATTGAATGACAAAATAAAACAACCTTTTTTTTACCTTCTTAACAATCTGAAACTAATACTGTAGACTATTCTTATTTTTGGAATTTTATACATAGTTTCAACATTGACAAGGAATGGACCAGGTGGTTAAAATGTCTAAAGGCCTCATCTATGCAGGTATTGTTTGTAAGCTGTTGTATCTGAAAATTGTTTGTCAGAAAGGAATATTATGTAGACAGAAAACAATGCAATGGAAAGATTTCAAGTTGAATAATTTTTCTTAAAAGCAATCAACTGTTGTGGTCCACTATGTATTTTGGTTCAGTGTATTTCATCACCATATTAAATTGTCCTTTTTGCTGTTAATTTAGGTGCAGTTGTAGCAGTTTCATTTTATTTGCATTTGATATTAGCTACATAATAATTCTTTTACATGTTGCAATTTCTAATGTTGAAATAATGTGTTTGACTTCTGTACGCGAATTAACATTTATATTAAATTTATGCTGTTCATATTTGGTGTGTGTAAAAGAAAAATAAATTATTATTTTAGACATGGTACTTTCACAAACTTACTTTGCAGGATTCACTTTGCTTTCTGTAATAACAAGCTTTGGCCAGAGCTCCAGTGCTTTGCTGAACAAAAGGAAGGGTGATTAAGCGGCTTGAAAAAAGAAAAGTAATTCTTGAAAAGCAAGTTAGTTGATTCGCTTTTATCGCATGTGAAAGTTGTTAAAAGGTTAGGATTTCTTAAAAAACTCATGAGGAGAGGGAACAAGGAACTCGTTTAATCTGTGTTTAAACGAAGTGGTTCCTAAGGCCAAGACAAAAATCAGTTTGAGATAGAATGATACAGTATAAGGCTGATAAGACACGGCGTTGGTAATTTAAAAGTATTTTCCTGGCAGCCTGAGAATTCTAGTCTACAGAGTGCTGAAATAAACTTCATTTTATTTTTCAACTGTCTTGATGAAGACATAGGTTTTTGAATTTCTGATGGAAATCTGGACCCAGCAAACCAAAGTAAAATTGGTATTGTTAGCTAATTAAGGGAGCTGTGGACCAAGGTGCACAAAGGTTGCATAATATTAGAGTGAATACCAGAAGAAGAGCTGCAAACAAAAGCATCTCCTCAGTGAACAAAAAGGAGGTATTGCCCAGTACTGTGGAAAGCCAGGGGATTGCATTTTTCAGGTGTGTAACATCCTTCTTGATCAGATTTCCAACTGAGGCAAAAAACCCCCCCAGTTTTGCTACAGACTAGCAAATCTCATTATTATTAACATGAGCATTTATCTTGGCAACTATTTTCAATATTCCCAACATGTGTGACAGCACTAAACCATTATCAAGCATTTTAGTGTAATGAGTACTAGGTTGATGCCAGCCAAATACAACCCTAAGGCAGAATTTGTCTTTGTTCTACAGCTAAGAACAGTGGTGTAAGGAATAAGCAGCTGAAGCAGCAGTAGCACACAGTTGCTGTAATTCAGGCTTTTTGAAGTTTATTTAGAATACATCTTTAGAAATCTCTAATCAGTGTGCAAAATTGCAAACATATTTTTCATGCTTATAAAAATCTCACTGGAGCTTATTAACCTTTGGAAAATAAACCACCATGTATTTCTTCTGAAAAGGTTGTGACAGAATACGGTGTTGCCTTTTTTTTTTTGCATACTTTTGTATAATGTAAAAAGTAACTGGTATAGAAACTAAAAGGTCCTCTGAAAGTAGAGGTCACTGACTTTCGTGAAGCAAAGTTCTGTTACTTTGAGCTACACCCACTGCATCAAAAACTTGCCCTAAATAAGAAAATGAGGTCATTATTCTTACAGTTACCATTTTCATCTATTTGCCTTTTTTTTTTCCTTCTCTCTCTAATATTATTACTACCTTGTTTGGGAAGGGGGAACCAAAGTTAGCATCCTATATAAAAACGAACAAGAGTTAGTAAATTAATGGAAATATTAAAATAGTAAATATGAAACAGCATTAAAGAGCAAGTCACCTGGCAGATACTGGGTTAATGCACACTCTTGAGGTAAAAGCAATCCCCAAGAAGTCAGTTGTTCTAAGTCCTCTCTTTCAACAAATTTCTTGATAGCATAACAAAGAATGATCAGTTTATCACCTCTTCACTCTGTTTAGTGTCCAGCTTAGACCAGAGGAGAGAAAACAGGTAATGATCCAGCAGTCTTAAATACAGCTTTCCTGCATTTAGAGCCTGGACAGGCCCCAAACAGCCAGGTAAAGGGAAGGCTTAAGGCAGTCATTGAGAGCTCCTTTGTCTACCAGCCAGTTGTTCACCATACTAACAAGGAGCCCCCATGGCCTGAAATTGTTCCAAGCTGTCTGTGGCTAAACTTTGAGAAGACAGAAAGAGTAAAATGGCTTAGTCAAAGACTGCATAAGTAACCCCTAACCTCCTCAGGAGCCAGGCCCATGCTGCCATGAAAGCAGTGCTCAAGCCACCAGGATGGCACCTGCTATCAGGAATGGCAGCAGGCATGTGGGACCCAGATGGGACAGGCCTTTTCCAAAAATAAATGGATTTCATAACACTGAGGTTCAATACACTGCAGATGCTACACAACTACCATGGAGAAGCATTCAACAATGCAACCACTGTCAAATAAGGTCAAATTTTTAGAATTCTAGAATACAAATAGCTGCTCATGGGAATGGAAAGAAAATCGTATGTACTGCTTGAAGGTGGGTAAAATTTCAAGAATTATAAGAACACAAATATCTTCTATAAGATCCTGCTTCAGGCTTTGAGCATTTTTTTCTACACTGCCAGAGGCTGTGGCTGCTATCAGCTTAAAGCTTCCTGCAGAGGGAAGTATTCACTAGTATATGAAAACAAAATTCATGCAAATACTGGTCCCTGCAGCAGCCAGGCCTTTCTGTCTGCTCTACAGATTTGACAGCAAGGGAGGAGAAGAACAATTTTTCCCATTTCCCAATACCTTTTCACAGGCAGAATTTAGTATTTGCAGCACATTCCTAGTGAAGACAAGAGTAGGAGGGTGGATTCAGACAGTGTTGTTTGTAGGTACCTAATTTAACATTAGCAACTTCAGCATAATTAAGGAAGAATAGCTTCTCTTGGGAAAGGGCAGGAAGCTATCACAATCAATCTTCCAGGAATTAAGTAGTTCTGACTGAGGAGGAGATGCTTCAGAAACTTCGTGAAGAAGAGCTTGGGTGCAAGCAAAAAACAGCAAACCCTCTCAGGATCTCTACAGGATGGCAACAGATTTGGAGGACCATACAAAAATGTCTAAGTGCCAAATTCCAGTTATCTCTTGAAGAAAACGGAAGGCCATATTGTTCATGGAATCCAAAATGTTTGGGTTTTAATGTGCTGGTTTTTATACCAGAGATAGAGGTAGGTCAGAAAATCTTTAACAGCTGGTTTGTAGCACTAGGTTTGTAAGGAGGGGTGGTGAGCAGCTTTCAGAGTCTTACGGTGAAAACAATGATCATAGGAACACTGATGAAAGGGGCTTTTTTTTCTTCAAACTAGACAAAAATGTAAAAAAGACAACCCCCCATCCTGAAAGCTCACTTCTACTATCTAAAGCAATGTTCATGAGAGAAAACTACCTGAACATTCTTTAAGGCATTCACTACATATATTTCCTTAAAAAATCCATACAGTTTTCAGCTACCATGAAATCATATTTATCCATTCATCCTAGTCAAGAATTTAATCTATGGAGGCAGTAGGTAAGGGCCAGAGGAAACAGTCACATCACCCAGTTTGTCCAGCATTCCAAACACATCATCCCATTTCACATATGGCCCAGGAGCAAGCTCAGTAACAGCCGATGAAAGCACAGCTTCCAGAAAGGCATCAAAATCCACAAGGAGTTGAATGTTGCAATATAAATTGCATCAGGGTATCCTAACTTTAAACAGGCACAGTACTTTACTGCAAAAATACCTGATTTCTCCAGCATTCAGAGGGTATTTCCTAAGCTCTTGATACCCACTCTGGCTTTGAGGTTAAGAAATTTTCTAAACCACCTCTTAGTATCAGTAGCTCTACATACTGGTAATAGCTATCAGCTACTGTATTTTCCTGCTTTTCTTTTCACCATCACATGGGGCACTTAAATATTAGATAAGTAACTAGCAAATAACTGTGAATAACACTATAGGGGGACTCCAGCAAGCCATGGAGCAGGTGGAGTTCAACTCTATTTAGTTGTGGTGAACCTGTGCAGCAGAGTTTACAAGCTGGTCCTGGTGAGAGCTGGGTGTTAGCACAGCTTGCTCCCCTGATTTTGATTTCCCTCATCTGAAGGAGGGATGTGGCCACCAATTTACAGGACCTCAGGGTCTGAGCTGCTGGTGGAAACATTGATCTCAGGTTTCTGAGAGGAATGAAGCCAGGTGCTCTCACTGGAGAGTTCAGGATAAATGTGGATACAGGCATTCACAGGACAATATGTCTGGCTGCCTGAGAAAGTCATCTGGACAAATACATGTATTTGTATTAAAATGTATTAAAAATGTATTAAAAAATCTAAGAATATTAAATATTTTCATCCTAATGCAGAAGAGGAATTCTTTAAGGGCTCAGATATTGTCATTTGTGTAAACAATTCTTATTTAGGCTCTTCTAATGCTACGGGGTGAGGGAGGTGTAGTGCATGCTGTACCAGTTAGGGCAGGCATTTAGTGAACCCTCAAATGCCTCTGTACACAGCTGGCCAATGGGTTAGTGCTACAGTCTTCAGGAAGCTCAGCTTCCAGTTTTCTTCACCCATATTACAAACCCTGATAAAATCAAGCAGGCATGGCTGCTTTTAGGGCTGGTGTAAGGCTAGCAGAAGATTTCTGCTGCAGTAGAGAGTCTGCTGAATTTTGCTGTCTTACCCTAGAATTCTTTGCCAGAAAAGTATGTTGTTCCATTTCATGCTGAATTTGAGCTTGTTAAATCCATTTCAACTGCATGATATACCACCATTTGTTATGAAAAGAAATCATTCTCCTGTATGAGGTATGACTTCATTTTTTCTAAGCTATTCTTTAAGTTTTCAGGAACCCACTGAGAAAGGGAGATGTCAGACAATTCTGGATAGTGAAAGCCTTCAGTACAGAGGACAACCTAATCAGACACCCCACAAGGTTTTAACAGCCTCATTATTTCATTATTACAAGATAACCATCAGTAATTTAAAACCCTTATTTTTTTTTTTTGCCAGACAGAGTGAAAAGATTTCTTTTTTATGTGCTCACTTCCTAGTGTACTGTTTGTCAAACAGGAATCAGAAGAGATAGGGGAGGCATCTAATAAAGGAAAAATATATGTACTAGCAGCCTGAGGAGGACAACCAATGTAACTCCAGGAAACTTCATGTCAGTATGGTGTTAAAAACGTCATGAATGATTTTTGGGAAACATTTTTACAATTCCACTGTAATTAAAGTTTACTCATATTCTTGGTAGTTTAACAGTTAATTTAAAAAAAATTAAAAAGCAGTTTAATTACTGTTGCATGGGAGGGAATTGCAGAGAATATGAGAAGACTAGGGATAAAAATCTAGAGTACCAGTAGGCATTTTTAATTGCATTACACGATAACTATTTCATAACATTTGAAAACCTGTTGGATTATTAGGATTCATAATGCTAGGATAAAGCAGATGTTTGTCTATAAATGAGAATATTCTATCCAAACAATCTAAGTCAGTGTAGATAAGACTTGGATATATTACAGCTTCTGAAATTGAACTATGATCAGCGTTTTCACTATATTGCACGTTTTCTCTTTTTGGCCTAATTACCAAGACAGTTCACCAGGCTGAATCTCAAACTGCCTTTCTAATCAGCTTTCTCTAAATTCTTCTCTCCTCATTTCTATTCCTAATTCTGTGGGCCTTTCTTGGCATTTCTTCCCCCCCTCAGATATTTTTCTGTGTCATAGATTCATTGAATACTTTGGCTCAGAAGGGACCTTTCAAAGGTCATCAATCCACCCTGCACTCCAATGAGCAGGAGCATCTTCAATTAGATTGGGTTACTCAGCACCCCATCCAGCCTGACCTTGATCCTTAATTACTCTTTCACAACAGGCTTCAGTCTACTCCTGTATTTAAGTGAAAACTATTTGATAGTTTTCCCTTGTCAACTGACATTTTTTTTCTTTAAAAAGAAAAACAAACTCCAGGACAGTCCTCAAGCATATTTATTCTGATTCTTTTACTTAAACCAGTGCCAATGTCTCTTAGTTACACTGTTTCATATCAAAATATTCTCTCATATGTTTCCAGACTAATTCAAACAGACTATGTCCATCTTTAAGAGTGCTTTTGATATAAGGTACCAGAATATCACTTTGAATATGAATTCTGCATCACTAGCACATGGGCTCCTGCCAGTTCTGCTGTGCCTGTCACTTGTTATGTTTTCTCATACCCTTGAGAGCCTGCAACAGAGTGCTGTTGGAAGCTTACATTACAAATGTCTGCAAAATATCGAATATAATCTAGTTCTTCTCATGGTGAGTAATCTTTTACAGATGTTGTTTTACAAATGGAGAGCTTAATGCATCTACCACTTCTCTAAGTCTTTGGCAAGTGGAAAAATGGTCCCATGTGATATTTGCATATATTTTGTATTAGTGTATGTTATAAACAGGTACTGTGGTAGTACCGTGTCTGTAGAATTATTTTAAGTGTGCAAACACAATTGATTAAGCACCTGATGAATTTTCAGTGTTCATTATCTGGCTAGTTCTGGAAGATACAAGGAGTGGATGGAGGAATGTATAAAATAAACTCAGGTCAAAGGCAGCCAAAGTCTCTACTGAAAATGAAGTTAGAATCAAAGTATAGAGGAAGTATATGAAAGTTCATCATTAAACTGATCTCCAAGTGGCAGAGGTATATTGGGTAAAAATCCCCAAAGTGAAGAGCAGCTTTCTGAAATGAGATTTCAAGCAGAAAGACACAGACCATGCAAGTCCAGTTCACTGCTAACAGTCCCAGGCTGCATTCCCTAACCCAGGACACACCCAGTTTTCCATAAGGTTCAGGTTAGCTACTCTCACTAAAAGGCTCATGCTGCACAACAGAAATCCCTTCACCAGAGAACTAACTTGATGAAGGACTGTCAGACTTTAAAGAATTTGTAACAGAAAGAAATTGCCATTTAGTTCTATATTCTGAACTTTGCTCCTGTAAAATCAGCCTCTAAGTGGTAGTCAGTTGAAGTTTTTTGAAAGCAGATGCAGAGCGAGGACAGTAGGGCAAGATCTTTCCTGGTTATGGAAGAGGGGGAGCTTAGTGGTAATTTCCTTTCCTTCTCTGCAGACTTCCCTTCCATGCTGCAGAGCTTCACCTGCCTGAGTTGTCCCCAGCACAGTGTAAATGCCTCTGCCAGTCTCTTGCTTAGCCCAGGTGAGAGCAGCAATGCTCCCTATCTCTGTGCTATTTCACATCCATTCCTGCATTATGTCCAGTTAGTCAGAGTTGGATTTTATTTCTAATGTACAAATTGAGAATTCAATACACATTAAAACATGCTTGGTTTTGCCTCTGCATTTTCATTCTCTTTTAGCTTCGTCTTCTTGGGCATGCCTGATGCTCCCTGATGCCCAGAGGCACTGGACTACCCACACCTGGTTAAGCACAGTCTGTGATGCACCATGGAGTTCAGAGGGAGGGAGAGAGAGGTTTCAAGACTGCAGGAAAGACAAGGTGTCAAGGAGTTGGGATAATTCCAGATCCCCTGCTGAAAGAGATAACAGAGGGCCAGCAAAGCCCTTGCCAGCCCTCAAGGTAGATCAGCCTCTCTAATTGTTCTGCTAGGCAGTGGAGAACCAAAAGGGTTGCAAACAAGCAAGATTTAAAGCAAGCACCAATCCAAACCAGAAATAAATATTTGGTACATTTATTTGTAACACACATCTAAAATCCTGACTTAAAAGAGAAAATAAACACATTATTAGGGCTACAAAATGTCCTCAACCTAGAAGTGTTCCAGTCATCAATGAGAAAAAAATAAGATTGCAGGACAGACAGTAACATGATGCCTTGGCCTGAAAATACGAAAATGTTACCTCTGAGGAAAAAATAATGTAAAACAAAAAACAAGGAGATTCTTATATAGCTTGGAGAAAAGTGTCAAAGGGGTGGTAATTCTAGAGGGACTAGAGAAAAGATTAGGAAAGTTAAGCATGAATATTTGCCTAAGAAGTAATTTAGTAAGAGAAAAAGAGATAATTCTACAACTATTTTTTCCAGAAGATACACATCAGAATTTTGGAGATCAAAATGAAGACACTGATTTCTTACATATTCTACCAAGACATGAAAGAGAGTTCTTAAGTTCTATCTGAATCAGATCCTAAAGTCTTGAGCAATTATCCTATAACATGGGAAAAATAAAACCAAGAAAACAGGCTTGCTTGTGACTGCTGTGTTAGGTTCTTCGGTTCTTCCAGGAATTTCTACTGGTTTTTTTTGGAACTAGAAGTTTCACACTATGTGCTGACTTGTGCTGAAAAAGCACATCAGGCCTCAGCTGGGAAGAGTGTGACTGCAATCCTGACAGTGGAAAAGCCCATCTTCTAGATTTTTCAATCAGCATAGCTTCCAAAACCTTGTTACCATTAAACTGAATTTCTGATATTACCACACTATTCCTATTAAAAAAAAATCCTGATGGAAATCATGGGAAAAAGTCAGTAGCTCAAGGTAGGCTTTGAAGGTAGCTGAGCTCAGTGGCAGGACTAAAAGCAGCAGTTATGTGAGAGGTGAAACATGGTACCATAATGAATCCTTGTACGTGCAAGGTACCAGACTGAGAGCAATTTGTAACAGTCATTAGTCAGATCAGCCAATGATGACAGGATGACAAATGGGAATTTAAATTAGGGAGACGATGAAAGCTCTGATTATTCAATTAACACACAGTTTTGTGAAATGAAAGATGTCTATTTTTTTTAAATGTTGGCTACTTTTGTCTCCAGCTTTGCAATACCTGATACTAAGTGAAGAATTTTGAGGCTTTCAGGAAACAGACTCTCTTATGAACATGAGTTTACAATTTTTTTCATAAAGTACTTATCATAATCAAAGACACTTACTGCAATAACATTTCAGAATAGGTTTTCACTGGACAAAGCCTCTGTTGTGCAACTAATTCATCAGTTTTAGCAAGTGAATGCCTATCATTCACTAACCCTAAAGGATGACAAAGTCAGTCTCAAGTCTGCCATGGCTTTGTTCATCTGCGATGGACCAGAGCCTGCATACAATAGAACACCTCCAGAGCCAAAGCTCAATGTCAAATGTTTAAAATAACATCTGGTTTTGAAAAATGTGCACACCTAATAAACCTCAGATGTATGCTTACATTTCCATACCCTGAAATATCCAGGCAAAGGGCAAAGAAGCAAGGCTTGGCTTGAAGATTTTTTATCATTTTAAATTTTTTTCTGTTGAAGACAAGTTTAGTAGAGAAAGCCCAGGGACAGAACAGTGCCAGCAATATCCTTACACAGGTGAAACCCAGGGCACAGAGAAGGGTGCTGCCCTCCTGAGCAGGGTCTGGGGATGCTGCCATTGCCAGGTCTCCAAGGCAGCCAAAGGCAGCTCCATGGAAATACCTGCCTTAGTGGGAACCCCAGGGACAATAAATATGCAAAACCTCACAACTGCAAAATGAATGCTCAAAAGGTAGGGATTTGGTTAGCTTCCAATTTTAAAAGAAATTAAGACTGCCTTTCAAGGCACTAAGGCAGCCAGATTCTATCAATTCTCACTACATTTTGAATAACTCTCCTGGCTTCTCTCCAGCAGGAACAACTTATTACACTGCTGTTGCTTTGAACCGAGGGCTCAACACACAGGCACAGAAAATGAACTTTTAAAAGATTAATGTGAAAAGCAGTAATTCTAACTCTTTGGCTAGGGGATTCATCTGACCAAGAAAACAAAAAACCCAGCCTTCTAAATATCAGACTTAATTGGCTCAGACAGATGAACTATAATTTTGCAGTGGCCTGGGATGTGAAAAATGAGGCACACCCTGGGTGCTGGGCAGGACACCATTGCGCTCAAAGTGCCAGCTTATTCTAGTTAGGGGCAGGAAGCAGCTCCCAAGGGGTAGCTCTACAGCATCAGCACCATCTCCTCTGTCTCTTGCCCCTCAGATTTCATCAGGAATATCAACTGAAGCCAAAAAGGTTTGGTTGAAAAGTTTTAGCACAGACGCTGCAAATTCAGCCTTTAGATGTAAGTAATCCTGCCAAGTCGTAGCTCTGTGCCCTTAATAATTTACCTCCCCTTCTACATGTGCAGTCCGCTGTTAATAGGTTACCAAAGACTTATCCAAGCTGTTGTACTCTGAGGGACAAAGCCTACCTCTGCCTCTTTTCCTTTCCCCAGTTCTCAGTCTGCTCTCCTCAGGCTTGAAGTCCACCCAGTTGTGGAAGAAGACAGCCACTGCTACAGCATGGAGGAGTTTACCCATGGGATGCAAGCAACAAGGAAAGAGGAGTAAGATTGCTTCCTGTGTCAAGATCCATCCTGCACTATTTCCCTACCTCCAGACAATCCCCTCTAACTCATTAAAGGAATTGGAAAAGATCCTTCCAGCCTGATGGAACCACCCCAGTGGTGACAGCCAAGTTTATTAATGGAAGCACCCTATAGTCTAAGTAGTATTGCCACTGTGGAGGTGTTTCTCTGATACCACACTTGCATAATCTCAGACCATATATGCAATTGAAATAGGCTAAAAAATGGGTTCAAAAGAGGAGGGAAGACATTATTCTGTCACAGGGAAGGATTTCACTGAATTAAACTAAATTCCCCACAGGCAACATACTCACATTTCTGACTTATTCAGCCCCCTTCCTTTAGTGGAAAAGGAGTGTGTAAAAGTTCAGCAAGAAAACTGCTGCCATTGACTTCAGTGAGCTGATATTTCAATGTTGAAATGTTATTATTAATATTCTTTGAAGAGGTATTGGGTTACAAATATGCTCTTTGGTGGTTTTCTTGCCCCCGACTGAAAAGGAAACAAGCAACTGTTTTAAACTTAAAATTAGGAGACTTAAACTTAAAATTTTTAGTTTCAAACTAAAAATTAGGAGAAGCCTACTGGGGAGTGTTTAAAAGTAGTGTTATTTCTGTCAGTAGTCACTCAGAGTTCAGAACAAAATAGTAAAACACAAGTAAAACTATAAATAGGATGCATCTTCAGCAAGAGCATGTCAAATGTTGGCTACATTAGGAAAGACATCAAGTCACAGCCTTTTGATCTATTGAGGGAACATCAAGTCAGTGTTTACAAGAATAGTAGGTGAAATGCATATTATTTACACATAGAATACCAACAAGAAGTTGGAGGAACTCATCCCAAATTACCCCAGTATCACCCTGAAGTACTTCTCTACTGTCAAGTGTCATGCTCAGCAAGATGTAGGCACTGATCTTGCCTACATAGCAAGGCAGGGTGTGACTGAGGAAAATGTGGGTCATGCAAAAAGGGATTCAGCTCATGGGGCAAAGGATTCCACAAAAACCAGACCAGGTGCCCTGCTGGGTAGCTGCAGCACGCTGTCTGTGCTTGCAGAGAAGAGAGGGAGCTCAGTGGGGAGCTCCTGTGATGCTCGAGCGCTGGAGCACTCCAGGCACGAGGAGCCACAGAGAGAGTTGGGCATGCCCAGCCGGAGGCAGGACCTGAGGGATGGCTGCCACCAGCACTAGGATGGGGAGGGCTGGATGGAAGACAGGCAGATCCTTCTTGGTGGTGCACAGTGAAAACACAGGAAGCAATGGTCATGGGTAGGAGCAAGGGAAATTCCAACTAACCTTTCTTTCCCTTCCCCTCCAGGGAAGCTAGTTAAGGATGCAAAAGGATGCCTGGGGAACATGTCAAATATATCCTTGCGGGTACCCCAAACTCCCCTGGATGAGATCCTGAGTGCCTGGTTTGACTTAAATGTTGGTCATGTTGGAGAAAGGGTTGAATTACTGATCTCCAGAGGTCCCATCTAACTTGAATGAGGACACACAGAAGAAAAACCAAACAAAATCCATTGGTTATCTAGATGGAAGACAGCAATGGCTGGCCATGACCAGCATCACCAGCATTTCCAGAAGGTAACAAAGTTTGGAAATAAAACATCTGTGAAAGGTGTGAGATTGAAGGATATCCTTGCATCCTGCCCTTCAGTTCAAGCCACAAATTACGGGAAGGGAAACTATCAGGCACCCCTTTGCCCCCCATTTGAGATACCTGCCAAGGTTTCTTCTCAAGGACAAAGGACGTTCAGTACAGCAGGAGTCTTGGCAATGCATGTGGAGTAAGTCTGCTTTTCACTGGGCTGAGGGAAGATAAACCTTTAAAGTTTTTCTCATGTGACATCGTGACTGCATGCAGTTTTCTTTCTGTCCTGCATCTTCAAAAACCTCCGTAAACTGTATGAGTTTCATAAGTAAAATATTTGTTTGCTTTAACCTTAACCTGGCTTGAATTAAAATGAGTCTCACAATGTTTAAAATCAAGACACCATGTAAAATTGCATTTGTGTACTTCTCCTAATGTATCCAAAAAGGTATAAATTGCATTCCTGACTAAGTGCTCCAGGGTTGCAGAGTTGGCAACATGGAAGTGCTGCCATTTGTGTGGAATTTTCCAGTGGAGAACATAATCTAAAGAGCTGCAAGAGTGTCCCTGCAGTAAGCTGGCATGCCAGCAAGCAGCACACCTCAACCCCGAAGGCTCAAAGACCTGCATCACTTTTTGTAATAACTTGTTATGGCTTGGTGACAGCTTGGGGTGAGGAGAAATCAGCTTATATTTTTCATTTTAGTGTGTCCGGCACACATTAGCTTTTCAGAGCAGTACATTTGTGAGAGCAAGCCTGTGTGCTGGAGACTGGGAAAGGTCACTTCTGAGTCACATCACAATATTAATTGCATTTACTACACTATAACTTAACTATAAGCAAGTGATTGTACAAGTCTTCATTTAGAAAGCATAGCTGAAATCCACTTTCTTCTTTCACAAGCTATACCAAAGAATAATTGTTTGATATGACCAGAAAAAAAGAAATCTGTAAAGTATTTAATGCTTTAAATACAGAACAACAGCAGAGCTACAAGCTAGAATTAAATCAGTCAAAAATATTTTTCTTCTGTCTTTTTCACATCTCCTGATATCATGCCTGATCAGCATCCCAGTGTGATCTGGTACATGCTCACAAAAGACTCAATCTAACAAACATAATTATGTCTTTTATTAGATACCTAGTTAAGTACTGTATAGATCATCATTGTTTTGTATCTCAAAGAAACTTTCAGTCTCTTACTATGGAGATAAAATGAGACAGTTGAATATTTTGAACTTGATTTAGCAGCTCTCTGCTCTTTTCAAACAAGCACCACCAGGGAGCTGCCACAGTAAAGGTTTCTTGTTTTAGAAAGACCACAAGACCTCTAAGGATGCTAGTGAAGGGAGTGGAGCACCCAAATCTGTTCCCTCCATGAGCCAAGTCCCCTTCCTCTTGTTGACCACCACTGCTCAGTTACTATGACAAGGGTTTGTCCCAGAGCTTAGAACTTCTGAGTTAGGACTTTCTCACATTTTCCAGCCAAGGTTTAATTATGGCCAGTTTTACTCCTCTGTGCTCTTCCTGAAACAGTTTACATAGCTGTCTATTCACTGAAGTTCACAGGCAGTAATCTTGCCTCCATCCCCCTTTACTAAAAGGAAGGGCTAATTTTTTTTTTCCCTAGTACATGCATAATTGATTCAAACCCCAACACTACTAGCTTTTATCAATATGTTGAAACTTTTTGTCATGGGGTTTGCTTTGAGCTTTGGCTGCTGGAGCTAAAAACCCCTCCTCTCTGACCAATTAAGGAATGTTTTCCTACTGAACTAGTTACAAAGGAAACTTGTAAATATGCCTCAGGGGAACTCTGGCATCTCAAAAACAGCACAGAAATAAATTTTTATCAAGCATGCTGTATATTATTTTAATGCAATTTGAGGTGTCTCAGAAGTTTGTAATATTGCAGGAAGTGAGTGCATGGTTGGATGAACACAGGACTGTCTGGGTATTTTTCATCCATTTAGTTTTCCTCCCACTTTTCCAAGACTGTTTCTCTTTGTCTTTACAAGTTGTTTGAGCAGAGCCATCTGTCAAATGTAGCAGCAGAGACACACATACAGGGAAGTTCCCAGGCTCAACCTGCCCAAGACAGCAAGGGCACTGCTTCTGGCTTACCAAACCTATGATTCCCTTCAGTTTGTCCCGAGAAAGAGAAGCTGGCCACCACCAGACCTTCTCCAGCAATGCTGCCCATCTCATCTCAAGCAACAGCTCCCACTTTCTTAAGGAAAATCTCAAGGGGAGACTGGTGGTAATGCTATATCAGGTGAGCTGTTCTTCAGTGCAAACAACTTCCAGCTATTTTCCTCCTTCATGACTTCCTCAGTTTCCCCACTTCACGACTGGCTGTGTCCCTGTGTTTGTACAGTCAGAAGCCTCCAGGGTGTCCTGCTGCTTCAAAGGTGCCACATGTGGCTCAGAGCCTATTTCTGGCAGGCCCAGCAAAACTGGCAAGCTATCCTGGATAATTGCTGAGGCACTTTGTTCCAGGAGACCAGCTATCAATCTCATTTATTGGCACAGTGCTGCACTGTAGTGATGTAAAAACCACTAAAAGGAAAACTGCTTGGATGGAGTTACCTGAAATATGCTTTTCAGCTTGTTTCTGTACTCCTGTTCACTGGATGAAAGTGCAGTTCACAGAATTCACTGCAGAGGCAGCAGTAGCAATTTCATGCCATCACTGTCCCATTTGCACTGGGTGTCTCAATACATTATCCTCTTCCTCTGTTTCCCCACCCACACCCATTTCAGGTTTCACCTCACAGTGGCATTTTTAGTAATAATTTGCAAACCCCTGACTATGACACATGCCAAAGCAGAGTTCTCACCATTTCCACCAACATTCTATATTATCAAATGGTGGGGGCTGGTGACACTCGAGTGGACAAATTTTTTCTGTAGTTACACGACTCACTCAGTACTGGTGTTGAAATCCCAGATTTCTCTGTGCATATGATTGTTCTCTCCCTACCCATGACTGTCAGCAGGATACAAACACCTGCAATTTTTATCTCACTTCATGTAACACAATGCCTCCTGAAACACAGAATTAGTTGCACACATGTACAGCCCAAGTGAATACACAAAGTAGAAACCTAAGTACAGACATGCCCCCACAGGCTCGATGCCCTGCGAAGTCTGCTGCAGCTGTTTTTCATCCCTTTCCAGCACGAACATCAAAAGAACTGGAGTGTGCTGGAGGCCAGCTTGGAAGAAGCACTGACTGCATATAACCAAAGCCAGGACAAGAGAGAGCAGAAGAGCTCTGACTAAAGCAGGCAGCTCGGAAAGCAGGAGCGATGCTGGAGCAGGACATCAGTGGTGGTCCACATGGGCCCAGACACTCAGCATCTCTTGGGATCAGGTGCACAGTGAGCCTGACATAATTCAAATGAGTATTTATACTTGATTAGTAAAGCAGATGAAATGGAATGAGCATTAGAAGATCCCGTCTAATCCTCTTTGCAAATGAGTTAAGATGTAAGGCTTGTATATGATTTCTAACATTGAGAATTAAAGACAGTTATTTCTGATTAAGTTTTATTACTACATTCAAAATGAAATTACTCATGATTATTTTTTTGGCACTAAAAAAGGCATAAAAATGCAAATCCAGGGATCTTCTTCAGCTGCTTAGTATTAATGTCCAACTATGAATTGAACTGAGCTAAAATTGAGTTAAGGGTCACTCTTTTAGGAAAAAGGAATCCACAGTTTTGGGAAGATGTGTCTATTTTTCTGTAGCACAAAACCTGTTATAACTCTCTTGGCTAGTGCAGCTGTTATTTCAGATGCAAAAGCTATTATCTCAACAATCACCTTCAAAGAAAGAAAGGCTTCACATGAAAACAACTAAAAGAAGGACCTTAACTTTAAAAATATATATTTATTGAAGTTTATTTTGGTTAAACTAATAATGATTATGTCTGTCACTAAGACTTTAAATGGCAAGGTTAATGTTAACTTTTACATTTTTATGCTGGCCACCATCTGCTATAGAACGAAGGTACTGTCTACTGGGATTCAAACCTGCAGCAAAAATTCCTGTTTAGGGTTCATATCTTCTCATACATCACCCAGGAGCAGTGAGTCTCAGGTGACGCCAGGGAGGGATACAAAAGAATGCAGCTTGCTCATCCACAGTCCATCTTGTGACATTATCAGAGACACCAGTAAATGACATTAATTTTCAAGTTTGCTTTCAAGAAAAAAAAAAATCTTCACCTTCACTTGATGTTGATTGGTCTTCTAGGGTTTTTAAACTGTGTTTACAACAAGAAGTTAAAAACGAAGATTAGCTAATTTTAGCAGAGGTGAGTCATAGAGATCTGCAGGAACCAGCCAAATTCAGCATTTGACCGTATTCTTTGCTTATTGCAGGCTCTAGAGGAAAGTGATGGCCATTCACATGGCTATCAAAAAAAAAAAACCAAAAAACCGTTTCTAGTTTCTGTTTCTGTTGTGGGTCTGAGCTGAGGACCCCATATTTGCTCCTGTTCCCTGCCTATTCCATGCCATCAGTTTGAACAGCTGCATAAATAAATGCTTCATACACACATTCACACAAGCCCTTTTATTGCAGAAGTCTTAAATGAAAACTTAAACTCTTAGATTCAAGGGGGAGGTGGGGGGGTTGTGATGTTGCTGAAAACTTCCACCATCAGACTAGTTTTGTGTCATAGCCATCAAAGGTCTTAGGTATTAAAAGTTTTGTACAAAACCTAAATGCAAAGCATTCACCACCACCTCTTTGATAAGAATTTCACAAACTCTTTCACAAACTGACCAGAGTCAGTGGTTCAAAACCACTGACTTAATTCCTTGCTTGGGAAGAAACTTCACATTCACCAACAAATTAGTTATCTGGCTATTACTAAACACAAGCCTTCCCATTTTGGAAGACTTGTGTTTAGTAATAGTCAGATAAATTTTCACTTGTAAAACAAATACCCAAACAGTGCCACTTTTAATCATGAAAACTGCCATGCAGCAGCTAATGAAGAAAGCCAGACACTGGCCTACCATAGTGAGTCCCCTGGCCCAAAACACAATTCCAAACATTACGAAGTTCAGTCTCATTTCTAACAGACCATTACCAAATAAAGCAGAAGAGACATGCAAACATATCTTGCTATAAATCTTCCTCTCTCCAGCAGTTTCCAGAAACTGTAATTCAAACAGGGATCAGATCTAGCAGACCAGATTGAGGCAAAATAGAATTTTCATTTAAATCAGCAAGAGCTACTGGTGACTAGCATGCAGCATTAAACCACGTGTACTTATTAGCGTCCTAAGAGAAACATGAATTTTAAAACAGATGGTAGAATTTGAAAGAAATTGAATCACAAAATAAGATCATTAACATAAATGCTTCCTCTTCTAATCAGCTACCACTGTGGTACTATCAACTGAAGTGCTGGGGAATATCATTCATTTCCTCATCCCAGAATGTAAATATATGAATTGTTTCACTCCCCACTTTTCCCCACCCCCCCACACCCTTTGCACAGGCACTTTTTTTTCCCCTCAGTGTTTCCCTCAGTTAGAAAAAAAATTAGGGTGGACCATTTTCTCTCCTTCCCAACAGTGAAGTTTTCTGCACCTACTGAAAAAACCCCAAATGTTGGCAGAGAGGGATATTCTGGGACAACATTTCCGACTTATTCCTCCCACACTGGAGTACAACCTGTCAGGTGCAAGCATAATAGCTTGGCAAAACAACTAAAAAAAGTACAACTATGGAAGAAAAAAAGCAGAGCTTGGGTATTCATATTTCTCAGTTTACATAGCAAGTAAACAACCAGTACTTTGTGCTCAAACCATTCAGTTACAAATAAGTTGTTTTTTTCACATTCTCCAACAGGATTTCTGTAGCCAGAATTTAACCCCCAGTTTAACCACATCATGGACCAGAGCATTGGTTAAAATGCTCTTCACTGGCAATGGCTTTGAGAACTGACTTGCTGGGACACAACATAGGTAGGAACTAGAGCACCAGTAAAACCCAGTCATCACAAGAACCAAGGATGCTTAAAGTTTACTAGCATTCTACAAGGAATGGCAAAGCTACCTCAGGAAAAAAGTCACGTAAAAATGGTATTCCCTTACCTGACAGAGCTTTCAAAAGTGCACATCCATCATAACTCCCCAAGTGCAGTAAGACAATGTGCTGCTGTGGCTTCTTTTCCTTGAGGAACACCACAGCTCAGTGCAGGGTCCTGCCTACCCCTTTACTCAGCTGTAAACTGTTAGTCCTGTCAGATCCCTCTCTGGGTCCTGACCTGCCCAAGCCCCAGCTGAGAGCAATGGGCAGCTTGTCCTGTAGGACCCTCAGGGAACTTAATTTTTTTTTGGTGCTGAGGACCTGGCATAGTGCTCTTTTTCTCTGAAAAAAGAAGCAGCACACTCCTGAGATTATCACAAAGTTCCCAAAAGGGCTCTGTGCAAGGGGGCTGCTGGGCCTGAGCTGCAGGAGCACCAGGTGCATAATTTTGCTTTAAGCATGCTTATCCTGAGCCAAAACTCTGTGAAACTGTTACAGGCATCACCTTAAATTTTTGGGCAAGGCAATCGCAGGTTTGGTAATTTCCAGTGTAATTCACAGTGTCTACATAGGGTTTTGATCTGCAGTAATTTAAACAGACTGTAACAGGCCATGGAATTTAAATGCCAAGCTTTTGTTTCTCTTTCTGCCTAACTTTAGGTGCTGCAAATGCTGCAGCAACCTAGAAGTAAATTTTCAGATTAAAAATGCTCACTGTAGTAATTTCTTTGCTCTTCTGGGTTGAAGGAGTAAGACTAAATGTAGGTATGAGGCCAAAAGATTTAAGCATACTATGCTGCAGGTACAGGGCTGAATTTCAAAATCATTACCACCTTCCCCACCATCAACTTATCGTCAATTATTTATACACAGAAAAGAAATCGTGTAGAGATATCCATGTGTTTGTTCTCCCATGAATAAAGGCACAAAACTTCTACCTATTATTTTCCCAGCTGGAAGCTAATCCACACTAAATTTTGCTGCAGTGCTGAAGATTTCTGAAAAGCTTCACAGATGATTGAGTTGAAGCTTCAATACACAGGATCTCTCAGTAGGCAAAAGAGTATCATCCTCTGTTTGTCATCAGCCTTTTTAAAGCAGGAAGAAGATCAAGAAAAGAACAGATGAACCTGTTGAGAGGTTCTTACAGCATTACTTTCCCCAGCAGTGTTAATAACTACCCTACAATTTTACACAGTTATTTCAAGGCCTTAAGAATTGAGGACTTACTTAAATTCAGCGGTGCTGTGCTGCAAATGGAAGTGAAATTGAGTATTTCCATTCACCCTGCAAGTCTGTGTGGAGCTGTTGGCCTCTCTGTGCCGCTATTTCTGCTGACACCCGATGTTCAAGGTGGGCTAACGGGCTTTCTCTGCTGCAGGACCTACAAGGCAGCTGCCTGCTTAGGAAGGACCTGCACTAATTGATCAGGCAAGCTCTTGTCAGGCTTAGCATGAGTATAAACTGAGTCTGGAATGGATTTTTTTTTTTTTTCCTGGGGCTTTCTAGTACAGTTTTGAACCATTTGTCCCACTGGAGTACTGATTCAACAGAACAGAATGAGATGTTTGATCTCATGATGTATGATCTTCTTTTCCCTTTTGTTTTCAAGTTCACCTGAACTTCTGAACTGGTATCTTTTTTCTCCAGTTAGCTTAAGTGACTGTTTCATGGCACAGTGATTTGGAAAATGCTCATTTTATAAAAGCTTATATTTCAGTCATCTTTCAGCTCCCAGAGACAATTATAACACTGAATGTTATAAAGCTAAGGCTGTTAACATACAGATGGCAAAAACTGTCAGTGCAGCAGAAAAGGAATGGTAAGTGTTTAATCCTACCAGCTGCTCTGAATCCTGTGCAGGGGCAAGCAAACACACTGAAACCTTCTCCTTGCACAAGACTAGCTGTGAGCTCCTGATGGTAGGAAGTTCAGCAAATGTCCTTCAAGCCACCTTGCTGAGAGTCCAGTCTCTCCTGTGATCTCTCTCAATGCCTTCTGGCAAGGGATCCCCTCTTTTAGGACAGCAGTTTGAAGCTTTCTCTGAGACTGTAAAGCTGAAGGAAACAATGGTAGGATGATCTTGTGCTCCATGAGGAGAGCTGCCATCTCCTCAGGGCAGATGCTGCAGTTCACTGCCTGGGAGTTTTGCTGTGCTCGCCTTTGCCAGCACAGGCTGACCTCTTAAACAGCTGTTTCTGGAAGGCAATAATTCTCAAAAGCAAACATCCAACCAAAGTCTTAAAAATCTGACTCCTGCTTTCAATAAAATTACACAAGGAATGGAATGAAACATTTGCTTACTGATCAAAACTGATTGGAGCCATGATTAATTGGTTTTAAAATCCAAAATGGCAGGTTCATTCCTGGCTAAGCAGAAAAAGCACAGCAGTTGTCTCTCTTCTTCCAAACAATTATGATGGTAAGTTCAATATGATATCCCATTTCTAAATGTTTTGCTTTTGCAGTGTCCTGAGCTGACACAATAAGAATAATTTACACTGCAGAGGAAATATTGCTGGACACGGCCTGAATCCTGTGCAGCTCAGGTCAGAAGTCTTCACTTTCCCTGAGTGCTTTGCTCCAGCTGGGATTACCTGAAGCACCACACTGCAGTTCAGACCTTGGGGGAAGGCACTATGGAGCAATGAAGCACCTAAAATTGGCAGAACAGATCTGTTGCATTGTGCATTTTCCTAGTGAATTGCTTTATATTGCTACATTACTTAATACTCTCCGTTTTCTGAGCTTATGAAGTGTGACTGCCATTTAGCAGCACTTTGTCGTCCAGAGAGACATGCTGATAGAGGGATTTATTGCAGTAAGATGGTAGCCTTTGTGAGAAAAAATATGGGTCCTTATTAATCTACACAGGACATTTCAGACAGGGACCATTCAGGGGCATTTTTTGTCACACAGGGATGCTTGGATTCAAGGTTGGTCTGAAAATTTTCCTGCGTTGTAAAATGTCACTGCACACATCATTGCCGTTCTTATAATTGCTGCAGTTATTAGATTTATTTTTCCCATGGAATACAGAGCTGTGAAATAGATATATTTTCACAGTGCAGCCACAGCTACTGCTCTTCTCTTTTCTGCTGCAAAGCAAGCCGTGTGTACCAAAGGCTGCCACCTCCTTCGTGATGAAAAATTTATCAAGACAAAACAAATGAATAAAACCCTTTCTTCTGGTAAGGAAGAGCCAAGAAGGCTGTCAAGACCATTGTGGAAAATGATAGTAATAGGATAATGGAAAAATTACAATTTGTGGAGAGTTAAGTGTATTCCTTCTACATTTAAGAGTCCTGTGGAGAATAGAAACATCTTTTCTGCAGAAAGATTTGAGGTAGTGCCAAAAATTCGAATTGACACCTTAAAATAACCTGCCAAAGGAAGGGAAAAAAATAACCTTTCTTCTTGAAATCCTGTAGCAGAGTTAGCTCAAATGAGTACATTTTAGTACTGCTGCCCAGAGTTATGGGTTGGGGAAAGAGTGACTATTAACTGTGGACTTTGGTCCAAGTTCATGGAAAAACTGGACAGTTATTTAGTAAGGATAGCTGTTCTTGGTAGTTTGTTTGGAAATTCAGTAATACTGACTGAAAACCCCCTAAGCTTCTGCTCACATGGGGGGAATTTTACTTTCTTCAAAGACATAAATTCAATCTGATTATTTTGGACAAGAACTTTTCAAGAAATTCTGGAGGGGCACTCATTATTTTGCATTTATTAAGGCTGGGTTTTAAGTTGTTTTTCTGAAAAATAAAAATGAAACAATGCATCAGTTTCTGAATACCTGAATTAGTTTTACACATTTTGATGGTTAGCCCTGAAGTACACCATCAGTATATTCATATTTGATTTTTTCCAAAAGAAATTCATATGTATATTTTTAATATTGATGACAACACAGAAAGTGTATATTTCTTCATAGTACAACTAAATATAGTATTTACAATTACACAGGTTGCCTTTGCATTCAGTGCTATTGCTTCAGTTTGAAAAAAAAAGTGTGGAAGACATATAGGGAGAAAAATGAAGCTGGTAAGATGTATCAACATGTTTAAAAAAAAAAAAAAGCCTGTAAAATGGTACTATTCAGGTCTGATGAAAACTCAGCAAGTAAATGGACCTGTAGTCTTTGAATAAGGAAAAGCTAAAGACCTTTTGCTGTGCAGATGATGCCTACCAGTGTTGATACAGGGAGTTTATCTTCACAGCATTTTTTACAGAGGAAAACAGTTGTTTAAGACTATGTCTAAATCTACATGAAAATACATGAAAATTGAGAAATGTGCCAAATTCAGAAAGACATTAACTCTGAAAGTGTTCTGTTAATCTAAGCTGTTTGGCAGCTCTGCCACAAACACTCCCAGCTCTTCCCCCAGACTGAGAAACAGCTCCAAGATGTGTCCAGGACTGTCACACCTCTGTTGGTGGCTGCACAGGTTTCGGTAGCTCTACACTGTGTGTGAAAGATCTTCCAGCACGAGAAGAAAGTCCCAGGTGCCCCATGCAGCCAGACCATGGGCTGGTTGGTTGGTTTCTGCATGCATTGGCTGCTGCAGTCTGCAGAGGTGCCGAATGGTGCGCAGGAGGTGTGAAACCTCTGCTTCAGCAGATCAGCTCTGAGGCAGAGCCAAGCTGCACTTTGGTACCATCACTAGCAGGAGATATCTGAAACAGTCTGTGAGTGGCCAGCAAGGTTTACTTCTGCAGTGGTTTCTTACATTCAGATGAAATAAAATGTGTGGAGAAGCCATGAGTGGCACTGAGTATAAACAGAAGTCAGTCGTAGAGCGCTGTGAATCTTCGCTGAAAAAAGCCAGTTTTGTACAATATTCCCTTTTTCTTTTTTTATGACAGAGCTTCTGTTCCCTTGCTGTGAGTTGATCACACATTCACATTAGATATCACAAATCAGTCAGACTAATGCTGGGGAACAGAGTGGTTCAAGAATGGATCCTGGATTTTCAAAAGATGCTTTGTCTCCTGAGACCTGACTTGAGACCCATCACAAAGTCTCCTCAGCACTTCAGAAAATGCACTGCCTGACACAAGATGTGCAACAGCCAAGCATCGTTATTGCTGTCTCTTGCTTACAATTAGAAAGTCTTTGTCAGTTGTTGTCACTTAGTAAAACTTTTAATAAGTGTGTAGATACAAAATCTGTTATTTTGGCCAGAAATTGATATGACTAATTACATTTCCCCTAAGGTATCAGTATTTCCTGCTTCCTTTCCAAACTGTAACATAAAACTACTTCTACTAGTTATGTAATTTGTTATTAATTTAAATAATGTAAAAACTATATTTTGGGTTCTCTAGGGGAGAAAGCGTCACCATCTTCTCTGACATAGTGGAAAAACCCTAAACTTCAAAAATTTAAATTTTAAATGTGTTTATAGAAAATCAGCATTAACGTAAAAGTTAGAATAGTTTTAAAGTTTGATAAAAAGGTTTCAGATGTAAGGTTCTTTATCTGTGTTTTGTTTGCAAGACAAGGCTTTGGTAGCTGGGGGGGTGGGGCTAGAGAGGCAACTTCTGTGAGAAGGTGCAAGAAGCTTCCTCTATGTCCAGTGGAGCAGCCAATTCCAAAACAGACCCACTGCTGGCCAAGGCCAAGCTCATCAGTGGTGGTGTTTAAGAAGGGGAAAAAATACATCAAAATATTGATGAGGGAAACATTGGGGTTGACCCCAAATGCATTTTTGTCTGCTTTCAGTTTGCCCCAGGAGCCCAAAATCAATCCCCGAAGCCAGGGCACTGCCGAGGCATTGCAGCGTTGTGCATCACACTGCGGTGCCTGCTGCCACCCCTCCTCTGGGCTGTGCTCTTGTACTTCGTGCACGCTGATAAAATTACACAGGAGGGTTTGCTGGTCTGAAAAACCTGCTGATGGGTTTAAGATTACAAAAAGCTTTGGCAGCTCAGTTGTTATTAAGTGGAAAAGACTTGCTGGTCTGCAAGGAGACAATTCCTCCCTTGAGTGACTCAACTGAGGCAAATTAATATCAACAACAGAGCTGATCCCAAAATTTCAGTGATCAGAGAAGTTGCTTGTAGGTTTTGGCTTTTTATTGCTAGAACTGCTTAGCTGAGCTAAAAAGCAAGGTCCTAAAGTCAGATGAGACAAAGCCTTCAACAGAGGTGAAGGCATTTGGTGACCATCTTCAGCCACAACTTAGAAAATCTGAAAGACTGATGTAACATATAGTTTTGTCTGTTGTTTGTCTGCTTAAGGTGTGATGTCTGTTTGTTAAGGTCTACTGTTGGGGAAGACCTAAGGCCATCTAAGGCTGAGTTCCTCTCTGTCACGAAAGGTTTGATTTCTTTCAAAGTCCTGTGCTTTTGGAATGAGCTACTGATAAATGTGGGAGATCATAAAGCTTTGTAACACTATGAATATTTATATTCAAATATCTGGAAATGACTTATTTGGAGTATATATTACATAAGGAATGATTAATTTTCAAGGATGGGCTGCTGTGGCCATGTGTAGAGTTGTGTCTGTGCTCACACAGTGTTTATAGCCTTGATCACATGCTGTGTTCTTTGCCATACTGCACCATGCACTCACCGTATCATTAGCATGGGAAGGGCAGTGAACTCTTGTGTTTGTAGCATTTGGAAGATTGGTCCCAGGTTATTAATTCAAGAACTGGGAGGAGGAAATACAGAGAAAGCACACATCTATTTCCTGTAGTCTCCCAGATTTTCATATAATTGAAAAGCCAAGAGTATCTTGCAGCCTGTGGGAAGGTTGACTCCTTTCAGATCTAAGTCCCTGTTGACCATTTTGCCATAGCACAGGATTGCCTTTCCAGGGGTACTGTAAGTTCTTTGGGTTCTGTTACAGAAAACCTAGAAGCGCTACTATTTTTAAAAGGTACTATATAAATAATATAAATACTATATAAATATGAAAATGTAGTGTTATCATTCATCACTCCGCAACCATTTAGTTCGGACTGCCAAGTCAAATTACTTTTGTGTGTGTTACCTTCCTACTAAGCTCCATCAGAGGTCCTATGAAAATGCATTTCACTCTGACAAACCAAACAATCTGTTGCCAAGAAACACAGAGTGCTCTTATTTAATAAGTCTTTTTCTATCTTTATGCAGTTTAAACAAGAATGGCTTAAATATTTAATCAAAACAGGTCATTAATCAACAGTTGTGTTGAAAAGTGGTCTCCATCTTTGGTAAAAGGATTTTATTTCTAGCATTTTTTAATTCCACAGAAGTTAACTCTTACAAATTTCTTGTCTTGTCTTGTCAGCCCTTTTGATGTGATATTCTGTAAGTAAGCAAAGGGCTTTAGCATCTTAGTCCAAGGTATAGGCAGAGCCCAAGCCCCTTTATTTGCCTCCCACAAATGCAAAAAATTTTCTTAGTATTAGCAACAGGTCTCATGTGAGCACCAATTATATAATTCAAGCTAAAACATGGATCTACAGTGCTCTAATGGTTCCCTGGTAACTGCTTGAGTATGCTCTTGACCCAGTCGTGTGTGCAAGGCATGCAACCTGCTCCTCACTCTCTTTTTCTCTCCCTCTTCTGAATTTCAAACTTCTGTAGGGTAAGAATGGGTGAATTCCTACAGTCACTGTTGCTGGTCATAAACAGTTGTGTGGGGAGTTCATGTTCTTTACCCTCCAGGTTATATCACTCCCTGAAATTTAGTTTATCTGAGCCCTTCCCATTGGTGGATTTGTGACATGAGATCAGTGAAAAGGCTAACTCACTCTTGCAGCGAGCTGTGGATGGATGGATGGATGGATGGATGGATGGATGGATGGATGGATGGATGGATGGATGGACGGATAATTTGGCACTGGATTGCAGGAAGGGACTGCATGGTAACTCATGTTTTACTTTAGTTGTAGTGGGAAATATGCAACAAAGGGGCATAGTTTTCATTGCAGCTTAGAAATACTAAGGTTTTGTGTCTTAGACTAAATAATGATTAAATAAAGATATGGTTTAAAATCACTAATGTTTAAGTAAATCTAAACAGAAATATTAAATTTATAAATATAAATATAAATATACTCTAAGTAAAAATACAACTGTTTTAAATGTACTAAATACTAAGGTTTTGTGTCTATCACAGATGGCTGTATCTGTGGACAGTTTGTCTTCTGCTTTCATGTTCTTTCTGCTGGAATTCCTTTCTCCTCTAAAGTGCATCTGTTTTGGTGTTTCATCAGAAGAAGAGGTGGTAGGTAGCTATAATAAGTCTGAGTAGCTGACTTAATATATCTGACTTTGAAAGTTAAGATAAACTGGTCACACAAAAAGCCATGTCAAAAACTTGGAGTGCTGCTGAAGAAAACTCAGATTCAGATGCCAGTCCCAGGAAATACTGGTATGTAGCATCCTATAAGGGACAGCTGAAATGGTATTTATTCTTCAAACTTCTTCAAACAATTTCTTCCATGATTCTTCCAACAGTTCTGTGAAAAAGAATTATCAACACAAAAACAATAATGTTTTTGGTACCTGTAGTACAAAGAAAGCCACTGTCATATAATCATGGAATGGTTTGGGTCAGAAAAGGCCTCAAAGATGCTCTAGTTCCAACCCCCTGGCCATAGGCAAGGACACCTTTCACTAGGCCAGGTTGCTCAGAGCCCAGTCCAACCTGGCCTTGAACACTGCCAGGAATGAGGCATCCACAGCTTCTCTCTCTGGTCTGTTCCAATGTCTTAACACCACCACAGTAAAGAATTTCTTCCCAATAGCTAATCCAAACCTACCCTGTTTCAGTTTAAAGCCATTCCCCCTTGTCCTGTCCCTACAGGCTCTTGTAAATAGTCTCTCAATCTTTCTTCTAGGCTCCCTTCAGGCGCTGGAAGGCTGCAATTCGATCACCCCAAGCTTCCTCTTTTTCAGGCTGAACAGTCCCAATTCTCTCAGCCTTTCTGGGTAGGAGAGGTGCTCCATACCTCTAATCAGCTTGGTGAGCTCCTGTGGACTTGCTCCAACAGGTCCCTGTCCTTCCTGTGCTGGACACCCTTAGAGCTGGATGCAGCACTGCACGTGGGACCCCACCAGGGTGGAGTTATGTAAGAACACAGTCACTTCTTGAAAAGTGACATTCCCTTAAAACGTTTAGAACTCCCATACAAAGTTGGAAACTTTCTTTCCACTAGACATCTTTTAATTCGTTGAAATTGATACTGCTTCTAGAAAGCCAGTGGTGTAACTGTTAAGTGAACTCTGGAACAAATTTACCATAAGATAACACAGATTTGATGTGCAAGATTGTTGTGCAAGACAACACAGATTTGATGTAATATTCTCTTTGTTAAGTGTCTTAGCCTCTCTCTAAGTCTAGGCTGCCTTAGGCTTTTGTTGCTGTTAATAAGTGATGTGGACTTAGGCACTAGATGTCAGAGTTAGATAAACTAAAAAGTGCTCATACTGCTAGTTCAAAATAAAAGATTTTAAAATAATCTGCAATTTGGTTTGGGAAAAAAAAACCAGAAAGGAGAAAAAAGAAAAAAACAATGGAAAATGTCCTCCATATCCCTGGGATGCAGAAAAGTGCTTGCATATCCAACATCCTAGTGGCAGCCCTTCTTTCTCCACAGCCTTTCTGAAAGGTTTAGTGTGTGGTAGTGGTGCACACGCTTTACTCAAAGACACAGGACTCCAGCAGAGCTTCTGTGCAAAAAGCCAGCCATCAAGTTAACTCTTAGTGGTGTTTTTCAGCCTGTCCCCTGTGGAGTTTACAGACCTTTTTAGCAGCAGTCAGGGAAGGCACTATTGTGATGGAGCAAAAGAAATCATTTAGTGAAATAATCTTAATGCACTAATTGTATTTCCCTTGCAAATTACTGCTGGATTGAATTTTTCCTGCTGCCTCAGATGTTTTGAAGCTGTGTCTGGAGCCAGAAAGGAAAGATGGGAGCTAGGACATTTCATTGCATCAGTCCTGGTTGCAGCATTGCCCACCCCTGCCTTTCCTCTCCTCTTGCTGGTATTCCACTGCCTCCAGCACTGTCCTTTACTGAATAAGAGGACAGAGAGTTTCAGTGTGGACTTAAGGGATGTAGAAAGCTTGGAGTAAAATTGCACTTTGGTCAGTAACTCTTCCTTGTCCTCTTGCTTCTGGACTGAATCCAGCCTTCACACCAGGAGGTTTTGAGGGAAGGAAAGTCCAGGAGCATGTGTGAATTGAACATCTGGAAAGGAAGAAGAAAACATAATTCTGCTAAATTGTGTTTCTGGAGGGGATAGGAGCTGCTAGAATTTTTTCAGTGGTTTGAGAATTGTAGTGCTGTCCATGGCAGGTCCCATGGATTAGGGATGTGGGTGCAGGTAAAAGATGAAGTGGTGAGAATCAAGTTACAGGGTGTTGCAATCTGTACAAAGATAAAAGCACCGGAAATTTGGATGATGTATCTGTATTTGTTCATGTATCTATATATGCATGAAAAACCTCTCAATATCTCTAATCATTATTGAGAGCAGTGCTGAGATATTTTGACAGAAGCTTTGGGCAAATCCTACTGGAAACGCCCTAAATAAGAGTTGGCCTGATCCCATGATAAGAAGCCTTCGGAAAAGTGCATCACATGTTGCTCTGAGCACTGCTCTTTGTCCAGGACATAGAAAGGGAATCAATATTGAGCCCAAGGCTAGGACATCCCAGACATCATTTTGTAAATCACACAGTCCTTCTATTCTAGCAGCTGCAGTTCTATTTCATCTGGATGTGGCTAGCTGCTGTCAGAAGCCTAGCACATCTTGAGCATTTAATGGATTTCTTGGAAATATCTTTAGGACATTTTTACCATTTTAGCACCATGTGTTTTTTCCTCTTATGTTTAGACCTCCTTGAGATACACCTGGGGGAGTGGCCAGGCCTGGTATCATGTTTCAACTGGAGATACTGGGACAGGTGATATTCCTGAGGGTCAGGTGTTTGATGGCATGTGAATGTCACAAACGTTGTTGTATCCTCCCAGCTGTCACATCTGGAGTTCAGTGTGGTAGTGCTTTTCACAGAGGGTCAGTTATCTGCATTGACAGTGCACTAAGCAGTGACCAACCCTCTAGCAAAATGCTCTAGAGGCAATTTTTTCCTCAAAATTTCTCCTGTGGGACTTTCCACAGCTGGAAAACCTTTTTTTGGTGTATGACTGTAATTGCTCTGCTTACAGTACAAAACTGAATGGAAAAAAGACAGGAAAAAAATTTTCACTCCTTTTCCCACACTGAGCATAAAATGTACTGTCTGGCCTTGAACCAAGGGCCAAGGAATAACCCATTACTATGTAACATGTTCAGCTGGGGAAAGCAGTTTGACATTTAAAAGAGATGTTCTAAAATCATCTCCTGCACAACTCTCTAGGGATGCAGCAAAATCTGGGCTCCTCCCCAGGGGAAGGCAAGCTGGGAGGTGAGGGCAGCAATAAGGTCAAGCTAGGGCAGGCAGTGCCAGGCATTGCCACCATGGCAGAACTTGGTCCCACATCACCAGAGCCCTGACAAATCCTTTCCAAATGCCTGTACTAGATTTTTAAGCATCCAGATAGATCCCCAGGCTATGTGTTGAGTAGTCTGTTGTTAGATCTTTTGTTGAGCTTCATGTGGTGGTAATCAATAAATGCACTGGCTGTCAGCAAAAATCCTCAGGCAGAAATCGCCTGCCACTGGGGTCTGTAATGCATTTCTCTACCAGGAGAAACACAAGGGTATTGTGAGCATTTTATTTTCCTCTTCTCACACCTGACATTTTTTTAACTGGGAAGATGGATTTCAGCAGCAAGCTCTCACTGAGGTTAACGTTTGAAAGCTACTCTTGATGTAAAATGCAAAAAAGAAGCTCTAGCAATGATTGATACTGTCAGTGTTGTTATTCCTGACAATTATCCAAAGTTGATATAATTAAGCTTCCTCTAGAAAACACAATGTTCAGCCAGTTGTTGCTATCTTCTTGTTTGTTTCTTTTTCTTAGGGGAGTGTTGATATTTCTGAAATGTTTCGAAGGAGTGGCTTTTGCTCTGGCTTGTCTGACTTCTTCTGAGACTGCATTAGGGATAGCTTATGTCACTGATTTGTCTGCATTGATCATTCTGAGGTGCTTAATTTGGTCAACAGTTGACCTGTCCTTTGTTTACTGTGTTATTTTAAATGACTACTTTTATGATGTGGAAGTGATGTTTGTCTCCTTTGTGTGGGCCATCACTGTAGGCTGTTAATTTCAGCAATTCTAATCAATTAATTGTTACATGTAAAAATACATATGTACATATACACATATGTGGTTCAGTAACTGTTTAAAAATGTAACAAAGATGGCTGAGATCCTAGATAAAAACACTGAGAAAAAAAATCAATGAGTTAATTTAATCAGTGCAGTATTGTCATTAAAAGTTGAGTAGTGTTAGTGTTTACTAATACATGGTGTTGATTCTTATTTAGACAAACACTTTTTCAATTAAAAAATCATTATGTAAGATTTAGTAGTATTAAGATAAATATCTCCAAAGCAATAAAAAAGGTGCTGTGATTACTGTGTAATTCTAAAGGAAATTAGCAGTACCTGCAAAATATTTCTGGCCTCCAAAGACTCTCTTTCTTTTTTCTCTTGAAAACCATATACACATGTTCAGATATTATTAGCAATGCTACCATGTCAGCATAAGTCATTTTACTGCCCTTGCTGCATTCCTCTCCCATGTTAGATCAAGGAGCTGAGCCCATAAGGAGAAATCAGAGTCTGGGCAGCCTCTTGTGCCAGCTTTGTGAGAAGCCTTTGAGGTGAGGTACAGGGATGGCTACAAAGGTTTTCAGAGTGGAGTGGTATTATCTCAGAACAGGACCATTTCTGCTTAGGTTTTGCCCTAATTACTACCCACATTTTCTGAAGGGGCAGCCTGACACTTCACAGGAGGAGGAAGCAGGCAAAATTCTTCAGTCTGAAGATGGCTGGTATGTCAGAAGGCACTTTTGCTATAGAGGCAATTTGCTTCCACTTTGCTAGAGTCTGGGAAAGTGCTTATTCAACCAGCCAAGGCTGGCTTCCCTCGAGAGCTGCTGCCACTCCAACACTCTAACAGGTAGGCAGTAATTAATCATGTGAAAGCAAGATAAAACAACAGGAAAAATTCTGACCCTTTCATAGCCTTCAGAACATTTAATGAATATCACTGCATGAACCACATAAATAGCATTCACGGAAATACAAGTCCCTGTAGGTGCTTTGCACGACAGTCCCTAACTTATTTTATATCTTTTGTGCCTATACATATCTCCAGCTGCATCCAGGATTTCTCTGTGCTCAAGTCACTGCTGTGATACTCTGATGCTGATCTCTTGTATTAAGGCTTTTGTTGGAGGCACAAGAATGGAAGGAGGATCTGCTTCCATGGCTCATCTAGGACAGGGCTTGGTACCAGTGAAGTTAAGGAAAGACTGAATTAAACCTCTAGGATTCCTCTTTTGTCCAGGATTATTTTTCAAATGAGCCTGACTCTCTGACCCCTCCATGAAAATGAAAGGGTAGAAAAGCGTTTCAGGTTAATCTTTAAAGTAAGATCATTCTTCCCATAGAGAAAATGTCATGTTTTATTTAAATACCCTGAATTCTCACTTATAAAGCTAACAATCAAATAAAACTGCCAGAATCCAGCTCATATAAAGAATAATAAACTTCTGAACATGGAAATTCAGCTATTAGCTTTGAAAAGGTATTCTAGGGCGAATGGATTAACTCCAAATGATACGGCCTTATTTAATCATGGAAGCATCACACCACTCTTTTTGTTTCAATTACACTGCTTCTTTATTCCAATTATTTTACATATTGTTGCAAAAATAAATTGTTAACAAGGCCATTCCCCTGAATGAGCAGTGATTGAACTGAGGATGTTACTGCTGCTCATTCTTACCGTAAGGTGTGGATCATAGCAAGATAGGAGAGGATTTGAAGCAGCAGATCCTTTGGAACACCCTGGTGCCTCCACTGGCTGTCTTGAGTCTGCAGTGTCTGAGCTTCAGCCTTCCTTTATTTCCTTGTGCAAGTCAGAGATGCTAATCCACAGGTCTGAAAACAGAGCAGTGCATGGTTCTTGGAGAGTGTAAGTGAAGGTCCTAAGCTTGGGGGTGTTTGTCAGTCCTCTTGGGGGCCCAAGCTGACACAGCAGCTAGGTATCCCAGTGCTGATATGTGTGAGGTGGCAAGACAACAGCTTGGGGAAGGACACAGACAAGCTGTTCTAGCACATTTCAAACTGGTGGTGGAGCTGGCAGATGTTTGCATCTTTTGCCAGGAAATGTCAGAGCCAGAACCCCTCTCCTCAGCTCTTGGCATACCCAGAGGTGCAACAATGCCCAGGCTCCTTCTAGAGCACTCCAACCAGTTATGAATAATTAATATCAGATCTGGAGGGGACCTGAATTTTGTTCTCAAACACCAAAGTTTCAGAATATTGGAGCGGAAAAAAAATTAGTATAAATCTCAAACATGGACCAAGCTCTTCATAAAGCATGTTTCAGTCCTAATTCACAAAGTTGAAGAATTTATTATTCTGTCCAAAATATCATTTTCTGCTGACATAAAAAAATTATGACTTCTGCAACAGAGTCTGGGGAAGCTGATGGGCACAGTTCATTGCTTCCTTTATGTGTGCTGCTAGTGTATGTAAGCATTCAGCCAGGGCTATGCATGCTCTTCACATCCACACAGATCCCATGAAGCACAGAGGAATTGAGAGCAAAGAGTTCACAGAAGGAAAAAAAAACCAGTGAATCCATTATAGCTAAGAGTACAGTAAAAATAAATTAGCAGAACTGGTTCCTTTGTATACCCTTAGAATAATGATGACTTCCACATTTTTGAGAGTTTTATTGCTAAACTTTTCATTTGTAAGTGTACTTACTGGTTACAAGAACTACAGTTAATTTTTAGTTGGCTGAAAAGAAATGGTAATATTTGACAGTAAATAACAAGATATTTGAAGTAACAGATAAGGGAGACAATGAACTGATCCAAGGAGGCACTGCTTCTGTTGAGGCATTGTTATCATCTTTAGAGCAGCACCACTCAGCCATGAATGTTCTTAGAATTAGTTGTTCTTTTTCTGATAAAGCTGTGCTTACTGAAATTTTTCATTTTTTCACTGTAAGTGGGTTCTGTGATAATAAGGATGGTAGTTTCATGCTGCACTAGCATATACTGCTTTGCCTGGTGAGGATTTGACCTTAAATCCTTTCACACTCGGTGCAGTTGGAGAAGCAGGAGAAGGAAATGCCTATAAATGTGATTCTGACTTTTACATCTCTCTTTTTAGAGTTATCTCTTCAGAAGCTAGGTATTATGATCCACTGTGCCAGACTGGGTTTGTTGCTTCATAGCTGTAAGACCGGTAGGGGAGTTTCACCCGATGGTTAATTAACAGAAGTGATTTAAGGTTGAGATTTGTAGGAAATCTGTTTGGACCAAATAGGAAAATATGTGCACACACAGAAACAACAATCTTAAACACTGTCTGCCTCCTTGATCTTTATGAAAATTGCCAATCTGGGTACTTGACAAAAATGGGAAGTAGATGTCACTTGGATTAGTTATTTTCACAGTTTGTAGTGAATATATGGTTGCAAGCTACTTGTCAATGGAGATTACTGCTTATCTTTCACAGTTCTGAAGAATTCCTAAAAGGCACTCTGAGTAGCAAATAAAAACTATTTATTAGAAAAAGTTGGTGGTATTTTGGGTTTTAATCTTTCCTGTGGTAGAAATTCAAATATCTGTGCTATATTTTATTTTAAACTGCCAATTTACATTCATAAATTCTTATGCATTACATTTCTCCTTCTGTCTCAGAGGAAGCCTTTTTATGCTGCTGCATCTTATTCTCATTTAGAAGTGTGATATTTTGAAAATCTCATTTTAGAAGGTCAGTGTGGGAACCAGAATAGCACAGACAGATACATTTTTCTCATATTTTACTGGACACAGAAATACTTTCAAGGAGAGACCTTGTTCAGCTGCAAGGACTTTCATTCAATAAATGAAAATGGACTCCCTCATCCAAGCCATCTGCCACTTTTCCTTTTTCCACCATCTTCACCTGCCACCCACCCCTGGCATAGATGGACCATGTACCTCCACATCTTACGTGTTTGTTGTTTGTTGTTGTTGTGTTTTGGTTTTGGTTATTTGGGAGTTTTGGTTTTGGTTCTGGGGGGGGAGGGGGTGTGAAGTAATGAAGGGGAATGAGTTTGGGTTGCTTGGGGCTTTTCCCCCTTCCTTTAAATGCTGAGTACATTCCAATTTGGTTGTTACAAAAATGTCTTTTAACCTGACCCACATTCAATGTTATGGATAGTGCAATGAATTCCTTTTAGAAATCACACCGTGGAACAAAGTGGACAGCAAGGACTACAGCTGGGGAAAAACTTCTGGGAGTCCCTGCAGCAGCTTCCCAAGGGATATTGGGTTGGCTATGAGATGTAGCCTTGGAAGAGAACCTGCACTCTCTTGAAAGAACAAAGGTCTTCTAGAAAGCTGAGCAGGTGCTACACACTGCACGCTGTTACACTGCCTACAGTGCTCTCACAAGGAAAGACAGCAGAATCTCAGCCAGTGTGAGCAAGGAGTCTGTGGCTGTGGAAAATATTTATCAGTGAAAGGGTTACTAATGTGCACTGAATTCGAGAAGAACAAATATAACACAGAGGATTGTGATGTTTAGATGTAGAATTTAACTACTGAATTTAAAAAGCTATACAATAAGAAATGCTTATATTATTTAGCAAAACTGTTCTTTGGTAATTGAACAGTGACTCACCTCACAGCAAGAGGTTTCATTTGTGAAGTCTCACAAAGACCAACATACAAAAGTTGCAATCAAGAAACACAATGCACTGTAAGCTGAAGCCTAAATGTGAAAGAGAAAAAAGGTGTTATTTCTTATTATATAGAAAATATATTCCCTATTAACAGCCTAAAACCTCTTTCAAATGAAAGATTAGGTTATTCAGTCACATGCAAGAATAAATCACCTACCAGCACACATTTTCTGAGTTAACTGTGAAGCAGGCAAAATAAAATTGCTTTGAATACTAAGATAGACTAGAACACTATCAATCTGCTAAAATAAATAGATAATTGATACAGTCCTTTGCCTCCAGGAACCAGTATTGGCATCAGGCAAGACATGAGCGCATTTGCCCTCATGCAACTGGCTGTACCTGGAAGAGTGGTGGCAGACCTGAGGACAGAAATTGGTTCATTGCAATGGAATCACTGCTCAGCCTCCACTCTTTGGATCCAAGTCTGGAAAGAGCCTTATTACTGTTGTGATAAGTAGAGAGCAGCCAGTGTTCATGCACCTTGCATACCACACGAGTAAATCAGAGCACAGTAGTAAGGAAAATTCATGTACATTGCCAAAGTAGCATGTGCCTGTCACACTGAGTCTGAAGGCTTCTGCCAGATCTACCAATTATCTGGAGCGTCGGAATGTATGAATGCATTGTTCCTAAATGCAATGGCTGTTTTCAGTGAGGTCCAGCATCTGTTTTCCATATCAAAATGTTCGTCAAGTTTCTGCCATAGAAAGTATAAAGCATTGATTGAGAGATGATCCTTCCATGGAAATCCACTGTGCAAGGTCAAGAAGTTGTAGCTGATGCCAATAGGAATCAGGACCTTTGATGGATGACTGGATCAGCAGTACCCAAGGCTATCTCATAGCATGAAAAATGCAACCAATTGCTCCTGTCTCAGTTGTGGCTCTTAGGGGTTTTGGAGCTGTAAAGAGTAAATGTAACCATATAAACAATGGTGATTGTAATAAAAGTGATTATTAGAAACCTGCATTGTTTCATTAGATTAGCATTTCTTTGGAGAGAAGTGAAAGAAAGCACTTTTTAGAGAAATAATAAACTGGAAAGAGAGGGATGAGTATGGTCAGCACATGCAGGGTAACAGAAGAACATAAGCAGGATTTATATGTTGGTAGTAAATGTTCTGTGGAAAGGATTAAACCACCCAGACTGAGTTAGAGCTGGATTCTTGACACTGAAGAAAGCACTTGGGTGTGTGTGTGTATGGAACAGGATTTCATCTACAGAGATAAAATCTAATGCAGTAGATGAAAGACAGACAGTGAAAGGGTTTGAAGAGGGGCTTGAGATTATTAAGACAGCTGAAAAGGTATTTAGTTTGGTTTAGGCAAATAGGTTTAAACAAGGACAATTTAAAATAAATCCTTCTTTGAAATAAAAAACTCAAAAAAGCTCTTTTTTTCAGAATAGTCTCATTGTCCTTTGGTTGGAGCAAAAAGTATTGAATGACCTTTAGTGATGAGAAACTCTCTGGTACTTTTCCTGATATATTCCAGACTAAGGAAAGCCTTTGAAATTTTATCATCCCAGTTGTGTTATATATTTTAATTTTGATATGTTCAAAGACATTCCAATAAGATAGGAAGGTGGCTGGTGGTAGCTAACTACATAATAAATTTATTTGACAATGTTAATTAGCGACAATGTTAATTAACAACAATGTTAATAACATAATTCTTTTTTAAAATTATTATGTGTAACAAAATTTCAACGTAAATTGCCTTATTTGACCTACTAAATTATACATAAAAGTTGAATGTTAAAAAATTTAAAGATAGTTTAATATTTATTTTCCTGTCTACTAAAGGATAGGCTTAAGAATATTTTTTAATTTATTTTCCTGAGGACAGGAATCCTAATTAAATGCTAGAACTGCAGACAAAATGCACACATACCTGTGATAAATTAGGTTCACTCTGAATCACCAGTTTTCTTTTTATTTCCTCCATGCAGCTTTTCCAGTTCATGTTCCCCTATTTAGCCAGTTGTAGGCAAGATTATAATTTATGTTTTGCACTTTATTTTTAATTTTAATTTATGATGTCATAATCAATTAATGTAAGTCAAAATGTCCATCTGATATATATCAAAATAAGGAAAAAAAGTGTAAAGCACAGAAAAGTGACACAGGACTGATGGCTTTTGCGTGAGTCCTCTTTAATACTGGTAGGCTTTCCTAAACTTGATTCTTGCAGTGAAGGAGGGTCTGCTCTACCCTGGAGGAGAGAACAGTGCTTGGAGTTACCAGTTGTGCTGAGTGTTTGTTTCTGCTGTTTGCTAGGACAGGCAAGGGACCACTGGAACAGATCCCTGAGCTAAAGCCTTCTGTTCTCTTTCCCAGGGTAGGTGGGAAGGTACACACCATGCAGCAGGGAGTTTCTCTCTCCAGGAAGACCTGTTTTAGTCCTGAGTGATGACAGCTCAGCCATTCACTTAAAAAAAACCAAAACAAACCATAACAAAAAAAAAAAGTTCCTAAATATGGTATCTTCTTCCCATCTCTGTCTTTGGCTTTGTTGCAAGACTAAAAATTTGACCTTAATTTGACACTAAACCTCCTATATGAAAGCATGGCCACAGAGAGAAGTTGCATAAAAAGCAACAGCCCAAATTATTCATTAACAACTAAACTCAAGTATGTGAAAATTCTGCAAGATTTCAAACTGCACAAAACCTTTGGAGTGGATACCACATCTGCAGAGCTGCTTCTGTGTTGATTAGAGAGATGGCCTTATACATAAAAAGAATGACTGGCACTAAACCTGGGTGTTTGTAATAGTTATAGTAAAGCAGATGTTTTAATGTTGTACTGAAGGATTTATGAGTTTCTTGTCATTCAGTTGCTGGACTTTATCCTTTGAATAAATTGCTTTTTGTTCTTTCTGATGGTGCTTGATTTCCAGCAGTGGCATTTAGCTTTGTGTTTAAACCTCTCCTTTTCCCATCTGTTACCTTCTATAATGTTAGTTTGATTTTCAATTTGGTGTTTTTAGTCTAGGCTAAGGCTGCTCTGAATTTCAAATGAATTAACAAAAGCAAACACAAAACAGTTCTTCAGAACCTGAGTTAAATATCTGGATAAATGTTTATATCTCTGATTAAATGTTGTTTTTGCAATATATATTTGTTTCTGCTTAGTTATTACTCAGAAAAGTTGTTTTATGCTGACCTTGGACCCTATGAATGGAATGAATTATTTAAACAGAAAACACTGAAAATGTATCCAACTTGAAGGAGATACCGTGTTGACCCTTAATTCTGCTCGTAGCGCAGACTTGATTAGATTCCAGCTTAGTATAATTTCATGCTGATGAACTAAAAAACAAATCTTTCCTGCTGATTCATTCCTTTTCATATAACATTTTCCATTTCACTGTTTACATACATCTCCATGGAAGAAATTTATTTACCAGCATTATAACTCTTGCTTCTCTGAAAAGAAAGTGCAGTCTTGAGGAATGTAACAGTACAGTTATCTTGAAATACAGTGGAACCTGTGACTTAGCTTTAGTTAACAGTGGCAATTCACTTTTAATTTTAATTATTAGCAGACAAGTGAAAGCCTTGACTTTTCTTTCAGCAAAACTAATGATTTACTTTCTGCAAAACCAATGATTAAAGCATCCCTTCAGCATCTGCTCATGAGCAGTTTTACTGGATGTGGGAAGAACTTAACTTTTGCATGGCTTTTGTGTGGCTAACCCAATATATAAATAATGAGGTACAAAATAATGAGATTCTGCTGCACACAAAAGCAATGCAGTGTCTTGTGAAGTAGAAAATAAAATGTACTTCTGTGCTCGCTGAAGAACTCTGGGCAGTCACTTTTCTTTCCAGATGTTTTAGGTTCCTTAGGCAAGATGCTGGGACAAGGATACATAAGAACTTACCAAATGTGGTGTCAAAGTACTAAAACACTAAAATGGAGGACTCTTTAAGAGAGGGTGAATTTTTGTGAGTAGATATCAGCACAAGAATTGATTTCTAACCTACATGACAACTTTGCACTCTCACAGGCATGCACAGCTTTCTACCTTGCAACCAGAACCACTGTGTCTTTCCAGGCTGGGTGGCATGGGGTAACCACGCCTAAGAAATTTCAGCTTTCACTCACCACTCTCTCCCAAGCTTGGCAGTACTAAGACCTGTCATTTGAAAAAAAAAAAGCAAAAATGTGGAGAAAGATGACAAGTGACTATGTAAAATTTCATTCTAAAGCTAAACAGGGCATATGACCTTTGCATATAAAAAGCAATAAAGGCCAGAAATAAAAAGGTTAATAATAGCATTATTTTGGGCTTGATCAGACAAGAAAAAAAACTGCAGGTGAGTTATAGTGGATACTAACTATTTGAATAGCTTGTATTTTGAAAGTTCAAGTGGTAATCCTAATTAAGTATACATTTTCTCACCTAAATGCCTAATAGTTTTAATGTCTCAGTGACTAGAGTACTATTGCTTTCTCATGGTAATAAAACTTTATGCATCATTTATGGAAGAAAAGAAAATAATGAATTGCATGATAATATGGCTTTTATCACTACATAACTTGTATCAGATATGCTGAATAGTCATTAATAAAGTGGAACAAAGTTTTTCTTTGAATTTTTTTTAGTCAGCCTGATAAGTGTATAATTGCTGGGGATAAACAAAGATGTTACAGATGAAATCTGAAGCACCTTGAAATGAGTGGGCTCTGAAAGACACTTTTGCAACTGTCAGAGACACAGCGAAGGTGAAGACAACAAAAATAATTTTTCTCTTCTGATTCCTTGCAAGCCCAGTGTTGAGTGCAGCTCAGCTGAATTTAGGAATTTGATACAGGAAGTGTATTAAAATTTAAAATAATTTAATTATCCTTTAAGAATAAAATGGGTTTTATTTGTACAGTGGTACACAGAAATCTACAAGCCTTTAGAAATAAAAATAAGATCGTGTCAGACTGAAGTTCCATTATGATACTATCAAAACTTTAAGCAAAGCAGCACAGATTTTCTGCACTGGTTTGTCTCTGTAGTGTACTCCCTTTTTCCTGTGGTGCTGTAATTCTGCATAAGAAATGATTGATAAAAAAACAGTTTCAAATCTAGGTTGCTTTTTTACTATTTTGCTTGTGAAGTTGTAAATACTCAAGATAAGTATGTGGCCCAAGTGCTAATCTACAGCATCTGTAGGTGGGAAACTGTCTTGATTATGTTTGATTTGATAATTTAGTACTACCTTTGAGATTTTTACATTGTGTATTTTCCTTTGCTGAGTCACAGTGAGCTAAATTCATTATTCATTTATCAGTCAGAGAGGCTTGAAGATACTTTCCTTGCAAGGATGATAAAAAAAAGGAAGGTATACTTTTACAATTAGAGTTACCAGTTGTATTTGCTCATGAAAATTGGAGTTTAATGTTCATCAGAAAATCTCGAGTGGTTGGAAACAAAGTGTGAAGCAGTCACATTTAATCTTTATGAAGTGGACATATTCCCATTAAATCAGTCTGAGTCTCTTCTTTTTCCTGTACACAAATAAAATAACTGAACAAAACTGTTTATCATTTGTTCCCAATCTGTAGCAATTCCTTTAAGCCTGGAGCACTTTTTCACTTAGTCCAACTTTATGGAAAAATAACATTTATAATTAAAAATGTTGCTATCTGGTGAAACATACAGTGGTTGGGTTGATGTTATAAAAAGAAAGGGAAGTTTCATTCTATTTTCTGGAAGGCTAAAAACCCCAGACCCTATCTCCGACTTTGCTGTTACAGTTCAGAGAACTCTGCTGAGCCAAAATCCGTGGCTGTAATTTCGTTTCAAGCTTATGATCTATAAAAATGAATTAGAATAATTTCTTCTGAAATACAAATGTTCAGAACATGCCAAATATTGAGTTGTGTTTATCAGTTGTGCTCTGTATCTAGGTTACTGTTCCCATGAAGCAGGCAAGGCATAATTAAATTCCCACAGCACAGAAATATTTGGTGCTCTGACAAGTCTCCCTTACAGTGTTGTTGTGTGGGTTTAGTATTGATGGGTTTGCCTTCTCTTGTACCTCATCAACATCTCTTATCAGGCTCCTGAGAAATAATGTAACTAAACTGAAAGGAGAAGGACATCTGCTAATTACCTTGCTACTGTATTATTGAATTATTTCAATATTAGGTGTATTTTTAACATTTCTCCAAATAGAATAATTTGTATTTTAGTAGTAAAGGAGAGCGGGCTACCACTAGAGGCCTGACTGTGCTAGGCACAGAACAAAACCTAAAGAAAATAGGACTTTTAAAAGTGACTTATGCTTGAAATCTACAACAGCTGACAATGCATGATGTGCTTGAGGGAGATAGAGGATGGAAAAAAGAAGGAAATTATATAAGTAAAAATGTTATCAGATCAGCCATCCTGACAGCCAACAGCATCCTTGTAGCATAACTGTGGTTAATTGCATTGTTAGCGTCTAGACAAAGAAAAATTTTAAATAGGGATTTAAAGGGGAAGAACAGCACAGCTGTGTCTGTGGCCTTCCTAAAGTGAGAAGCAGCACGGGAAAAGGAGTGAAAATGCTTTTATAGAAGTGTTACAGTGTTGCCGCAGGCCCCCAGCCGGGCAATAATTAGCATTGACTCCATGATTGCAGAAGGCTGATCAATTGCTTCATTATATCATCCTATACTATATTATACTATTATTATACCTATCAAGAAACTCAGTAACCCTTCCAGCCAGTCTGATACAGCTTTGACCTAATTGGTCAATCAATCCAAACACCATCCAGTGTCCAATTAAGAAATCACCCTTTGGTAAACAAGTGTCCATGACACATTCCACATGTGCACAACAGCAGGTGCAAGTGGAGATAAGGATTTTTCTCATTCTTTCCTCTGATCTTTTCACAGCCTTTGCCGGGAAAATGCCTGGGGAAATCTGTGCCTGCTCTCTGTGGCCAGAGAGCTGCTGCCACATTACAGGAGATGTTGGAGATGGGATCGTGCTCAGAGGTAGCAGCCAGCAGCCCAGCACCAAAAGAGGAGTGTGAGATTGGATGGGAACAAGATTGGAACGGTTTAGTGAGAGTAAAAGAGATTATATTTGAAGTAATACAGGGAGATATTTGGAATCAGGGTTAAAGGGCTGGAATGAGACACCAGGAAACTGCACATAAGGTCTTGTCCTTTCCTCTCCTGGTGAGCTGCGCTGTATTGGACTGAAAGGGTGACAGTCACAAGACTCTTGGAAACCAGGAAAAGCAGTGTGCTTAGCAGTTCCCTTCTGGTGGCTGCACCTTATGTGGCAGGTATGCCACGTCTGGAGAATCCATTTTAGAAGACCTCTAAACAGACCGATGAGGCAAGACGTCTCAGGCTTCAGGTGCAAGGAGCCCCGCATGAGCTTCACTAGAGACAGAGCTCTCCTTCAGAGGCTGCTTTGGCTCCATTAACAGGGGCCTGTGCTTCCTGCTGGAAGATCCCTGACTGTGTGCAGCTGTACACCTGGACAGACAAACGGCTGCACGCCAGGAGCTCTGCCCGCTGCTCTCGGAAGGATGGCGCTTTTGTTTGCCTGGAAAGGCTGACAGAAACCAGCTGAGGTCTGTGCTGTTGGAGGAGGCCTGAATGCCGGACTAAGGTCTGAGACACAGCTTACCCTCGCTGGGACTTACAGGCCAGGCACGGTGCCAAGGTCCCCACAGACATAGCTCCATCTTAAGCCCTCAAAATTTGTGGGTTTTAGCTGCATAGTCACGTCATGCTGTGAGCCTGTTCGGCTGTTAGGCCTAGCACCAGGTGCTCTCTTTGCCCTTAGCTGCATGGCAGCACTTTACAAAACTCCTCTTCTCCCAAAAGCACATGCTTTCTGCCCATTTCCAGCCCTGTACTTTGTAAATGGTTGCTGGCAGGAAGCGCTTTCCAATATTGCACAAATGGCTGCATGTAAGCCATTTATCCTCATTTTACACTGCCACTCTCCCCAGCAGCTCTGCCTGCTGCGTGTGGTCACAGGGTTACAGTAGGGATGGCGAGCTTGGCAAGCTGGAAATGAGCTTTGGAAGAACAGACACTTGCTAATTTTTTCTTCCTTTTCATTACAATAATAGGTTTTCTTTTCAAGGTGCACACTAGAGGTTGTTTTTTCTTTTTTTCTTACTGTGTTTTTAGGCTATGGGATGAATTTCCTGACCTATTAAGTTCTTCTCTTATTTTCAAAAAAACCAGTTTTTCTTCCTTTCAGCAAGGCAATAAATGACAAGTGGAAGATAATTGAACTTCCTTGATGAAGACACAACTCAGATTTTAAAACAAATTATTTAAGATTATTACTAATAACTAAAAGTATTTTATAAATATTAAAGATCGAATAAAATGTGCTTAAACTATTATACAAATATGCATTCTAATTTCTTCAATTACAGAAATCTGGAAATCTTAAAAATGCAAACTTACAAATGAACATAGCATGTTTACATGCCTTTCTCACAGTACCAGTTCATATATTGCTTATTACACTACAAATCCTTATGTGTGCTTAGTCTCCCTATTTAATAAATATAGCATTAGCTGTTCTTCTTCAGAGGCAACTATCTTTCATAAGCAGGTCAATTATCTTTGCTATTATTAATTTTATTAGAAAGACAAAATTTACATGCTAATATAATTCATTTGATCTTCAATTATTTGTAATTTTGTAGTTAAAAAATTTAAACAGCAATGTCCTCAAAGCAACTGATAAGTATTCAATACAAAATATTGGAGATAATTTTCCTTGAACCTTGAGTGGGTGTAATAACAGCAGGATATGTTTTATAAACTCTCCCATCACTATTCATGTCTTGATCTCAAATGGATAGGCTGCTCATCCTCTTTCTAATAATGATGTAAGAATTATTTTTACTATTATTATTACCATGGCTACTACTATTATTATGGATCTAGAAGAAGAATCAGATGGACAAAAGAAAGAAAATATATATTTAAATATCAGTACTGTCCACGATATGGTCTCATATGCCCAGAGCTGCTACAACATAATGGTATGTAAAACATTTTAACACAGACCTTTAATAATTTAATATTTCTTCATTGTCTAGAAAGTACTTAGTAGTTTTTCTTCTTTCTTTAGTGGATTAAGAAGACACCTTAAGACACCTTTGAGACACCTTAAAGCTTTAGCATCTGTCCTCAATTTTCAGAGCAGTTCTAGATTGAAATCGTTCTTCAAACGCACCCTCCATGATTTCCTAGAGCAAAAACCTTGGTTATTAAAGAGCATTAAAGACACTTACTGATGTAACTGGGAAGAAAGCAGGCCAATTAATCTGCTAACTTATCTTCTCCTTACCATCAAGTCTCAGCAATTGTGACCTTACAGCTTCACCCTGTGGCCTTTTGCACTGAATTTGTGAGACCCATGGAAACTCACTTATCCTTGGTGGTCTGGCCATTGCCTTTATTGTAACTACAGACAGATTCAATCACAAGCTATGTGTTTTTGCACACATGGCCATGTGCCTTTGGTGTCTGGGCCTGTCTCTGGGCTGCAGCCTGCAACACCCACCCACTGGCACAAGCAGACATAGGGAGCAGAGCTGGCACAGAGCAGAGCTGGGGCAGATGGACGCCTGGCAGCCAAGGCTTACAGAAGGCAGACTGCCAGCTTGGTCCTGCGATCTGACTGTCCCAATGAGTTCAGAAAGCCTGTCCTGAGCTGGATCTTTTCTGGAAATTCAAACTCTATTCTCCTGTATTTCCTAAACCCATCACGGATTTCACGGTCTCAGACTCTGCAGAGCTCAGCCCTGAAAATGTGACAACTGAACACATTTTTCAAACTTTAGTGTGCCAGATTTTTGGTAATGCTGGAACTAAATTAGAGGTCTTTGTGCCTCTTGGTAAGGCCCACAATAAAGTGTGATGCTAATGCTGGGGAAAAGTTTTAGTAGAAGAGACTATTCATAAGGAATTTTTACAGAGTATAAATTCAGTATTTTTACAGCTATGGTATATTTATGGAACACTATGACAGCAGTTCTGCAGTCAGGGGTCTTATTAGAATTATTTACCGTATTCCCAGTGCTGCTGTCACTGCTCAGATAAACAACTCTTCATCTTCTGACTTTAGTCCTTGGATTATTTATTTATCATTTCTGCAAGCATCAAAAAAAGAAATCACATTCCCCTTCTGAAATATGATTAATTAATTGATTGCTCAGGAATTGTTTCTATCAGCCACTGAAGTTCTTCCAGAAACTACTACTAAGTTTCTTATTTAATTTTTTTGAAGCCGGTTTTCAGCTTTTTATTCCTAGAGGTACCTGAAGTGAGTGAAAAAATAGGTGTAGATTTTAGGAACAGACTACACACTTTTTGCTGAGATGACCGCAGGATTTCACTAAAGTAATAAAGACAAAGAAGTGAAAATCAACAGAAAATTTTGCAAGCTAGTTATAATTTCAATCAGCAAGCCAATGGGGAATTTATTTGGGCCCAGATCAGTAAACAACACATAGCTTGTAAGCAAAGTGTGTTTGCAATTGAGAGCAGAGCTCCTCATTCTTGGTCCTGCTCAGCTCCCTTGCTGAAGCAGTGGGGCTGTCAGAACGCTTCGACTCAAGTGTCTTGATGTGATTTGCACATCTTGGCAGTATCTACAAGGCACCTTCTGGCAGCAGGATGAGCAGACCTCTCCAAAAGAGAAAACTGCTGACACAAGAGAGGTGAGCTGAAGAGTTGCACATGATCCTTTTCCAAGCCTCTAATGTATTTATTTTTTGTTTCCTTTTAGTAAGAGCTTCATTCAAACTGAAACCCATTTAATAATTTCTAACTTCCTGCCTTTGTCTCTCTGCCTTCATACATTCCTCATGTGTGAGCTTCGTTCGTTGTGGATCAGTTTTGAAATGCCAAAGTTCATGACTTGGTACTTGCTAGGCAAGATTTTCAGTGTTGAAATTTGGGCTTTCAAATGTTAAGGCTTTTTGCCTTAACATAGATTCTAGTCCTGTGAAAGCAAAACTTCAAGCACAACTGTTTTTCAGAAACACTCTCATTCAAAAGTCAATAAAAACATGCAAGGGTTTCTACTCTGTTTCTTCTGGTTTTGCATACAAAATTCCATGTGCAAAATTGTAGGTGCAAGAAGAGGTCATTTTAGGTTTATCATTACTTTAGGTTTTGCTGTGAAAAGGCAGTTACATTCACTGCTTTAATGAAATGGCTTTTTTCTAGAGAAAAGATTTGAAACTTACTCTGATTCTCACATCAACTATGGGTCACCAATGTCATGTTGCAATGAGCAAGGCAAGCACTGCCAAGGTAATGGATAGCTGAGGGTGTAATTTAAGGAGCATGTGGAAGAATCCTACTCTGTTCAGTGCATGCTGGGCTTTTAGTGTAAAAGAGTACTTATTGCTGAATGTCCAAATGTTAGAAACACATGAGTTAGTTGTACAAAGCCAAGGCAAGGTCTCTGAGGGATGAGGGTCAGTGCCTTAGAGGGTGTATTTTTGTCAGGAGTGACTGATTGGAAGGGAAAAGAGAGGAAAGGACATGAAGACAATCAGTATATGAGGGGCTGCAGTAAATAAGAAGAGAATAACTAGGTTTTACTAACAAGTTTTAGTCCTGTCTCTGCTAAGATATGTTGGTCTTTAAATTAAAAACCAACAAGATATGTTGGTCTTTAATTGCAATGGAGAAGATATTACATATTAAGCCTTTGTGCTAGCAAGGATAAGCAAAGCACCAGAGTATGTAGCTTGGGAAGGTGAAGGAATCCCCACCATGAGAAGTACTCAGCAGACAAATGTGCCACAAATGGCCTAAGGACAGTAGATCCTGGCTTTGAGGCAGTGGGTCGACCTTCTATATTCATGAGTCTGCAACCATCTCTAATTGTACGAGATGGTAGAAGTGCAGAGTTAAAACAAGTGGCAGCCTAAAGCAATAATTGTATTTATATGAATTGTGCAATAGTGATGGCTTTCACAAAGATCATATCAGACCTTGTAATTCTTGCTTTCATACCAAACTCATAACAAAGGGACAGGAATATAAGACCCATTCCTTTGTTTTGATTTGCTATGTGTTCCTCATATTCCACTGCCCATTCCTGTCTGCATATACGTATATAATGAGCAGCATGAAAAAGGTACTTTTGGTTTTTTTTTTCTGTAGCTTAAAAACTATAATACAGGTTAAATAATCAGATATTTTTGTTGCTGTAGTATATACAGAGTAGGATTTCTGCTGAGCAACAATCCATCAGTGACAAAGAGTTGTCCATGAGAAGAAAGCCATTGCTGGAGTAAGGAAGTGTTCTTAATGGCTGAATATTTCATTTAGCTTTAGGTAAATCAAGGACGATTCCTTCAATTAAAGAGATGAACTAATTGACATTGAACAGAGAAGGTTTAGTTGCCTATGTTTCCACATGATATCTACTGTACTGTGTTTGGAGAAATGGAAAAAAGAAGGTAACACAAAATGCTTCTGTTATATACTTTTAATGGCAGCAGATCTACTTGTTTATACTTCTAATGGCAAGCAAATCTACTTGTTGAACAGGAACTGCTGTACCTAGAGTAGATGTCATGCATGCAATCACCAAACAGCCACACCCTCCACATTCTCATTTTCCCGTATTACACAGTCTGCTTCCTCTCATCTCCAAAATATAACACTGGAGCCTTTCTCTTCTAGCTCAATACCTTTATTTCCTTTTTTTATTCCTGCTTTAGATGTGTTTGTTTAACCACCATATTGTACACAGTTTCCAGTGAAGTCATTACATGCATGACCAAACAAACATAATATAGTGGTGTGAAAGGGCACTCCAGTTGTATTATGAATTTGCCCATGCATGTCTTCACACCTTTTTGGAAGAAAAATTCTCACATCTCCTAATAAAACCTATATGCCAAAAATGAGGAAATGAAATATATGCTGTAATGATGCTGACTGCATGAAAATATATATTGGAGAATCTGTCATCCACCTTTAAAACTGTTTTTCTCTTGTTGCTTATTACTTGCTTGAATGTAGCCAGTAGGGCAAGCAATAAATGCGTCCTCTTGATTTCCTTCTTTAATACTGTGCACACCTCCTCTAATCATTATGGACAAAAACTGCTGAGCACCTTATGTAAAGGAGAGAAACAGAGTTCCTCCAGCACTTTAGGGTTAGATCAGAAGTGTGTTTTTGAAGCAGATCTCTAATCATTCCTATTTATTGCTTTAAATTGCAGAAATTTGGTCTCGATTTTCAAGACACTTAGTCAAAGTTCAATCCTAGGTTTAACCATGCTCATGTTCATGGACTCTCCATGTCAGCTTCAACTCTACTATCAAGATGAAAGTAGCTGTTATCTTAAAATCTGTATATTATGCTTGTCTCACAAGTGGTATTTGTATTTTGGTGGACACTTATTAATGTGTTATCTTTTTTGTGGTAAAAGGATATTTAAGTCAAAAATATGGATAGGATATCTCCTTAGGGTAGCTCTTTATGGAGGAAGGATAAAGGATACTTCTTTTCATTATATCATCTTCTCTGAATCCCAAAGATAATTGCAGATCGTTGAAGTGCAATGTCTCAATTTTTTAGTGTCTTACAGTTACAACTTCTGAAAATACTGACCTTTGGTGAGTATCAGGAGAACATGTCCTGCTCACTTCTTATTTCAAGAATCCATAGATTGACACATCCATTCCAAGCATTTTTACAGCTCTTGCTGCTGCATGTCTCAAGGTCCCACTTCCTACTGCAAACTCACTCTCTAGTTAGCAAGCACAGATCAATGAGTTGACTGGAGAGGTGATACCAAAATAAAATCCAAGTGAGATAATCAGCTGGAGGGAAGGTTTTGCTGGGTTGGCCTGTGAAGATGTAGGAGGCCCAGAGCTGGCCCATTAGTCTACTCTGAGTACACTGGGCTGTGCCACTATGGCCAATTCTCAAGATTTTGTTGGCAACCTTACAATCCATCTACATTTATGACAAATTCTGTAGGCATGGAATTAATGAGTCTCAGATTTCATTATAAGGAAAAAAATGTTCTAGTACTTGAGGCTCCAGGGAAAGATGGCTGAAGCCATGTAAAACATGCATCTGGAAACTCAAATTCAGGAGCACACAATATCTGTTTTTTTTAATTAAGGCAAAAGTTAACTGAATGTTTAAGAAATTACATGTTCTGGGGATTTTTCTTCACCACTTGGGAAATCAAAGTTCTCTAAGTCTCATTAATAACAGCTTTCATGAAAAAGTCATGCTGTGCCTCTTATATAGTGAAAGACATTCTTTGTTATGACACTGGGTTTGTATTTTTCTATTTTTTAATGTATGCAATAACTGTAGACATAGATCTAAGGGCCTCAATTATACAAATGTATAAAATTAGGTATGTAATCAATAGACAGTTGTGCAACATGTCTCAATAGTGTCTATAGCATCAATAGACAATGTGCATAATTTAATGAAGAAAGCCAAGATGGAATTTTGCTCTCTTCCTCCTTCTGTTAAGAAGGGCAGAGTTGCCTGTCTTACACTATAATGCTTAAATGAATCAGTACAATGACAATGTTTAGTTGTTTCAAGTTCACTTATTTGCATAAAGTTTACAAGAAATTTGCCATTAAGCTGCAGAGAACTTATCTTCATTAACATATAACCAATAATGCAGGCTGTTATTCTTACAGAAAGCAAAACCAGCATGCCCCTTCTGTGATACCCATTCTTCCTTTCATACTTAAACACTATACTTTTCTTTAAATGACTGCATGTATTGGTACCCTTTCATAAAGCTTTCAAAGGATCATCTATTTTTCACATTCTATTTTGGCTCACTGACTCCATCAAAGGTTTAACGACCATAAAGAAGTGACAGACAGCTGAATACACGATGCCTTTCTCGCGTGGCAGGGTGGGGATTATGCCACACAGGTGACTTGATGACAGGGTGTACCAAGCAGTGGGTTTCACATCACGTCTATTTTTCAAGAGAAAAGTGAGCACTTTACATCAAGCTACCTGGCTTAGGGTAGAAGATTTTTTTAATATGGTTTGACTGACAGGAGGAGAGAAGAAAGAAAGCTACTGTGTTAAAGAACTTGACTTAATTGCAAAAATACCAAGTTGGATTATATAGGAGGCACCTGAGGAAGCAGGTACAATGGAAACAATTTAAATGAACATTTCCCCCAAAGCAATGTGTTTCTATTTTGGTCAAGACAAATTTGTATGGCGTGGTGCTTGGTCTATTCTATTTTGTTTTTTGATTAAAATCATGCAGAATAGAGAATGGATATAAAAAAATTGCTCTCTGAAGATTTTTGGTAGCAATTCTGTGTTTGTTGAAGCTGGTGTTGTACTTCATTTACTCAAAATGTCTTTCAGAAACTACAGTGTTCATGAAAACCCTAAGGGTTTGTAAATTTGTGAACAACAATCTTTAGGGTCCAGGTGTACTTTAGCTTTCAGAAATGGATGAATGTGAAAAATAGCATCATATCTATTCTGCTGGCTGAAAAAAAGTGAAGTACTAACTCAAGCTCAAAAAACAGACCAGTAACAGACCCAGAAACCAAATGGCAAGTGACCTCTTTTAAACAGTAAATACATTGAAAAATATATCATACATAAAAGGACACAAAAAGGCTTACGTTTCTAAGAGATGGCACTAATGCTATGGCTTTAAGTAAAAAATTGAACACCCTGTTCACTAAATCACTGGCATCTAACATTTTGACCTTGGAGAGCTTGTGCCATAGGCTTGTAGTGCTGAGCCAATTCTGTGCCTGATTACTGGGGCCCAGAACTGCCTGCATCTGGAGCAAGGACTCATCTGATGCAGTTTCTTGCCTCTCAGGTCAGTGCCTAACCACAGAACTACAGATGCTCAAAGATGGGCTTCACTTTCTTTTGCCAAAGTTGTGCCAATTCTTTTAAGTTTATGAATCTTTGTTTGTCAGGAGAGCATTAGAATGACACTTTGGTCCAACGGTTAACATATTAAGGCTTGGGCCTAAATTCTTATTTTGGGAATATTTAAATATTTTCTGCAAAGCAGAGCAGCTTCAGTAGTATTTTCTTAGTAGATGTAGAAAAGATTCACAGGTAGTTTATTAAGAAACAGTTCTTCCCCCCAGGCAGTGCTGAGTGAAATTAAAGGAAGAGGAACTGAAGGTGCAATGGGAATTAACAACTGATTGCTACATTCATCTAAATAATCCCTTTGGTGTGGCTGCAATGAACAGATTATTTTACTTAATATTTAAAATGTGAAAAAAGCAAAAATACATAATTTAAAATAGCAGCTGTTTCTTTCAACACTATGACTTAAATTGCCTCTTCTGTTACTGTGTTACATGCAAGACTCTTGCTCAACTAAATATAAAAATCACAGCCTCAACACTGACATGCAGTTAAGAAAAAAATGACAGAGTTATTCCATGTTTCTCAAATTCTTCAGCTCTTTCTGAAGAGTTCCTGTGCTAAAAGCAGTTATCTTTTTCAAAGAAAGAGAAGTTTTGCATTTTTTGGTATACTGAAGAAATATATTAGGTTTGTTCCAACCCTTAGCCTTCTCCACCACTTCACCCAATAATATTCCCGTTGGATGTATCTCACATGCTGAGTTTATGCTCTGAGCCACAGCCTGTCTGTGAATTTTCTCACTGGTTGGTAATTATTAGAAGTTAATCCTACTCCAGCATTACCTCTGTGAAAGAATGATTAAACAGGAGTAGAAGTTGTGGGTGGTGGAACCTTATTTTATTGCATGTACCAATATATGCTCAAATTTGAACAAATGCCAGACTTCCTTTCTTGCTAAAAAATCAAACTCTTGCCTATTAAAAGGGTGAGTAAACCACTGAAGTACACTTCCATAAAAATCATAACAAACAAAACATTATATTTTGAACAAATAGGAACTATTATTCCACCAGAATAAGGTATTAATATCCAGCTGCAGAGCTTCCTTTAGGGAAGCAGTGTTCCATTGCACTGTCCCTGGGGGATGCCATGGGACACAGAAAGCATGAAATGTATAACCCAATGACATCCACAATCAAATAGCTTTGCTCCCTTACCATGTGCAGGAGATTTAAAATTAGGCTGTGTAACAGATGGACTCTTTAGTGATGAAAAATGAAATTAAATGAGATAATAAATTTCTGGTATTTCTACAGCTCATTCTGGAAAAATCAGCCAAAATTTTACCAAACTAATGTATCAGATGCACAACCTAGACAGTCTAGGAATCTAGGGAGTACCTTTATTTTAACTGTGCATATGAAGCACCACTCTAGTGTGTTTCCATAAAGTCAATTAAGCATAATATTCAGTTAAATTCCCCAGTAAAATATGAATGTTGCACTGCAGGCTAGTTAGATCACGCAGTGATTGTGCTCCATTGCCAAGCTCTCATCCTTTTGAGATCCAGATGTTGAGTGTTTCTGCATGTTGGGATATTTGAAAGGTCTTTCACCTGTCCTTGACTTGAGCCCAAGACCCAGCTGCCCTGTACCTACCTTTGGGCCCATGTTCTGTGTTTTCACACAGGAAAATTCTGTAATTTTGGCTACATTTTGTACCAGGACTTGATCTCTAAATAGTTTATAAGAAATAGCTAAATTATTGATAGGTGCTAGAAGTGTGCTACAGATATGATTAAAACTGTATGGTGGTGGTTAAAAGGGCACAGAAAAAAAAGGGAAGTGGGACCGGATGATCTCTAGAGGTCCCTTCCAATTCCAACCATTCTGCCCTTCTGCATTGAACAGGATGTGTATGGGGAACATATAGGGAGGTAAAAACCAAAATCAGATTAAAAACTATGTTTAAGACATCAGCTAGAAATTCACTTCACTGCCTTCGGACCAAAGGAATATGCATGTTCAAAATAGGTAAATGGTTTTGATATTCTTAAGATTAATCTGGTTAGTTTGCACTGTACCAGAAATTATTGCTTAATGATGTGTAAAGGAAGTACCATTAGGTTGATTGCAATATAATCAAAATAATAATTTGCCTCTTGTGTCAGGGTTTCTGAAAATGATTTAATTATTAAAATAATTAGAATCTTAAATTTATTGTAGGAATATAAGGATTGCAGTAAGTAATGCAATTAACCATGCATTTGTTATATTATATTGGCACGTAATTAATCATTCATTGACATATGTACTGTATTTTATATGCATGGTTGATTTACCATGATGATTTACCTCCTGATTTTTTTAATTTAATCATGAAATTGCATTTAGCAAAACTTTTCTATAGTTCTTTTTGAAATGGAAATATTGTAATTGGTTACTTGGCATTTAAAAAAATGTATGCTTGAATTGGTTTTTGCAAGGTTCATCTCAGCAAAGCACTATACAATCATTTCACTGAAGTTCATTGCAGAGTTTTTGTGAAAGGACATCCTTTTTTTCCAGGTAACTATTTCATCAGGATCAATATATGATGGTTAAATTGCAAAAGTGTTTGGCAACTGATAGATGGCAACTATGTGATACAAACTGTTTTAGAACACATCAATCCAAAAGCTTCACTTTTCAGTTTTTACAGATATATTTTGAAGGATGGATAGCAACAAAGATTATAAACACTTCTTGCATTTCCACATTAATCCAAGTGTCTGATTCAGTCCTTTTTAAATTTAATTCCCTTTGATAGAGATAATTGCCTTTCTCTTTGTAACCTGGGTTTAATTTAAGAAGCTCGCTGCAGCACAAATGACAGTCCTAAAGGAAATGCATTGAGAATGTTTGAATATATAAAGAGATATATTTGAATGTGTAAATGTGGTTTTGTGTGCCCAATTATACAAAATTATATTTGTTTTCCAGCCTTCCCTTTCTACATAATACCATTGAAAACTGAAGACTGCCAGAGGAACTGACTCTATTGACTTCTAGAGAATTCATGATGACTGAAATTCTCTAGAAGTATATTTATAAGCTATTTGTGATAAAGGGGCAAAATATTTTATAAAGTGTCTGGAGATGTGCACTTACAGCGTGTCTTGGGTCAGGGGAGGTGTAAAGGCCACTTTACTCTTTTACTTGGTAGCTGTATTCAATCAAATGTCCTGCCAGCCCTCTGTACAGGAAACACAATTCCTCAGCCTCGCCTCTGCCTGGTGTGTGAGGGATGATGGCACTGATGACCTGGGCCTGCCCATCAGCATTGTAATAGGCTTTGTGCCAGCAGGAAGATAAATGACACAGCTTATCAAGCTGACCTTAGAAACTTTTGATTTTTTTATCCTGTGTCTGGCTGGATTTTAGCTAAGGCAGCGTTACAAAATTACTTCTTTCAGCTCCTTGGCTTAGAAGTCAGCCTAAAATCAATAGAGGGGAACAGTGACTTAATATGAACAACTATGAGCACGTGTGAGCTGTTACCCCCCTCCTTTCCAACGAGCAGCTCTCTGAGATCAGGATGCCCTGTGTCAGGAAAAGTGCACACTTCACAGCTCAGCAGTGAGACACGAACGCCAATTCCAGAGCTGACACTTGGAGGCTGTTCAAGGCTCTGCGGGAAAGTGAAGTATTTGCAGACCGGTTGATAGATGGATGCAATGCTTAGGGAATGCAAATTTTAAGACATTTTTAAGGTAGAAGGGTTGCTTCTGTTCAGCTTAAAATGTTAGATAATGTGTCCAGAGTCTACCACCCTTACACATCGGCACCCTCATGTGCATGCATGCTTTGTATAGATATATGAAAATGTATGTAGCTATGCATATACCCATTTGTCACAGGGAAGATATATGCAAATTAATCCATAATTTAAGAGTCTAGTCACTTATTTCCAATTAAGTAGGTTATAGAAACGTGTTTTCTTGACAGAACGATAAAACTTTATTTTGCTTTTCAAAGTGTATCTTTGATCCTAGTCTTTAGCATACTTTAACATTTTAATATTAATACTTAGAATTTTCCTACCAAAAAAGTAGACATATTACAGTTATTTTCAACAAAATACATTGGGAAATCTCAGCAAGAAACATAGATCAGATGAGATAATTATATGTCTGGAAAAAATCTTGCAAACAAAATTCATGCACTGTTGTTGCTTACTAAGTTCAGGCAGTCATATAGCTAATGTGTGCCTGGTGATAACAGATCTGCAAAGTATCTTACAGACACAAGATTAATGATTTTGGTATTAGACAGGTTAAAATGCCTGAGGAATTCTGATTAACCAATCTCAAAGTATGCTGCCATATGCTGGGCCAAGATAAAGCTGAGGAATAGATTTAGGATGTATTTTTACTCTGTGGCTTTCTCATAAATCTAAGATAAAACTTTACCTGACTGGGGCCTAAAGAGCCCACACTTGTCTGCCACATCAGTATGACAAATATCCGTACGACTAACAGGACAGAAGTTATAATCTCTGCAAACTGTGAGATCCTTAAAGCAAAAGTTGCATATTTGGGGCTAGGTCCCTGAAAGGGTTTAATATTCCCTAAAATAAAATTTAAAAATCGGAGGTTTCGTGGAGGAGTTGTGATTACCCAGGGCCTGCCAAAGAGACAATAAATGAATCTTGGTCCTGGATCCCAGCAGTGCAGTTCCTTTCTCTCTCCATCAGAAGAGTTGTCAAGGGGGTGCTCACAGCAAGGTGAAGGGACCCCAGCCAGGAAAAGGGAAGCACAGATTTCCAGTCTTCTGTCTAGTGTCAGCAGGAGCTGGAACTGTAAGATAAGGATTCTAAATTCTTTCTTCGGCAGCAGATATGATGTGAAAATAATGGGGACACAGTATGGAAACTGTCCTTGCCATAATGTGTGTCAAATTATTATTATTATTATTATTATTATTACTGCCATTACACACACCTGAATAAAAGAAGAAACTCTTTTTATCTGTAGAATAGCAGATGGCTTTTCCTCTGACATTTTGTATTTAGTCTGATTACAGGCATTGCAAGCATCCTTTCATACATCCCTCACATTCAGCTTGCAAAGGCACCAGCCCTGTGATTGTTATTTTTGTCTTTCATCCTTCCCTGTCTGTCCTTTCCCAGTTTTATCCTCAAATAGAGACTAATGGGAAATGTTTCTACAGTAGTTTTCAATGTTTCTTCCAGCATTTGATGGAACTGGAAAAGATCTCAGTGAGAGCCTTGTACCTTGTCACCCCCAGCAACACTGAGGATAAAGGAAAGAAGTACACCATGTCCCAGATTCAATACAACATCCTAACTCTACTCCTGACTCTTATTTAGGTGCCTAAATTATTTTAATAAAAAGATTAAAGCTTAAGTGCTTTGTTGAGATCCGGTATTCAGATGCTGAGAATTCAGCCATTTCAATATCACTCCAGAGGCTCTAAATGTTGGATGCATGGTCTCTCAGTCCTCTGTGTATACATACAATTCATTCTGGCTTCTGTATTAAGAGTGGATTAAAAATTGATTGTCTAATTTTCTGTGCAGTGCTCCATATGGCTCCTATTTCCCAGCCAACGTTTTTCCGCTGGTCCACAGTTTCACACTGTGAAGTAAGTGGGCTTATAGGAAAAGATGGAAAGAAGGAAGGACTCCAGGAAGGAAGGAATCCAGGAAGGAAGGAAGGACTCCAGGAAGGAAGGAAGGACTCCAGGAAGGAAGGAATCCAGGAAGGAAGGAAGGACTCCAGGAAGGAAGGAAGGACTCCAGGAAGGAAGGAATCCAGGAAGGAAGGAAGGACTCCAGGAAGGAAGGAAGGACTCCAGGAAGGAAGGAATCCAGGAAGGAAGGAAGGACTCCAGGAAGGAAGGAAGGACTCCAGGAAGGAAGGAATCCAGGAAGGAAGGAAGGACTCCAGGAAGGAAGGAAGGACTCCAGGAAGGAAGNAGGAAGGAAGGAAGGTCAATTTGTTTCTCTTTATATCTGTGAATGAAGATCTCTGGCAGTAGCAAACTAATGTAAAGCACATTATTGCCAACATTAACAGCCATGGAAGTGTCAGCCTCCAAGGATTCATTTAGATTTCAGTGAACTCATGCTGAACTCATGCTTAGTGTGTTAACCCTTGCTCATAACCAGGTTGGTACAAAAATGCAGGCACTCATGGCTGGTGTAATGTATTTATTGACTTTATTTCTGCCAGCTTTGTTCTGTAATTCTTCTTCATTAGAAAAATTCATTAAAATCACTGAACCAAGGAAATTAAGTGCAGGGAAAAGTTCAGATATAGTACATTGATTAAAAAAAATGACATTATTTTGTTTAAGAATATGACTGATGAAAATGTCCGCCAGATAAACCTATGAAATTCAGACAAAATGTAAGAAAATAACCTAGCTATGACCTGTGCTAGATCGTGATAATGTGTCTAACTATGCAAGGTGTTGATTATCTTCTGTTTAACCTGGGCTGAATACTGATTCCCTCCTCCAGCAACTTTTCATTGTATTTCAGCATATGGTGATTCAAAACTATGAGACTATGGAAAAATACATCTTTTTTTTTTTGTTTGGCTGGTTGGGTTTTTTTTGTTTAATCAAGTGTATTGAGAATCTTAGGCTCCAGGTGTCTCCCAGGTGACCTAAGACAATCTCGGTATTGCTGTCATATATATATATATTTTTTTTTTTTCCTCAAAAGGTCCTGATGCATTATTCTGCAGCTTTATATTTATTTCCCCTACTGTGGTGACCAAAAGGCAATTCTATCTTCTTATAAACAAGACTTAGAATTTCCTGCCTCTCCATACTTATTTTTCTCTGCAGTTTTTCCAGACCAAATTATTTTTTAAAATTACTAATACGATTTTTCAATGAGATTTCATTGGAGCTTTCTGCAATTTCATTAATAGCCTCTCCTTACTGAAAAACATATCCACTTTCATATTCCAGAATTTCATTAGTCTTTATCATGGCTGAATCACCTTAGCAACTCAGAGAGAAGGATTTCTTTTTGTTAACTTTTTAAGAACTGTTGAATATCCCTCAAATTACTCAGAAGTATCTCTCTCAGATACCTAATCCAGTACTCCTAATGTAATGTCTCCTTGTTTATAAAATTTAATCTACCCTATTGATCTATTGGTCTATTGATATGATCCTTGATAATTTGATCCTGTCTAATTTAACCTATCTTTTATAGCTCATGTTATCTTTGAGGTACCAATATTAAGATCTCATAACCTCTTGCCAACACAGCCTAAATTCCTCAAGGAGAAGACCCAGAAATGAGACAGCTGCTGAAGTATAGTAATTTTCTTTCTCACTTTCTCTCTTTGCAGTCAATGTCACTGTAAAATTTCAGATCTATTGAGAGAGGTGCAAAATTAAGGCTTTATTGTCTATTCTTCAGAAATCTCAGGAAAAGGAAAACATGTCTGGCCACAAGCACGGGAATCTAGTTATCCTTTTTTCTTCTCCCTGAAAGACTATGGAAACTAAAGTGAGGGATATTTAATATTATCTTTTAATAGGTCCTGTCTTATCTTCTTTTCAAAAAATTGATTTGGAAAACCTGTCAGTAACAGCAAATAGCAAGAGCCAAGAGGGAAAAAGGCAGGCATTGCTTTATAGATCAGCTGCTCTACTTCTGTGACTTTAGAATACTTAAGGCTTCAATACTTTTGACTACTTGGAAAAATAATATAATAAATTCTTCTAAAAAACACATGAAAGACACATGGATGTTCACACAAAAAAACCCCAGTAAGATTCAAGGATATTTTATTGATTAAATATACTCTACAGAGTTTTTAATCTCTGACATTAGAAGATCTAAAATGCAGCTTGACAGACAAGAAATTGTGAGGGAAGATAAAGTTATTGGGAATATTCTTATAGAAAGTGTTATAAAGCTGAATTTTTTTTTTATTTGCTATACACACATTCTTACCTTTGGAAGCAGTGGAAAGGAAAAGCCGAATAGTCACAGGCTAACCATAAGAAACTTGGGAGATGTGTGCCAGGGAGGAGGGTCCAGGATACTTCAGGATGCCCACCAAGAGAAAAATGCAGTTGGTTACTGAAGGACAACCTGGCAGTCATCATCACTGTTGCTCTGGTATGATGTACCTTGTATCACTCCTCCCTCTCCTTGTTCCAGCCTACTCTAACCCTTTATAGTCAGCACTACCCACTTCGAATTTCCATGGTGTGCATGTAAATGAGTGTTACATGACAAGGGATGAATTGATGGAGAAGAGCAACTACAGGGGGTACTTTTGTAATAGATGGATTTGTATCCCTTCTATACTTTAAGGTCCATACCAGCATCCTAACAACAAGCAGCCACCTCAGTTTCTGTGTGCTGGTTTTTTTAGTACTATTCCTCTAATGCACAGATGACCATTTCAGATGAAATTAAATTATGACTGTACTAAAGGCCACAAAAAAGGTTCTTCTGCATTAAATTTTATCTCAGCACCTTCTCTTTTTATTTCAAGAAGCCCAATACCAATGACTGAAGATTTTATATATATGGTCTCTGTGCCTAGCATCTCCTGGCTTCTGAAACTGCAATTTCCCAGTCACATTGCCTGAATCTGCACTCAAACTGGCCCATGAGACCAAGGCTAGTTTGGAACCAGCCCAGGTGCAAGGTGCTGGAAACAGCTTCTGTGTACCCCTAGGATACTATCTGCTTGGTAGAAATAGTTGACATTGAATGACAAGGAGTTTGTAGTGTTGATTTTCCTCTTCTGTCTTCCATTCGCCTTCGTTTCTCAACTCTACCCTTCATCTGGAGTCCAAGGTGCCTTTACAATCAGCATGAGATGCTAGGGTTTGAAAGATAAAAGTCCCAGGCTGTTCATTCCATATTTTCTGTTTGCTAACAAGAGCTGGGGGTGTTTTCCCCAGCACTACAAGAAATCCAAAACAAATACCTCATTCCAGAGAGATTTCCGCCTTGCAGCATTCTCAAGGATTTTACTTTAAACAAACAAGTTGTTCTGGTATATCTGAAGGATTTGCACAGAGCTTAAACTCCATGCACAGCTGAACAGCATGTGCCTAAAAAGCAACATTCAAAACAATGTGGAAATAGATCCACCCACACTGGAAAAAAAGAGTATTACAAATCTTTGAGGACTGCTCATAAGACCACTAAACAGCAAGCACACCATAAAAACCCCACAAAAATTCAGAAGAAAATGGAATAATTTTTTAATAATTCAGAAGAAAACTGAATAAGTTTGTCTTCATCACTCTTCATTGAACTATTATTTCAATGGAATCCTGGGGAGCCTCCTCCTGTCTGCCATGACAAGGGCTTTGTATCAGTTCCTGAAGACACCAGCTGGGCCAATAAGTGGATGTGGTACAAAGTGAACCACATGCCTCGAACTGAAGCTGCAAATTCCATGTTGCAGGCAAGATAACCCCTTCTGTCTCTAGGGCAAAAAAATTCTCTCCTTATCCCGTTCTCCATGGAAGTGGCAGGATGAAAAACAAGTGCTGAATTACCTGGAACATCCTGGAGACTAATTCCATCCTTACCAGGATCTGGGCCAGTTTAAATCTGATCCTGGCTTCAAGAAGCCATATAAAGTTTTTCTATATCTTGGTTCACAGCTGCAGAAGGCTACTCCTTTAACATTCTGCTTCAGCTGGAGCAACAAGGTTTTTACCAAGGACTCTCCATATGGCTGCAGACCAAAAAATGACTCTTTGCTACTGCCATCAAGAGTATCCTGGTTCAGCACACCTGCCATCCCTTCCATATAGTTGCTGCAGACAGAACTAGCCTGCATCCAGGATTCAGCCTGGTGTCTGCCAGCTGGACCATATGGTCCTATATCACTTACTGAGGGAGACTAGACAGATACCTGATTTACAGCAACTGGTACATTCCAAGAAGCATCAGCTTGTTGACAGAAGGATTTGTGACTCTGCAAATAACATCTACAGCAGGATTTCCTTGTCAGTAGTCTCCCACTACATGGGTGGGGATGTCTGTGCATGCTGCTGCACCCATCTATACCCTGGAGAACAGAAAACAAAGGAGTTCCTAAGAAGAGGAATGACTTTCTGTCCTTATCTGCATCAAGTTCAGATAAGAACATAGCTTCTGATTATGGCCAGGATGCAGCTAGAGAAATGAATAACCTGAGAGATGCTACTCATGATGCAGAGAATATTAAAGAGCAAACAATGAAAGTGGGATGAAAGCTACTGGATGAGCATTTTTCTGAGGCAGAAGGTAAATTACAAGAGATAAAATTAGTGGCTGAGGCAAAATGTGTCTTTTATTGCAAAATTACCCCTGTTGTTACCATGACTAGTTTTTCCAATCTAGATTAACCAATTAAAAACAAATACAAATTATGACCAAAAGAAAAAAAAAAAAAGGAAAAGTAGGAATTTAATAAAAGTCATTGTTTCAAAGAACATGCAAAGCCCAGTGGCTGCTTGTAACAGAAATTCCTGTTGGTTGGTGGAAAAGAACCATATGCACTAAAAGAGCAGTGAGGAGCAATAAGGAGTGGACAGAGAAGCTGAGATGTCAGAGGCACTGAGAGTCAGAAAGAGAGTAGGGGAAGATAATTGGCTGTGAAGTTTGGCCAGGAGCTGTAGGAGATGCCAGAGTGAGTGCCAGATCAGATTCAGCAGAGGGGAAGGCAGCTGGAAAGGTCATGAGCTCTGAAGTGAGAAAACACCACAGCTAGTGAGGCAGCAAGTAGAAATAGGTAACAAAGGTGCTTGAAAAGAAGAGGTGGTCCAGGCTTTTTAAGAGGAAAGAGAAGCTCTGGTATGCTACATATAGAGTGATAATTGCTAAATAAAAGAAGGTGGATAGGTGCCAAAAACAACAACAAAATCAGTCAGGAGGTAGAGTGGTAGAGTATGTCACGGGATAGGAAGTGTGAGAAAGCATGTTTCTTAATCTGTGACCAAGCTGGAAGAGTGAACTGAAGATGACAAAAACAGATGTCATTACTAGCTGGGCAGAGGAGGAAAATTCATTAGTCAGAAATTATCATGGTCTTCTACTTTTTGGGTATACTTCTGAAATTATCTACGTCACTATGAAAATATATTTTAGAGATTTATTTTATTTTATAGTGCTGTTAGTGCTATTAATAAATTGCTTCTCTCCTCAAAAATAATTTTGCTGCTCTAAATGGGAAGAGACTTTCTCTGACAACCCTTTTCTACTCAAGCATTTCATGGTTTTGTTATGACTAAGAATGTCTGAAATGAAATTTTCATATACATCCATCTGTCCAATATTTTCATTTGCAATTTTCTCCTTTTTTCCTCTGCTCTTAAGATTCTACTTGTATATGGATCATGTGGTATTGTTAGGTGGATCTTACCACAGTCATCTTATTTTAGTAAGTTTTTAGTACTTGTCAAGTCTTGATATGCTGGAAATAAATCATAATCATGTTCTTTGATGCTTTCTGCTTAGGTTTTGACTGTGTTGAAGGTGGGGCTTACAGTGAGACAGAAAATAATTTACAGCTCAGGGAACCAGATTTAAAACACATATCACAACCTCTTAGCACTTGGAAAGAGTAATGTTACAGATAACTCATTAGTTGCCAATTTCTTCTTAATAATGAACATAACCTTGGTGAATCAAAAAAAGCAGAGTTCAGCGAACTCTGTGCAATGATCTTTGCAAGCAGTGATGACAGTCTTGCTAATGACTGTAGATTTCTCTCACTGTAGAAAAGCCATCAACCAGAAAGGGAAAGACCTAGTTATACTGAGATCTGTTTCTTAGAGGTCACTCCTCACACTCACAGAGCAGAAACCTTTCAAAGATCCCTTCTTTTCTCCACTAAAAAGCCAAGCTGTTTAGTTATAATATATAATACCATCTGGGATGGATATCTGTTTAAATGGAATGGTCTTTTAAAGCAGGATCCCTAGAGAAAAAGCTGAAAATATTCCAGTCTTCTGATCTTGGCTTCCTCACCTTGACTGGAGTGGACACCATCCCGTGCCTGAAGCAGAATTTCTACAAAGGCTTGTGAAAGACATCATGAATTATACCAAATACTATCTACAAAACTTGGGAGCATACCAGGCACATATTCCATTTCTTTTATGTATTTGTTCTCAGAGGGATGTTGTTGAAAGGGACTTCTGGCATCAAGTCATTGAGTCCAGCCTCCAATGTGAATCAGGACTAGTCCCAGTCTAGGTAAGGTCAGGTGTGGTTACTTCTAGTCTTGCCTGACAATTTCTAGGGACAGATTTTTGAAACCACATTGACAGCCTGTTCCAGTCCTGCTCCTAACATCCAATCTGCTCCTCTCAAATTCCAGCTTATGGGCACTGTCAACCGTTCTGGCATGTGCTAATATTAGAATTAATTTTCAGGAGAGTTTACATCAATTTTCTTTGTAATGCTGCCCCAAGCAACCAGGGACACGACTCCACTTTCTCCATTGTCTCCAAATGAAAAGAACCTATCCAGCTCCCTCAAGGCCTACTCTCTGGTCACTCTGCTGGACACTCTCTAATTTCTGAACGACCTTCTTGGATCCACCACTAGCTACAAACTCCAGGTAATCTCTTTACAAATTGAGGGCTCTGTAGTTCCCTGTACTACAAACTAAAGTTTTGTCCTTTTTTTTCTGGATGGAAAGAAACTATATAGTTGTTTCTGTCATGGGTATACCTCTTTTCTATTGAAAATAATTGTGAAAATTCCCCAGAAAGTACAGAAACACAATGACATATCCTTATTAACTCATGCATATTAAATTACTTAGCTCAGTGATGCTCAGCATCATATCACAGCCATTAAGTAAAATGCTTATTTTTTCCCCTTAGAGTACAAAGACTTAAGCACTTGACAGGAGACAGAAGCATTATCAAATCTGAAGTATTATCAAACTGTGTGAGGGAGTTTCTGGGGTAGTTGTCTGCATTTCTTTTCAAGGCTTCACTTGCTCTTACCTCAGCTACTTCTTTGTCTATTTGGGATGTTGAAAGTCATCATTTGTGATAAACCACTTAAGAAGTGTTTCCTTTCTTAGTTCTGGAAAAGGCAACAGACATAACCCAATTCTTGATGAGGCTAATGAAAATAGCTTTGTTGCTGTTACACAGAATTAGAGAGAACCTTCTGTGAGTTTTTATATTCCTGACAAATACGTGTGGCAAGGTTCATCCTCAGATCTCTGTTTGAGAGGATATGTGTGTCATTGTGTTGTGTTTTCAGGATGATAGAGTAGGGTAGGCAGGATTCCGGGCAGAAAGTAGGTTAGGTAAAAAAATTCACAAGGAAAGAAGAAAATAATAATTTCATGTTTTTATTGAACACTGAAAGGGAGTATTTCCTTGAGAATGGGTTTGTGAAAAAAAGTAATCTATTTTAGGGAGCACAGAACAATGCAGTGTCTCCAACAGATTTTTACAGAACCAGTAACATTCTCTGCAGTTTAGAAAAGAAAGAGGAAAAAAGTTTCCCCCTACCTTGGTCCATGTTGCATGGTTTGCAGTAAGTAGATCAACAAAAACTTGCAAATAAAAAATTCATGTTGAAAAATGTTTCAAGACCTAACACTGAAAGAGAAGGACATTACTGATGAAATGTTTGAACTGTGTGCTGTACAGCATAAGCTGTTCCTCTTTCATACTTTATGTCATAAGAAAAGTTCTGATATTTTACTTTTTTAAAAGGTTAACAAAAACTATGAGAGCCCCTATTCCTCCCTTCTACAGCCAAGTGTACTGCAGGTTCAAGTTCTGTCACAAAATGTAGATAGTAAGTGCTTGCACATAAACACAAGAATTAAAAGATAGTAATAAAAATTATAAATCTTGTAGCGACTTGTGTGCTTGGATAACTCTCACAAATTCAGAGCTGTAGATGGGCAGGGAAGGGAACACAGAGGAACAGGCTATGAGGTATCAGGGAGAAGAATCTTGCACATAAATGAATTTCTGCTTGTCTTAACTCTACCTGCACAGTAGACCTAACCTGTGCTAGATCACCAGCATGTTGCTTTCACTCTGTGTTTAGATATATAGAAACATGCCACATATTTTTCCAAGAAATGCAGTGATTTGCATTTCTGATTAAATTTTCTGGAGAAGAACCTATGGAGACAGAGGGTGCATTTTTCCTAAACCATCAGAAAGATCTCAGTTTTCCAGATGTCTTCATACATAATCTATTCAGTAAATTACTCCATATTTTAAAAGTGCAGGAACAGATCTAGCCTGAGAACTGATGAATAGTGCATTACTGCTAAATACCACAGAAGAGTCTAATGTCATAATTTCTTTTAGGTCCTTCCCTCATCCCAAATTTGCATGTTCTTTCTTTTGTTCCATGCACTGAGGCATAGAGATTACAATAACTGTTTTCCTAATCTTTTCAGAAAACAGTTTTCACTAGCTACAGCAGAATATATGAATATATGAAAGAAACAGAGGGTATTTAAATGTGTAACAGAACAAAACATCCTGAAGTGAAGATATTGGATATTAAAATTGAATTTGTATATTAAAAAAAATTACTTGCAGTCAAAATTTCTCAGAATGTATCACCATTCAAGATTAGAAATGTACACTCTGTTCTTTCAGAGGCAGACATGTTTAAGTGTTCTGTCTTTCATTGCCAATACTTATTATTGCTGTTAAAGTCCCTTGGTCAGGAGTGAGAACAAAGATCTGGTAGTGCAATTCTCTCTTCCACAGGTGAAATTCTGACACTTCTAAAAATTAAGGTAAAGGTCTGATTGTATCTGTGCTGTAGGGTGTAACCTACTCTGAGCAAGATCCTTCGCAATACTCACCCTAATGATCTAAGGATTTATGACCTTCATTCCAGTGGAGCCCAGCTGTGTAACCTTGGCTTGGACATCTAAGGATATTTTTAAGACAGAAGGAAGCTGTGAAACTCTCTGCAGAGCCATAAGAAAGGTTACATTTCAAACAGGTACCGTTGGTATGGAGGCTATATTAAGTGGCTCAAGATTTCAAGAGAGAAAAACAGTAGGTTGGAGAAGTATGAAATGCTGAAGGAGACAAAACAGAGGTGGTTGAAGATGGCAGCTCAGCAATGACAAGGAGTTGATTCCAGAAGAAGTAGAACCTGGCCATTCTCCTGACTGACACCTGCCTGAGCAGCAGAAAACCCCTGGGACTCTTGGAAGCTTAGCATAGTAGCTCATGAAACCTCAGATGTCTTTTGCTCATGTTTGGCAATAAATAATTATCATATGCATTTAAGCTGTATATATAGTCCTGGCAGAATCTTTTTGTTTGAGCTGAAGGTGCTTGAATAAAGTGGTTCAAGGAAGGAGGCACCTGAAGGGACCCTACAAGAAAGCTGGAGAGGGAGTTTCTACAAGGGCATGTAGGAATAGGACAAGGGATGGCTTTAAACTGAGAGAAGGTAGGTCAAGATTAGATATTAGGAAGAAATTTTTTACTGTCAGAGTGGTGAAACGCTGGAACAGGCTGCTCGGAGAAGTTGTGAGTGCCCCATCCCTAGGAGTGTTTAAGGCCGGGCTGGATGGGGCTCTGAGCAACTTGGAAGGTATTCTGATCTCATGGAAGACATTCCTGCCCATGGCAGCGGGGTTGAAACCAGTTGATCTTTAAGGTCCCTTACAACTCAAACCATTCCAGGATTCTACAACAGGAAAACTCTCAGATTCACTATAGCTGTCTCCCTGGCTGAATTGTTTAGTCTAAAAATAGGACAGGAAGGTGTGGTGGTCTTTGGGTCAATGGAGAGTTGAAAAAAAGCACCTGAACCCAGAAATGGTATTCCCAATCCTTTATGTAAGACATAGCCTGTGGCAAAATATAGCAGTGGCATACATCAGCAGTTCCATCATCCTGAAATTCCTCCTACACTTGCTTCCTGGTGAAAGTGTTTCACTCTGACATATTGCAAATAACTGCTCTTCTGCTGTGATTAGAATGGATACATTTTCAGCAGGAGTAAAGTTATGAGATACTTAACTTGGATAGGATGTTTGATAACAATATATTATTTTAATATTATAATCTATAATGATAATTTATTCTCTCAGTATTATTACATCTTAAGAGATGAATTTCTCTCTCCTTGTGCTTTCTCTGCCATTAGCTGTGAATGAACTCTGGAAACTTTGTTCCATTACTGCACATTAACTATTTAAAAGAGAGGATTCATTGCCTCCTCTTCAAATAGCAATGAGATGAAATAACAGTTAAAAAGAATATTAAAAGCATAAAGTTTTAAAGTTTAGGTCCTAACTGGTTTATAAAGAAGCTGGCCTTGCCCACTGATGTTTGGAGTTCAACAAAACAAAAGGAACCTTAACGTAACCCATGCTACAGGTAAATGTTTTAGTAGAAAGAGACCTGAGCCTTAACATGGTGTCACGGAAGGTCCCTTCAAAAAAAGGCTGATGAAAGATATGGAAACAAATTACTGGCTAGCTGGTATTAGTTCAAACACCCACAACCCCCCCATTTTATTTTCTCTTGTATCCTTGCTTGAATTTCTGCCCATAAAAGAAGTGGCAACCCACTTAATATTACACGAAAAGCCAGGGTCCAGAGGAGCACTGTGTAAAATAGGCACAATTAACTCAGAGGAGCTAGTCTTCAGAGACAGCAGACAATTTGTTAGCATTCTTTAGCATTATTTTTACTCCATTTGTTCATAAAATGTCCTCTGAAGAATCACACCAACACAGATATTTAAAATCCTTGGGAAATAAAAATGTTAAATACTGGCATGTATTGAAAACTGATGGCTATTAAACACATGTCCAAAATCAATTATATGAAAGAAGAAACTACTTTGAAAATGTTTGAGTTATGTATGTGGTGACCAATATTACTCATGACCTTTGCCATTAATTTTTCTTATTGTGCCTAGTCTGTGTTTCATGTGACTGTCACAGAGAATGCAGTTGGTGCTTTAAATGAGACTATTCTCAAAATTCTCTGTAGTAGCAATTTTATTATCTATAACTCCAGGAGAGTCTCAGACTTTTTATATAAGATCTGAATATCCCTAAAACTTAATTCTTCTATCGCTTAGGCTGGAAGTCATCAGCTGTTTTGTAGAACACACTGTCAGGTTCAGTTCTCAGTAATGGAAGACTTAGTCCATTTTGTACTTGGAAAATTGAATTGTAACTTACGAAGCTTAAAAAATTGTCCTTATCCCTGGTAGAATTGAGATGGTTTTGAAGATACTAGCTAACTTTGGTAACTCCCTTGTCGTGACTATCATTACCATCTAGTGGCTCTAGAGAAATCACGGAAGGTGCTGACTTGTGACCTGTATGGCTGTAGCTAATGCTATTAGTGCTGCAGATAAAGTGATTCAAAGAGCTACAACCTGTTCTGGTAGCAGCTGTTTCAGTGAAAGTGACACGATAACCCCAGCGCTCCTCATGCTTCATTTAAAATTGTAGCAGGAGAGTATGAGTTTGCAAGAATAAGTGAAATTGCTATAGTGGAAGGTTTGCTCTGGCTTGGATTTTGCTAAACAGCTCAGAAGAGTAATGAAATGAAGCTGGTTCTCTTTCAAAATAAAAAACTTAGTAAATCTACAGATTCAGAATTTGGGTGATTGTTGTAGCACTGTTTGAAAAAAGACTGAGAAAGCTGGAAGAAGTTAAGGCTCCTAGAGAAGATTTTCTTAGTTAGAGTCATTATGCTTCATTATTGCAGGTCTATCACAAGCAAACTGACACTGCTTAGAAATTTATCTTTAAATCTTAATTCAAATGGTCTTTAAGGTTATTATGGAATGTCTTTATACCCTTGAAAAACAGTTGCTGAAGCTCATTTTACTTGGTCAATTTTAAACTTTGATGGAATCAGCTCTTAAGTGAAAGGAGAACAGATACATTCCTACATCATCACAGCCAAAATCCTATCATATCCAATAGATTGGGTAACATATAATAGCCCTGCTAGGTGCTAAGTAAATCACAATATGTTTTACTGCCTTCTGAAGCAATGTGAGAGACTTTACTGACTTTCACAGCCTCTAGATCAGAATCTTATTCAACAATCTAATGGTTATGTAAATAATATGAGTCATGGATTTGATGGTTGGACCCCTTGGTAGAGAAGGAATTGGCTGGATGGTCAAACTCAAAGAGTTGTGGTCAACAGCTCAATGCCCAAGTGGAGACCAGTGAGGGGTGGTGTTTCTCAGGGCTTGGTCTTGGCACCAGGGCAGCTCAGCATCCTTGTTGGTGACACGGACAGAGGGATCAAGTTCACCCTCAGCAAGCCCGCTGATAACACCCAGCTGTGTGGCACAGCTGACACACTGGATAAAAGGCATGCCACCCAGAGGGACCTGTACAGGCTTGAGAGGTGGTCCCATGTGAACCCTGTGAAGTTCAGCAAGGCCAGGTATAAAGTCCTGGTTCAGGGAAATTCAAAGCTGGTCAGAGAGTGAAAATAGTCCTAAGGAGTAAGAATTGGGTTGTTGGTGGATGAGAAGCTTGACATGACCTGGCAATGGGCTCTTGCAGACCAGAAAGCCAATCATGTCCTGGGCTGTATCAGACAGTCAAGAAAGGTGATTCTTCCCCTCTTCTCTCAGGAGACCCCGCCTGAAATACTGCATCCAGCTCTGGGGCCCCCAGCATAAGAAGAACTTGGACCTGTTGGATCAAGTCCAGAGGAGGGCCATGAAGAGGGCTAGAGAGCTGGAGCATCTCTTCTATGAAGACAGACTCAGAAAGCTGGGGTTTTTCAGCCTGGAGAAGAGAAGGCAGTACACAGAAATTATAGAAGCCTTCCAAAACCTAAAGAGGACCTATAGGAGAGCTGTAGGAGGGGCATTTTACAAGGCCACATAGTGACAGGATGAGGGGGAATGGCTTTGTACTGAAAGAGGGTAGGTTTAGATAAGGAAATGGGAAGAAATGTTGAGAATGTTGAGAACTGGAACAGGTTGTCCAGAGAAGTTGTGGATACTCCATCCCTGGAAGTGTTCCAGGCCTGGTTAGATGGGGCTTTGAGCAACCTGATGTACTGAGTGGCATCCCTGCACGTCAGGAGGAGGCAAATCACAGCCATGTGATCTTTAAGGTTCCTTCCAACTCAAACCATTCAATGATTCTGTGCTTGTATCATGACTAGAAAATATCAGTGAACTAAATAGATTGCAAGCCTAAATTAGTTAGAAGAGCCCTCTCCTATATTTGAACATTAACCGGTTTTTAAATTAGTGTTCTGTTCTACCAAATTGAAGTTCCTTTTAAATAGGAAATATAATAAGGGTATTGAACCTGGGGAAATTGCAGCTATTAATTTTGCATATCTGGAAACCTACCTGAAAACTATTACTGTGACTTTGTACAACTGGGACAGAAAAAATGAGGCATAAAATGAATATTCCATACAGTCAAAGGAACACTAATAAGCAAAAAGTATTAAACAGATGGCTACTATTTTGTAATGAATAGCTGCTAAAGAACAGAAGTCCAAGGAAAGTAACACCAAAGAATCAGCCCCTCAAGCATGTTGTTCTATACTCCCCCTTTGTTTACTTAGCAAACACTATTGAGTTACCCCAACTACATTTTAGTTGGCTAAATAACCATTTATATAACTTTTACATCAAGTTCATTAAAGCAGTTCTGTTGGTACAGCCTAACCTCGCAGTCTTCTTGTCAAAATAACCCTGTGACAAGTTAGCCTTGAGATCTAGCCCACAAACTGTCCAGTCCAGTGAGAAATTGAATTTATTTTCCCCCTCTCCTCAAAAAGCTGTAGTAGTTTACCTTGGTCATCCTATGTGTAATATACACCCAAGTAACAAGATTTCACAGCTTTAGCGTAGCCAAGCATGTAACATTTCATCTTTGTTGATAACATTTGGTGTCACTTTTCAAAGGCTGAATTAAATTAGGTGTCTGTCAGACTTCCACAGACAATGTATCTGAGCTTGAGCTATCTCCTACTTCTGAAGGACAAACAATAACTCTCAGCTAATTACTCTCCTTTCTAACACCTCTGACTCACGGCTAATGGGAAATGAATTGATGGAAAAATGCAGGATTTAAAAAGGACATAGCTTCCCAAGTATGCATCCAGTGCCACTTTAAATTCCTAGGGTATCCTACCTGGTGTACAGCTGCCACTGCAGAAGGGCATAGGTCTCCCATATGTTTGTGTCATACCTGCCAGCTCCTTACAGGTGTCTTAGGCACTCAAGGGAATCTAAAATATCTCTGAGTACTTCAGCTTAGCCACTTGCTTAACTTTGATATCAGAAAAATCCCACAGAAGTGGAAAAAGTACCTTTCTAATTTAATATTTACAAGTATTACACTTTCTGGCCATCAACTAGATTTTGATACTACACTCCTCAGAATTTTTTACTCATTTTCATAGTGTTATGTTAGTTTTGAAATCTATCAGAATTCATGTTATTGTTTTTAATCCTACACATAGTGTTTTGAAACGATATGGATTGACATTTCACTGTACAATAACTCCAAAACCTGAACATGTTTATGGTTTAGTTGCTGCTTTTCTGGCACAGCAAAGATTGGAAAATAAAAGAAAAAAAAGGATTTTTAGGATGCAAAGCTGGTTTCTAGGAAGATACACCAGAAATTCAGAGCAAGGCTCTGTTCCCTGTGTGTTCTTGGTGCTACTGACTGCCCCCAACCACCTGTGAGGTGACACTTAGTCTGCCCTAAAAGAAAGCTAACAGAATCATGAACAGAATATATTGTTCCTTCTATACTCCTGGAATGGACTTCACAGAGGAGAATGAGAGTTCTCTCTTTTTTTCACTCAAAAATGAAAGCTCATTTTTTGCTGGAGACATAAGAGCTGTTTCTTTGACTTCAGTGTCAATCAAGAGAGAGAAGGGGCACTGCGCAGCTCTGATTAAGCCTCGAGTTCTTTACAGGCTCTGAATAAATTACAGGAAAAACCATGATGCTGTAAGATTGCTGAGAAAGTTTAATCATGAGCTATTCACAGTGGATTCAGGAACACACCACTCCCAGATATCTGTGTTTGATATACCTCCTACAACTAAAACGACATCCAGACCTACTGCATCTGTCTTTTCCATCTGCATCCCAGCAGGCTCTGTTCAACCCCTGTGCCCCAGCACCCTGGCACCCCAGTCTGCTGGGAATTGTCTGCTGTGGGTGTCTTAGCGAGCCAAGAGGACTTGGCACATCATCCAGCTACTTGGGTTTTGTAGTGTACACCAAAACAGGATGTTCTGTCCTCCTCAAGAACAAAAAGAGGCAGCAGGGGCTCCCCTCACAACATCAGAAGGCCAGCATTAAGACCAACATTGTTGCTTGGTCTGTTTTATAGTTTTTTTTAATAATCTCTTGATCAAAGTCAATGAAGTAACTGGTCCAGTCTCACACAGGATTGGAAATTACTTGAGAATAGGAGTTTTGGTTAAAGCAGGAACACTCCCTCCTGCCCCCATAAACACTTGCAGTGATTAACACAGATGTGCCTCCTTGCCTGCACACCAGTCCAACACAGTTGCCACGTGTACCTACTGCTTTCTGAAAGCTGCCCCAGTCAGGTCAGTGCATTAAACCAGCCTCATCCCCCAGTTGTTTGGTTTTTTGGTTTTTGTTTTTTTTTTCCTTTTCAAAAGCAAGGGGCAGAAGGATGCACAGCTTTCTGCCCTGGAAAAAAAATCAAGGCAAAATTTGTCTGCTGTTCCCTTATCATACATCAGGGAAAATCTAATTAGGTTGCTGAAGGGATGCTTTCCAGAGCAGCTGCAACTGAGACTGCAGCCCTGGAGATACAGCTAGCCATGAGAGTCTTCTTCCACATGGACCTAAAATCTCTAGTACATTTGCATATTTCCCTTCATCACATCCACATCTCCAGCTGACATCCTCTCCCTCTGAGACTGGCAATGTTTCCTGTGCCTCATACTACAGATACCCCTTGTTCAGTCGCTGTTTGATGTTGTTTGCATAGAAGAAGATGTCTGGAACTGAATTTCTGGAGGTCTCAAGCTGTGAGTATGCTTGGCTCATGTGTCCCCAGAACTGGCTATCTGTAAACTAAACTTAAAACTCAGCTTGAGGGCAGAGACAGTGGGGTTGCAGCTACAGAAATTTGGACCTAATATTAAACTACTCCTGGATTTCAGCAGATAAAAACAAGCACTGAAATGAATCATGCTGGCTTGAGGTTTGAGGTGACTCTGACTCAGATGTTTCACTGAATTTCACTGCAAAGAAAGTTGTGCTCTTTTACTCTGTGTGTGATGAGAAATGATTTTATTGTGCCACAAAACTGGTACCCAGTGGTCTTATGAAAGCTGATAGAGCTAAAAGTTCATGGCTTTTGTTCTGCAAACCCCTGAAGAATCAACTATGAGAAGAAACACTCCATACTTGGCAGACAACTGATGATGTAATATCCTGCATCCAGAACCCAGGGCTACACAAGGGAGTTGAATAAGTGGTTCTGGACATCTGTTGGGGCAGGCTTGGGAGAAAATCCCAAGCCCATATGAAGCTACTGCCGTGACCCCTTCTTCATTTAGAGGAGCCAGCAAAACAACAGGACTTCTCTTGCATTTAAATGCCCTGTAGTATTTGACAGATCTGCTGCCTATAGTAGGTAATAAAATGCATAGAGTAATATTTCATTCACAGCTCCCAGCTATTTTATTACTCACAAGACAGCTGACAAAATCCATACAGGGGAAGATAAGGTTACTCTGCCCATGATCAGCGAGCAAATCAATGGCCATGCCAGAGATAGTAAACGTGTGTGCTTATTCACATGCATTATCCTCTGTCAGTGGTTGTGATGCTTTTCAACCTAGCTGGGGTTATTAAAATTAGATGTGGGTAACAGAAGCAAATGATAGCTTATCTACATAATAGACCTGGAAAACAGTGTGTTTCAAAGCCTTTATTCTCAGGTGAGGACCATTAGTGAAGTCTTACTTACTGCAGGGAGAGAATATTGAAAAAAATCACCTGAGGGTCCAGTCCCCACTCATTAATTTTACCTTTTAATTTTATCTGTAGACAGGTTTAATTTTTAATTGCTAACATAATTTCCTTGATTGTTTTTGAGGTGATGAATTAGATGTGACCAATCCTTATATTTTCCAAGGGCTAATGTTCCTGAACCTTAATAAAATTATTCAATAATAATGTAACTGCTCATGGAACCACCATCTACTATGTATTTCCTGTTTCTAAAAAGATCTTCTTTGACTTAGTATACAGGAAAGAGCCAAGTTACAACTTACGTGAGGCATCCTTCAAATTAAAATTACATTTACCTCCTAAAGCTAACACAGGTACATCAGAATAAATTTAAATACAGCCCATGTATTGAGCCAAGCCTGCCCTCACCACCAGCTACTTATGAGTGCGTGAACAAGATTCTTGCACCTTTCAGTCACCATGCACTCAAACTCTGGCTTTAGGGCTAGAGTTTGGTGTCTTTCCTCTTGCCCTGTAAGTTGCTGGAGGCCATTGTCATGGTTATCTTCACACAACATCAGCAGACACACCTGTATTCCTTCTTTGGTGATGTAAATCCCAGAGTTACAAAAACATTTTTTCACCATTGAGAGTATTGGGATATTGATCTTTACCTCGTCTTACTTCATACACTCTGAAAGAGGGAAAAGTTTAAACTGAATGTATTTTAATTGTGGAGGAAAAGGGAAAATGAGCTGATTTATGCCAATTTGTGTGACTTTTCTTGCATAGCCTTCACTGGATAACTTCTCTCATAAGTTCCAGTATTTTGATTATTTTTCACCCATGACTGTAAATTGTTTTTAAAATGTCTTATTTTCACTGACCTATTTTAATAGAATTTTCTATTCAAATGAGCCTAAGAGATGTTTCTGATTGATAGAAAAACAATACATCTTGAAAGTAATGACTGCAGTTCCATCGGTCTAATTTGGATGTGAAAGACACTTAAGAGCCACTGTAGTTCCTGTTTGATATTTGAACCAGTTGTAGATTGACAAAAACCATAGATATTTGCACAATAATAAGGAGAAAAGCAGATTTTTTGCAAACCCACGAAAACATGAGCCTCTCCACTGCAGAGGACCAGCTGTTTATTTGGAATGCATGTATTTCCTTGCAGAAGTGTTTTATACCATCAGATATAACATAATGCTTCCTTGAGTATATTGAACTGACACCCCAGAAGGTCGTGTTGCAGGGATTGTGCAACAAATACTTTACCAAGGAAGAAAAAGCTTAGGAACAAAATAGGTAATTGTTCTCTCTCATTTTCCTGCTTTAAGTTACTGGTTTTTGCTATATACACTTTTTATTACTCATTTAGAAAGAGTAGAATGAGAAGAAAAATCTTGTATTTTGTGTCCCTTTCAATCACAGTCCTGTTTAGTCTCCATTTCCCTGACTAGCAATCCCACTTTATGCACAGAAAGGTGTTCAGCTGCTGACAGGAGTCAGCCATGTGCTGTGTTGCCGGGGCAGCTCTGTGCAGCACCGCCCTGCTCTCTATTTCTAAAGATAGCCCTGTGATGATATCAAGATCCAAAAGCCTGTTATTTAAAATGTCATTTAAAATATCTATATTCTGAATATTTATATTCTGAATATTTTCTTCTGTTGATTTAATTGCCAAAAAAAAAAATGACCCTTTGCCCTTTGTTTCTGTCATGGTGAATTAATTAAATTTCTGTTAAAAGATGCATCTGGATTTGTGCAGAAAATCAGCCCATAAACTGTAACAAGCAACTCAGCAGAGTTGCACTTTCTGACAGCAAACCCCAGACTTTACCAAAAGAAATAGTTTATGTACATTTAATCTCTAACTTGGCATATACTGAAATGCCAGTCAAGAAACTGTTTTTTTTTTGTTCTATTACAACTGCAATATATTTCTGTGTATAACTGGATTCATCCTGCTGAGTTGTTACTGTTGGAGGCTCTTGTGGAAGATAAAACTCATCCAGTGTTGATCTGTAGCACCAAAGCAGTCACAGTGTTGACAGAGGAAATTATATTTCACAAAGGCAGAGGTGAAGTGAATTACTTCAATCTAAGTAAATTCGTGTGATGGTGTGAAGGTGTCCTCCCTTTTCTGTTCCTAAACATGAATAAATATTCCTTTTTGAGATGACTTTACCACATGATAGTACTTTAAAATGAGTGACTTCTGCACCCCAAGTCACTCAGGATAGAAGCCTAGAGTGGCAGGTTTTACATAAGGCATGGATTTAGTTTGTTGGAAGGATAAATAATCATAATAATAAATTGCACTGACCTATCAACTAGAAAGGGAACAAGAACACACACAGCCAAGTAAAATATGAACAGCAGAAAGTAAATTCTCAAGAAAATGCTTGAGAATGTTGAACAACAATAACCCAATTATCCTAAAATCATTCAAACTGAGATTTTTTTTCCATGCCTTGGCCTAAAAGATTAGTTTTCATTTAATAACAAGTATGAGATGTAAAAAATTCAAGTTGTGTGTTTATGATGATTCACATCTGTTTCTGCTGTATTATCCGCAAGTACTAAATTCCTTTCCCATAGACTTTAAACCAATATTTTCATCATTATCCTTTATTCCAGCTTGTCCCCTGATCATGACATTTCTTGAGTGATGAGGGCTGGGGATATCATTCCATACTAACTGCCTTCAAGAACAGACAGTTTCCCTTCAGCAGCAGTTACTGGATGTATGCTTTGAAAACCAGACAGATCAAAATTGTATATTTGAGCTACTTAGTTCAAGCACCTTAGATCTATCTCACTTCTAGTGGTCAGGTTTGACAGATGTTCTCAGGCTATGCTGAGATTCACACAAAAGGTATCAGAGGCCAGGCCTTCATGCAGGTACTGTGTTTTTTACTAAGACTCAGTGGTTATAGGACTCAGGAGGTGAAAAATCTTGGTTTATAGCTTCATTTTGTTTTATATAAAATAAGGAGCTGGATGCAGTTTTCTTAGAAATGAACAAAATTCTGCAATCATCAGGAACTGTTGTACTAAGAGGAGATAATCACAGTCTTTTCTGCTGGAGATGGTTAACTCTCTGCTGGTGACTGAATATGCATTGAGTCAGATTTAAAAAATGTGCAAGGAAAAGGTTGAGTCTGTAGACCAGAGAGTTATGTTCAAGCCTCTGACTGAATGAATCTCCAGTTATTTGCTCAAAGTAAACAAGCACAACAAAAATAACAGGAAGAGCATTTACTCTTACTGCCCCAAAAGCATAGCGTGTAAAGATGTTCTCTTGGCACTTGGGGGACCAATGGCTCGTCCTGAAGTGAACTTAAGCAAAGTGCTGCCTTCCATCTCTGAAAAATGTATTAATTAGCATCTCAAATTTTCCTAATCATGTCCTTTCATGCCCTCATGACAAGATGGCCAAGAATCCTCACCAGATGCTTATCTCTCCTTATGTTGCTGAGGCCCAACTGAACTTTCATGGCTTCCATATCTCCAGGTCTAATGAACCCAAGGAGCTCAAGTTATGAACTTTCTACTCTTATCCTTTCTTTCTCTTTCTTTCTATTCCTTACACATTTTCTCAAGTGTTATTTTTATGCTTTTATATTGTTGTATTACTACAGGTAATAATAACCAAGATGGCTACATACCTGCTTTCCATTGCAACCAAACTGTTCTAAAATAAGTCCATATATATAGATAGATAGATAGATAGATAGATAGATATAAAAATATAGATATACACACACACATATGTGTTTATAAGCACTGATCATTCAGTGTCATTTCACTCTAATCCACCCCAAGGGATCTAATAACAAGAACTTGCATTCCTCTTGCCTTCTGGGGTGGTTTGGAACATCAACACTCACTGTTATTTGCTGCCTAGAACTGGAAGCTAAGAAGTGAGTTATACAAGGGAGGAGTTTTATCATTCCATGTGTAAGAAATTACTAGTTTTTTTAAGAATAATCCTTATCTAGTCTTTGCTTTCCTTATGAAGCTTATCTTTTAATGCAGTTGAAACACAGTTGCTGCCTGAAAGACTGCAGTTATGGACATATGGTTGAAGAAAGATGACTTTCTAAAACATTGTTGCAAGAAGAAATTCTCAGTTATCACCATAACAGAAATGCCTTGATTTATACAGAAGCAGTTGACAACAAATCTTTATCATTGCTTTCCACTACATTTATAGTTCTGTATTTGACAGATAAATGTAAAAAATATGTTTTATACAGTAAATAAGCCCAAGCATGGTCAAACTTTATTCTGTAAATAATTTGGATGGGAATTTGGAAAAAGGATGTAAACTTGAAGAAAATCTTCCCCTTAAAAACATCACAGTTACAGTCTGACTATGAAGAAAGAAACAGATCCTTAGAGCAAAACCATGGCCAGTATATCTCCAGGAGCAAAATTGTAAAGCAATGTAAACACAGTAGCAAAATGTAAAGCTTGGGACAAGTGTTTTGCTCTTGCTCATTATCTGACTCACCTAGAAATAGTTTCGTACAAAAGCAATTATGATGTAAAACATATGTTTACAGGCAGCTTTGTGCCTAAGTTATTAGGCACCACTAGTAGTGATTCAGAAGAAAGTTCCTTTGGTGTGTGTTATTTGTGGTCTCATTTGCAAACAGCATGACTCATGAATAAGTCATGAAGCTGTATTGGAAAGCTGCTTTGAGCATTTATTTGGTGAGATTACTTCAACTACACGCACATGCATATGCCACTGCAGGAACACTAATACAATATTATGCTTTATTAAAGCCACGAGATAAAAAGCATGTGCTAAACAAATACAAAATTTCAAGAGTAACTAATGGAATGACAGTTCATATTTGAATAAAGATTTTTGACCTTTCATTTTTCTGAGCCATTAGTGTTCTTTCCACCTGGATATACTGAGTGCTCTGCCACTCTTCCTCATGCCATATCATAATTTACTGTCAGAAGGCCTTTTTTTTGCTGTAGGAGAAATCTCTAGAATTGTAGGTGAATTCATGGCAGGTGAAATCCCTACCATGCTGTATAATCTTGTGACTTCATCATATATAGGAGGTAAAAACCTGAGTCTCATGAAGTCAAGGGAGGAATTCAGATTGACTTCGGGGGATCTAAACAGCAAATGACTTCAGTGTTTGCTCTAGCAAAGCACACTCTGGCAGAACAGCAATGGTGATGGTTGGCATATGCTGAGTTGAACTTATAGTGAAGCACTTGTTCTGTCTTCACATATGTTTCAGTTCCTCTTCTGAATCCCTTGTTTGAACTATACACTGCCCACTTTGAGGATGCATCTGCAAATATACTTCTACTTTCTCATCTTATAAGTGTTGTGGTTGGCCCATGCGGGGAAGAGATGATGCTGAGTCCAATTCAGAAGGCTGAATATTTTTTATTATTATAACTATATTTCAATACATTATTATATATCTAAAGAGGAGCTCCTAAAACTACATCCTACTTCTAGCTATCATATCTAACTACTGTAACTTTAACTAACTCGTGACTCCCTCTCTGCAGGGAATCCAGACACAGGTGCATACTATTGGCTATCAGGGCCAAACAATCCTCACCAGTGTCCAATTAACTAATGATTCCAGGTAAACAATTTCCCAATGCATTCCACATGGAAAAACAAGGGACAGGAATAGAAATTGTTTTCTTTTCCGTCCTCTTTCTGCTCTTCTATGAAACTTTCTTCAGGGAGCAGAGATGTGGGCACTACATATAAGAGATTGGAATGTGACAGGAAAGAAATTGCTGCAAAATCTTATGCATTATAAAGGATATTTACCAAATTGTTTTACTTGTCAGAGTGCACATTTTAAATAAAAAATAAATCCACTAAAATTAAAGATGTGGAAGATCACATGTTGTAGTGTAGACAGTGGTTTGACATTAATTACTTGCTTTCTACTCCACCTTAGAATGATGTAACTTGGTTATTGAGTAGGTTTGATTGCACTGAGGGATGATGGAGAGTAGACACGGAAAAATCGCAGCAAACAATTTCATGCCATCTTGAAAACGTAAAAGATAAGGGTTGTGTGCATTGGCACAGGCGGGCATCTGGGACAAGCACAAACTCATGGATAAAACACAGAATAAATTTATTTCAATTACCTTGCTAACCAGGGAATCCCTGATGCAACACCTGGGCAGAAGTACAAAAGCGGGGACACAGGCACGGTTAAACTTGGTCCGTGCTGGAGGATCACTGGCCTGCTGTTCACACAGGCTTATCAAGAGTTATTCCCAGCTGCAAGGCCACTGGAGTGACTTATAATCTTTCTTTCCTGTCTTCTATATTTAACCCATTTCTTCCAACATTCCATGCCTCGCTCAAGAGACCATTTAATAAAGCATGTAGAAAAAAGAATAAACATCCAAACAATGGTCTGAATTGTGTCCCACCCTTCTCATCAGTGAACTAAACTTTTGAATTAGCCATGCACTACTGTTAGGTTGTTATTCCACGTGTCCAGTCCTGGGGATATTGGTTACCATCCTCCCTGCCAGCCGATCCAACAGTCAGGTCAAAGGAGTCAGACTGAAGCACCACATGCCTTCCAACTCAGGAAGGGGTTTATGATGCTGAAGACAGAGGTATTTCTTCAGTAATTGATGCTGTAACTCTTCTTGGCACAAAGCAGTTGCAGTCCTACCACAAAATCCATCAGTGCAAACCATTCCATTTTCCCTGGGGCTAATATTTTGGAAGAAGCACCATATGGAAGAATTTCAGTCCTCAGTGTATTTTGTATTGGAGATGTACAGTCACATTATTTTGGCCTCTGGTTCTTTCAGTTTCTTGCAGTGCCCAAGCTTTTAATTTGTTTATCCATCAGACTATAATGTATAATGAAGCATTGTAATGCCTTGGACTAAAATCCTACAGATTTTTAAAGCTTTTTCATTTGTCTGCCATGATCCCCACAAGACTATATCATCTAGAATGGTTACTTCTAATTCAAAAGGATTTCCCTCTCTAGGAGTGCATAATTAGACACGGTCAATCAAAGCATTTTTGCAGGTGCCAGAGGCTTCTTTTTATTTCTTGATCCATTGCCAAACAACATTCTTCCTGGTCCATTTCTCCCGTCTTGGCATTTGCCAGGTAGACTCTCACTGTGGGATGGCACATGGGATAGAGGGGGAAGAACTTTTTATTTGTAAGCACTAGCTTTTGCTAATGACAAAACATTTCTGATGTTGTGATCCCTTTATTTCTGGTTGTGGGACACCATCTTGTGTAAGATCCTTCCACACTTGTTTGTCACCTGTGAGGTAACTTTGGTTTTGCCAGCTTATTTTCATTCACCACCTACACATGTGGTTCTGAAATTATGCTATGTTTTCTAGGGCACCTACCAGAAGCACTAAGACCACTAACTAAGAGCTATCCCAATCTCCCTGCTAACTCACAAGAAGACTTTGATATCACTTTCCATGGCAGTCTGCACACAGCCACCTGAATCATCCAAGGGATAACCACCATCCCATCCCACCATCCCATGTCAGGGTGTGCTTTTGGTGGAGCCATTGTAGCTAGGAAGGCAGTCAGAGGGGTCCAGTGCTCAGTTCACCCCAGAATGCAGGGTGTCGCCATCACACTGACATCAGTCCCCAACCATTCTGTTAGCTGTAGGAAGGCAATACTGCTAGGAAATATGAGAATAAACACCAGTAAATAAGAAACAACCCTTGCTGCTCTCCATAAACATGAATTCCTGCAGCTCAGTGCATTGATCTGTGAATGGACTCATTTAGGTTTCTCTCTTGTTATCATCATCAGTAACACATTTTAAAAGACATTGGAGTTGTGCTGATCTCCCTTAAGCAGTTTGAAATTGCTATCATTTTTTCCTCCTTATATTTGAAGCTGAGACAGTTCTCAATAAAGTCATTATTATACTTACTTCCATTGTTAGCATTCTTTGGTTTTTGGTCAGTAAGGTAAATAAACAGTATAGGTACAGCCACCAGTATTTTATTTTTCTGCTTTATTATATTTAATAATGTTTCCCTCTCCTGACTTTCCCTCACTCCTAAATCTTTTCCTTCCAAGTCAGAGGTACATTTAATTTAATAGCTTTCATTATCTGAATTTCTCTAGTAGTCACCCTGTCTAATAAGGCTGTGCCCTTCTTTCTCCATAGTGTTGCATGAAGATCACATGTTAGGCTTTACTGTTTTGGCATCAGTTTAATTAATGAGCATGTCAGAGAAATCGGTGAAATGGTAGAGGTCAGTTTTCAGTGACACCATTACAGAGAGATTCAAACTTTTCAAGACAGAATTAATAAAGAATAATTCACTGGAGGCTATATGCAAACAGTCTTGGTTTCTGCCCTCAAAGGAAAATCAATCTAATTTCTATACTAGATGGATCTGGAGGGGTCTTCAGCCTAGTCTTGTCCTCTGCTGTTGGGAAATCCGGAGGAGAGTTGCAGTTGGACAGAAATGGGGTGCTGCCCTTCTGTCTCATAGCAGTGGAACATCTTCCTTTCACATGTGATGAACTTGGTAGTCCTGATGCAGAAGGGGAAACAGTACCCACTGTGAGCAGGAGTGAGAGTGTCTTGGGTCTCCACACTCTCATGCTCTTCTCCTCAAACAATAGTACTTGAACTTCTTCCCCTGCACTCTAAGGGGAAAGGTTTTGAAAGACTAAAATGTCCTGCTGAAAGACAACAGCATTGCACAGAAAAGCAGCTTTTCAGGTGTTCTCTCGTAATGTTTTTCCACAGCATGCATGAACACCTGCTGTTAGAAGAAATGGTGTGGGCCGCCCCGTGTGGAATGGGGCAGGCCAGCCCTGTCCAGCATGGTCTGCAGTGCCGGTCCCAGGGTGCCAGCACTGGGCAGCCACAGTGCTAGGCCAGGTTTCAGTGCTGGCTGATTGCTCTCTGCTGAGAACTTTGCTGGAAAGTTTTGTGAAGCACCCTTTGTGTTAAAGCCAGAGGTGGTGGCTGAGCCCAAACATCTACAGTTGCTGTAAAAATGTGACTCACCATCCACATGCACATCAAGGCCTCTGGGCCGTGACCCCCCTGAAATCGTGCTGGCAGGGAAAAGCCACAGTGCGACAGGGCACATCATGCTGAAGGCAGCTGCAGAGAGGGGAAGAAACACTGTGGTCTAGGAGCTTGCTTTCAGAAGAAAGTTTGGAGAAGGAGCTTTTGACAAGCCTGGTAAAAGTGTATTGCCTTGGTTCCTGATCTTTTATTCTTCTCACTGCTTTATGCCGTCACAACATGAAAACGTCAGGTAAGCAAGGCTCCCGAGACTGCTCCTCTTACAGAATTTTGCTTTTCATTGCTTCAGTTTATATGGCATGGCCATCCTGTGATGCTAAACAGAAATCCTGTTAAAGCTTACCAGGTCTGAGAATTTTGGGGGAGTCTTAGCCTCTTGATTTAATGTTCAATAGTTATTTGCAGGGGATTGAAAGTCAGGTCAGGTACCTCCTCATGTTAACGCCTAGAGCTTTCTACAGATAAAATAAAGTGCATTCACAGCAGCAGAAACTGAACTGTAGAGCTGTCACTCATGAGAAGAGTTGATTTAGAAGAAACATTATGAGGGCAAGAACACTTCTGGCCTCATACTTTCTAGAAGAATAGAAGGGAATTAAAAAAAATTATTCCCTTATTGCTGCATCATTCATTTGCTTGGGGCAGGATCTCTATTAAACAGTAAATATGAAATAATATATACATGATTCAGAGACACAAATTCATGCTGAATGTTCTTTCTACTGGAAGGCAGAAGCAGATTGGGGGCTGTTTCTGCTCTGAGATTCCTGGCCACTTCTCCAATAGACAAGCTACAGAAACAGGAACCTCACCTCCCCGGGAAGGGGTGATTTAATGCTGGCCCTTTCTCCTACCTTTCTTACATTGTGCAATACTGTTGATTTATCACAATAAATAATTAGACTGCTTCAGTTCCTGACAACATGGTGATTACTTTGGAGAAATGACTAATGGAAATGATTTGTTGGAATATCTCACTCTCAGCAGCAGCAGTTCAGGAGCTTCAAGGAGAGGGTACTGTTGACAGTAGGAGAAACAGGATTTCAGGTGGGAGTCACAGAGAAAGGATATTTTTCTTCTGGTTATTGCATGCTGTTATGGCACCTACATGTGGGTGATAATAATTAATCTGCTGTCATTAGCTAATATTTATCCACAGGTAGGTTAAGCTGGTCTAAAGACATCAATAATAGAAAACAGGAGAGGAGAAAAATGCTATTGTCTGGAGTGACATTAGCTCACATGAAGACAAAGTTTGTAAATTTAAACTGAGTGTGTTCAGAACCATATAGATTAGGTATCATTTTCCAGGGCTCAAAACACAAACTCTAAATTTATTCCATAGACTTTAAAAAGCCACAAAATAAAGGAAAAAAAAAAGAAAAAGAAAAAAAAAAGCTTCCTCAGTTGGTGACTAAGTCAGATCTTACTGTACACCTTAACTTTTCAGAAGCAGAAGCTTGGATATGTCTGTATGCTCCAGCCACAGTCCCTGACCTGCTTTACCTTGCTGCATGCTGAAGCACTTTGATCTATTCTGCAGCACAATCCAAATGCCAACATAGCAAGAGATATATTAAGAAACAGCTAATTCTGTCTCAAGTTTAGCACTTCACAATTTTATATCCTATCTGGCATGATAGTTCATAAGTGATGGACCTGGGAATAAACTATGAGAGCATTTCCCCCGTGACATTAATGGTAAGCAGGGATTTAAATTCCACTTCATATCCACAGCCCTTGCTTTTCTTCATCACACCACTTCCCCCTAAGTTGTTTATAAACAACTTACTTTCATTATCTGGAGACAAAACATGTTATGCAAGACAAAAGTTTTCACAATGGTTTTTATTTTGCAAATTTGTTATTTTGACTTTGCAATGGCAAATAAAAGCTCTACTCCTATCAGGACAGGACAGTGTTCTGCTTATTTAATTTCTAGAAATGGAATTGAAACATGCTAGAGTCAAAGATGCGTTATGTGAAGCATACAGCATCAAAAGGTGCCTATCAAATACCTCTTCGAATAACTTTTAGATAGATACAGCAAAAGAGAGCCAGAAAATCAATTTACTTTAGACTAAAGTGTTATTTTTAGTGTTATATAATGAAGGAACCATTCTGCAGTTCTCCACCAGGTAGACAGACAGACTTGAAAAACTATAGACTGAAAAAAGCTTTTCATTGTGAAAAAATTCCAAGTTTTTCAGACACTTATCCACCAGGCTGCATAAAACTTTCCCAGTTATTTCCTCAGGTTTTCTGCTTGGTAAATCTTTCAAACGGAGAACTGCAAAATAGCTTTGAAGTTATAAGTCATAAAATGGAATTATCTTTTAATAAACACACAAATTGTAATAAAGGCATAAAGGTATTTGAACAGGTTCACAAACACTGTTATCTTGGTTTTCCTCATGAGAGATGAAGAGCTGCAGGCACTGTGCACGAGGCAGTGAGCTGCTTTCAGCACAAGCACTCAGAACATGACGTGTTCCTGGGCATTTACTTTTAAGCAAAGACTTAGCTGATGTATCAGAGCATTTGGAAGGACAAAGATAGATCCAAAACTTCATAATTTGAGAAAAATTTTAATCAGCATTAGGATCCCTGTTTTACTGTGCCTGCCCACTGAAATGAAAAATTAAGAAGAAAAGCAAGAGCAAAAGCAGAAATATAGCACTTTCCCTACCTCCAGAGAGAGCAGTGGGAGCAGGGTAGAAGGCAGTGGTTCCTTTGATTCAGGAAGCTGCCAGATCCAAGCAGCCACCAAAGCAATGTGCATGCAGTCACTCCAAACCTTAGCAAAATCTCTAAGGCTTTGATCTCCATTTTAGACTCTACATGTAGATTGTATCTGGAAAGATTCTCAGCCCTTGGCCAATCTTTCAATGGAAACCGATAACAAAGGAACTGATTTGTGATTGTGCTGTGAAACTGCCATGCACTTGCATTTCATTTCTTTGTTTTTGACATGGAAGCAGGTGAAGCCTCGTGGTTTTACCTGGATTCTATTCAGAAGTTCTGTGGGTTTTGAACCTGAAAGAAATGCAGACCAGCAGTTGCATAAGTTTTGGGGGAAGATTTAAACCACTGGAAATATGATATAACACAACTGTTACGTAACATGTTCTATTTTGTGGAATTTTCTGAATTTGTTAATATTCAAATAACTTTGAAATAATTGTGATTTTTGATAAGGCAAGACATATGCCCAGTTTTCCCTTTCTTCAGCAGAAATCTAGCATCTGGAAAGAACAAAAGCACGCTATAATAGAACTAAAAATACCACATACTACTGAAAGAAATATATCTGTTCTGTCTACTTAAATAAAATGTGCTGATTGCCTTTAAATCAGCAGCAACAGACTGCCATTTAGACATTTCTTTAATGATGGATGTTACACATGAAGAACTTTTAAACCATAGCATAAAGTAAGAGGCTTCATTTTTGCCAGTTCATTAGTTTCTCTGAGTGTTTAGGATTCAGCAAGGATGTTCCCACTCTGTGTTCTAAAACAGAGACTCAGCTGCAGCTGGGATCCCCTGGGCTGGGGCAAGGTAGGAACAGAAACTTCCTGTGGATGCTCCCAGGCCACTCAGGTCTCAGTTTTGTGGTGTTAGCAAGCCAGGATCTGTTGAGAGCAGGGTGTCTCTGAGACAGAGACTCCCTTCAGCTGCAGGTGCCTTTGCCTGGCACTGCCCAGCACAACAGGATTCTTATTCACTTGGCTATCTAAGTACTTGTAGATAATGGTATTGCACCAGGAGTCATGCGCAGATACACAGAATAGGCAAAGGATTTGCACAGGCTGCCTTTCATATAATGCTCTCTATCCAGCCTATGAAAAAGACTCAACAGCTAACCTGAAATGAAAATTTTTAATCTTATTATTGATATTTTCCTCATTTCTTCTGAAATAATTTAAGCAAATTGTTTTGTAACTGTACTTTCCAAAGCTTATACTTTTGTCTGTTTCTGCATTTTTTCGCAAAGGTTAGTTGCTCATAATGAGTCATATTCCATGACTGGCATAATTAAATTAGCTTCTTCTCCAAGACAGTTCTGATGAGTAGGTTTAATTAGTACCTGTGTTTATTGCAAAGATTTACTTTGATGCTGTGTACCTGCTCTCCCATGCTATGACAGTGGCTTTAGTAATGAAGACAATCCTGGCAGAAACCATCCTGTAAAAAGCAGTATCACGAGGCAACAAAACAACTTAGTGACCTTTCTCGATTCCAGCAAAAATCAACAATTTCCTAATGTGGCTAGCATCAATATATAACCCCCCTTCATTGAAGTTAATTTCCCTTTGATGTTAAACATCACTTACTTGATTAGCTTTTAAGTTACAGTACCAGCAGCCATGATCACCTATCACTGCTTTGTCTTTTTAAATCTAAATTAGACACTTCTGATTTTTATTTTATAAATAGGTTTGTTGCATTCCTGTCTGTTGCTATGCCAGAAATGAGAAAGATCACTACCTCATCAATAAAAATAGAAACAGCACAGCTGTTCAAATGTCTCAACAAGTATTGGTGGAACAGCCATTTTTGCAGCAAAGGCACCAAAGTAAGAATCTCAAAAGAACTTGGATAAGTTGAAAAAGATTTGTTTTATTCATCCTGATAATTCTATTAGAAAATGTTAAAGCTGTGTGAAAAGGCAACACATTGCTGAGAAGAAAATATATCAGTCAATATTTGTAAGAAATATGTGGGAAAAAACAGTATTTTAAATAGCAGGGAAAAAAAGAAAAAAAAAAATAAACACAAAAGTAGGCCTCCAGAAGAAAAATGGTTTTCTATCCCCAGGAGGATTAATAATTGACATGTAGCAGCTTCTGAGGCAGCCACTAAGCAGATGGATGGATATGGTTTTTCCCTGTCATATATTTACTAATGGAAAGTTCCCAGTATAAACATTAACGTAGTAAGAATTGTTTTATGCTCTTGAGATTTTTAGATGAATAAATATTTTTGGCAGCTTGGCTAAGGGGATATAATTCCTTGGCCTTTAATTTGTTTCATAATTTTAAAGCACAGTTTTTTCATTTCCCACAGAGCAGCACACAGAAAGCACAGAGCCTGTTGCCTCTTGTCTGAGAACACTGTGCTGTCTCACTGCCTCTCTGAAGAAACACATCCTGTGAAGATTTCCTGACTCTACTTGCCCATGCATTGTAAGAGCAGGATTTCATATAATATCCCTGATTTTAGGGGGCTCAGCACTTGTACTAAATGGTTGTCTGTATTTTTATAGTATTGACATTTAGCATTTAATCTGGTACACTAGACTTTCCTGTGTTGGTATACAAACAGGTAAATATTATTCTTCAGCTGTTTCCTAATATATACTATTATTTCTATTTTATTTCTGTTATACTATATTTCAACTGAAAAATCTGTTCTAAAAGTACAGAACATATTGCTTATAGATTTCAGGCTGCTTTGGTGAAAACCATGCTTCCAGGGGAAACTAGACTTTTTGCAAAATTTTGATCTCTTAGATATCCTCTTTCCTCATACATGTATATTGACCAAAAACCCTAGAAATATTCTTACTTTCATTAGTTAAAATTAATTCAGAAAGAAAAATTTGATTATTTGTAAAATTAATATGGATCCTACTAAATGGGATACTTTTTTATGTCTCCCCCAAAAAACCCACATGGAGCATGTTTCAAAACTCTAGCTCAAATAGCCCAACAGAAAAAAAAACATGATCTAGCTCTCTGGAAAGAGAGGTCTTACAGATTTATGGGTAACAGCCTCTACTTTGTCTCCAAGTTTCGGATGTATAAATACAAACAACAAGCCTTTATTCTATAATCTTATTGTTTTCCTTCTACTGCCAACAGTGCTGATAAAAAACCACTCTCTGTTCTCTCAGAGATCTCCTGATACATCAATTCTTCTTCCAATGATCAGTGTTTCTAAAATGCTTCCTAATCTGTGGACTGTAAAGTTCAAAAAACCAAGCATGGTGTGCAAGGGCAAGCTGCACTGCCTCCCATAAGAACACAAGATTACCTCTTTTCCTTGGTGGTATCCATCTGGTCAAACATCTTGTGGCCACTACAAGATGAGCAGAAAGGAGAGATACAGCTCATTCCCCTGGGGCACCCACAGCCTCCCAAAGTCATATTGTGATAATCTCACATGCTTGAGATGTCACCGGGACAAATGCCCATCTTCATTTTTTCCATTTGGCAAAAGATGTTACTTCCTTCAAACTCTCTTTGAAGCACAATTTCTTACTTGTTGGATCACCCTCGACTCTCTCTTCTGTATTATTTCTAATTGGACCCACAGGAGAAGACACATTAATGTTTTCCAGGCTATGAGGAGTTAGCATGCAAATAGCTCTAGTATTTTAGTAAAATTGCATGTGCACTGTTTTCTTCTGTTAAACTAAACGTGTTCTCTTATATGGCTTAGGGTTTTGCACAACTGGGTTCACAAAGCATGAGTATTCTGAAGACAGGATTGTTAAATTTATTGTCTGAATAAGAAGGAGACTCAGATTAAGCCATGAATAATTTATAGGCTTACAAATGTCAGAATATTGATTAGGGCAAGATTTTTCTTCCTTCCTCGTATCTAAGAAAGCATTGATTCATTCAGTAAGGGGCTATTACTCTGGTACTGATTCAACAGTTTCTTTCCCTTTCTTTCATTCTTCAGCCCAGTGTTCCCAAAACATACACTGGTGGGGGAAGTTCATACCCTGGAAGTTCAGTGTTTCATGTTTGGCCAAAGCAAAGTTAGGCTATTACAGTAAAACGTCAAGATAATTTGCTTTTTACTGATTTAACTTAATTGGACACAGGGCTTCAGACAGGAACCAACTTCAAAGCTGGTTTAGAAAAGTAATCTCAGCACAACGGTGCTGTTGACATATTTTTGCTTTCAAATACTTTTCATGAATGTAATAATGATGAATTGAAAGTTTATAGGGATTTGCTGTAATTACTGACTGAAAGCATGGAAGTAATGGTGAGCCTGCGAACACAGGAAAGTCAGGCTGGCCTCCAGTAATGGGTAACTACATTGAAAAACCAGGAAAATATGGGCAAACAAATACTCAGTTTCAATTTTATGCATATAACTGCTTTCAATTTTTTTGTACTGTGGTTGCATTAAATTAGTAAGTTATGTACGTGGTGCTTGGCTGCTATTGAGGTGAATGTGTGCCTGACAGAGAGATTCTGTGGCTGGAAATAATCCTTCTAAATAGATCAAGCTTTTAATTTTTTTTTGTTTGAATTTCAATCAGACACTGGCATATTCAAATTAATTTTTTTTTTTCAGTTCTGGGTTAGGTTTCCATTGGTTTGGTTCCTTCTACTGAAGAAGGAAATAAAAAATTGGGATTAAAAAATGTCAGACACTTGTGAACCAAGGAATTTTAAATTTTGACCTTTATTCTACATTGTTTTTTGTTCTTTTAATAAGGTATTTTCCCAGTTTTAAATAACTTATATTAAAATTATATATTAAAAAAATATAAATCTGGGACTGTAGCTTGATTTCTTTAAATGGTTCAAATAAAATATTTTATTATTTTCTTCATTGCCGCTTAGTGCTGGCTTGGACTCCCACTTAGACCTTCCCTTCTACTTTTGGCAATATGTACAGAACATCTGGAATTTTTTCACATTAATGGCTGGGTGGGAAAACTGTCAACCCTTATTTTTTTGGCAGTTTTTTAGGGAAGAAAAGGCACTAGTAAAAACTCTTTTATTAAGCCCCAAGTCAATATTTGTTCTGCTGTAGGTACATCTTTAGGAGGAAAATTTTATTTCTTTGATTTCCCTCTGAACTAGAGCATTGTTTGTGATCTAATATCCACTATCCACTGTATTACCTTTCCCATGTGTAAAATTCTTGCAGAGTGATAATCCCTTTCATTTCCTGCTTTTTAATGATTGGATTTTATATAACTGTTCATTAGTGTAATCGTTGTTGATTTTTTTTTCACTTCATTATTTCCCCAACAAAACTTTTGCCATGGCTACTTTGTTAGCCAAACAGAGTAAATTAATCTCAGCATCTGGGAAAGCTCTTTGTAGGTGAGCATAAATAATGTGTATGGCACTCCCTGTGATACAGTTCTTGCTAATGCTCACCCACAAACTAAGCTCAGCATGTCTGAGGACACATTTAGGGGATATTTAGCTGACATCTACAGACATCAAGCTCTTTAATTTTAACAAGACACCTCTTTGACAAGATAGTCAGCTCACTCTAGCAGCGTTCTCTGATAACTCAATAGAAACGGACTGAGAGCATGAGAGCTCTGTTTTGCCACTAACAAGTTTCAGTAACTACCAGTTTAAGTGAGAGCTGAAATAGCAGTCTGAATTACTCCAATGCTAATAACCTCAGTTACTCATTCCTTCCTAATTGATAGCCTTAGAAATAGCTTGAAGACCAGAAATAATTTGAGCATCAAGCAAGTACCATAAAGAAGCACTCTGTCTCCCTCAAGGCTTGTTACAATTTTCCCACTTGTTTTTGATTTACATATCAGTCACGGAGATGCGGGTGCTGATCTCCTGAGCAACTTCTGTGCAACTTCAGAAGAGTGAAAAAAGAATGGTAGGGCTGAAATAAAGGGAGACACTTCAAAGCCTGAATGTGAATAGCTGGGAGACCAATAAGATGAGAATATATAATAATCACTTTATGTTAAGAGATGCTTAAGCTTCTGTGACACATTTATTGTGCAGTTTGAATCTCTAGAATGAGCCTCTCATGGAGATGTCAAACGAGCAGCAGAAGCTCTATTAGAAGTTGTGGCTGTTTACTCTCTGTCGGTAAAGGCCAGTCACAAATACCATGAATTTTACATTGTTGCTATTTCTAATCTGTAGTAGGGGATTTAAGAGTTTATAAATGAAATCTACTTATGCATTTCTAGCAAGGCTATTACAATGGAAAGCAGCAATAAAGTTCTATTTTCTGCTTTATTTCTATAGTTTTCTATTTTTCTCTCTATTAATTTCAATTCCCACTGACTTATTCACTCATTATTTATTCTGTGTCAGTGTCATTTACACATGGAATCCTGTATCTTGACTTGGGTATCAGATGGCACCTGAACATGTGCCAAACCTTTTCCACTGCCTCAAAAAACTAAAATTAATCAAAGGAAAATTAACTTTTACCAGAATAAGATAGGTATTAAAAACCAGAATAGATTAATTTCTAAAATTAGAAATTAGAAATAAAATTTCTTTTCCTTGGGCACTTTGTTAATCAGGATTTTCATCAAAATAGAATGAGTAATTTCAAAGAACTTCTGGCTATTACAAGGTTATGGTTAACTCTATTCATACTGACCACTGAGTAAAACATTGCATTTTAACTTTGAAGCCTGGTATTGGATAGAAAATGATCACAAAGGCAGGATACAGAAAAAACACTTGCCTTATAAAAAACTTTGCAGGATGTCATTTTTATGGGTGTCTTCTCTGTAAGACTGCAGTGGAAAAGAAGGGTAGCAGTGAGATTTTTTAAGACTGAAATACTGGAGTAATCATCTTTCATTGTAATAAATAAATAATAATTATAATAATCAAATAGTAATACAAATCTATGGGAGGGACTGGGGAGGTTCTACATGAGGACTGTAGGGGAAGTGATGGAGATGGAGCAGAGGAGGTGGGGAGAGGAGGAATGGGTCTGAGTAGATGAAAAGAGATCACTAGTGACCTCAGAGGTGAGCGAGTGGGACTGGGAGGAGTCAGTGGAGATTTCGGCTTCCTGGAGAAAGAGAATGACCATTAAGCAAGGGTCAGTGAAGTTTGAAGAGCTCTGAGTGGATAAAAGCAGTGTATCAGGGAGCTGTGGAAGCCTGGCAGGACAGGAGAACCTCATTGTCACTTTTTTCCTCCCCTCCTCACCCACGTATTCCACCATGCCTCTTTTCTCAGGATCCCTGTCTACTCTTCCCTAGACTCAGAAGCCACACTCCTCACTCATCCCCATCCCAGCACCTCAGACAGCCACCCTCCAGGTGTGCAGGATGCAAGAGTCCTGCTGCTTCCCTGCATCTGGGCCCTTCTTGATCTGCTGCACCCTCTGGGCTGGAGGGAAGGGATGGAGCAGGGCTGGTCTGCCAGATGGAGACTGGAGAACATCCTTCTGCTGCTGTCATCCCCAGAGGAAAAGCTGTGACAGTGACACCTACTTCTGCTGGGAAGGGCTAGTCCTGATGCAGTTGCTGCTGCCCCAGTCTTTGGCCCCTGCTTTAGCAGCAGCAGCAGACAACAGGAGAGCTTTGCAAGCAGGAGGTGGGGACTGGCATAGGCAAAGAGCAGTCTGTCACTGAATCCAAGCATTCATGATCCATTAATGCCCACAGAAATCAGTGGGAGTTACTCTAAATGTGGGGTAAGTGTGAGAATGGGAATACAAAAACCCGTCAAACCTAAATTATTTTTCTCTGTGTGATTCCTGTGCTTAATGGGTTGAATATAATTAACAATGCCTGAGTGTCTTCTACAATTGTATTTTCTGTGTAGGAATGCCCAACCCAAAGAGACTTTTTGATGTTCCATGTTAAAATCTCTCTGCTCAAGCAAGGTCATTTCTGGCTGTGGAAAAACCTCACACTTCAGCATGGTTCAAAGAACTTATTGTGGCCCAGACTTAGGTACTCAGATGCTTACAGATGGAAACTGGCACATAAGACATCAAAGCCCCAAACTCCCACTGATTCACTGATACATTTTTAAACACCTCCAGATCAAAAAGACTAAATCCACCAAGGAACCTAGATCCTACTTGCAAATTAAGATGTGTACTTTCAAAAATAAATTGCTATTAGAAATTTCAAAAATTCTAAGTAACTGCTTCCTTACCCCCAAGGTACTTCAATTCTGCTGATATGCATCCAAAACAGCCCCTCCATGCCTCGTTCTATCTGGCATTTGCAGAACTCTGTGTGTGCCAAGGAGATCCAGACTTACTTACCAACTAACTACCCAAAATATCTCTTAGATTAGTTGTTCTCAGACTGCACATTACTCAGGCAAAAGAGAAGGGATTGCACCTTCCACAACAGCACACTCCTGAGGGGAACTAGTCCCTGTGGCACATAGGACGCAACTGTTTAGTCCCTTCCCCTGCAGAACTGAAACAGATGCTGAAGCTGCATTCCTCTTCACTCAAGTGAATACACAAACAGCATTTTCCAGTCTGTGGTGTTCTTTGGCTCCGTGGTGATGCTAAAAAATCAACTGTCTGTCACCGCAATTTCTTCCTGATTTTTGGTTGACTTGGTGCCTCCTGGGATTTTCTTCTGGGTGCACAGTGTGGTTCCTACAGGTCACTGCACTGTTTAAAGATTAGGCTTTGCAGTGCACATTACTGAGTTTTCCAAATCCCTTCCAGGCATTTTCCCAAGTGGCCCACTTCAGCACTTTGGCTTCCTTAACTTCCAACTGGAAAGTTTCTCAGGCTAACTTCTCCCAGGTCCACTTTTTTTGTATGTGCCTGGCCCTCTCCTGATTACCAGGGTTATCTGGCAATCCTGACACTCTGGAAGCCACTTGCCTCTTTCTCCTAACTCCTTCCAGAGGGTGAGACACTCAGTGTGGGAAACAATGCATTGTAACAACCCTCAGTATCCTGCCAGGGTAGGACTTACAGCTTTCTCTTCAGTACCTGTGGGATTTGTCTATGGCCTGTGGGAACTGATAAATGTTTTAACTGCTGCAATTATGTCCAGCAGGTGTGATAAATCAAGGCATTCTGCTCCTTAAGCTCATAGCCCAGCCAGTCAGTAAAGTCAGCTGAAATCAATGCCCCAGGTCATGAACAGGGCACACAACCTGCCAGCCATTCGATTGTCTCTGCTGCAGAAGGAATAACCTCTGCAGAGAGAAAGGCAGACTGCTCCAACACACATTTGGAAAGCCTATAAATCTGAATCCCTAAACACAAATTCTCTGCCATGAAGAGTAACTGCAGTGCCTGACACAGGGTTTTTTCTGTATTGCAGACTGCAATGACAGACAGATCACTCAATATTTAAAGGGGGACAATCAAACCTTTCGACCTGTGGCTCAGTGCAGTTTGCTTGAAAAGAAACTGACCATGGTCACTGTTAGGACCACTGACTGTGATAAAAATGTAGGGATTGCAGCACTCTCCTCAGGCAGCCACTCAGTGCCATGTGCCAGAGGCTGGGCACATATTTCCTTCAAGACAAAAAACCCACAGCTGTCCCTTCTCTCTTTTGGGTCAGAACAACCAAAGCTCTGGCTCTGTAGTTGGATGAATGGCTTTTTGTTTCACTGGTCAAGACAGAAGCCTGAGGTCTGTCTAGATGAGGAACTGTGCTCTGGAAGCATTTTCAGAACAACACGGATGAATTGAGCTGTCTAACTGCATTCGACCTCATGAAACTGGAGCTTTTGTATCAGTTAGAAATTTTTTGTTCTCTGCTTATGATGCCTATATAGGTGGGTCTATTTTATAAAAATGCATTGTGAAATTGTGAAGTTATATCCCTTAAAGCAGTTTAACATCCCTCTTCTGGGATGTAGAGGTCCTCTGAAAGCAGTGATCAGTGACACATTAAGTTGCAATTCTTACTGTTATAGGGCTGCAATAAAAGGGTTAACATTGTGCAGAATCTCCAAGAATTTTAATTTCCTTTGAGATAAGGCCCAAACAAACTGTTCTTTAGCGTGCTCCACACAATCTACTACAATATCAAGATTTTTACTTTAGCGCCTGTTCAATAAATTAGAAATATCAGTGTTTCAAAGTTTGCTTCATAGCTATAAAATGTTTTAAAAAGTGGGACTTGAATGGTGACTTCAAAAAAACACAGCCCTTTATAAAGAATAATAGAGGAGACATATTATTCAAGCAACAGTTCTATTATTTTCCAGCTACACTATACCTTTCATATCCAAGTGCACACAGAATAAACACACTGTGATTCTGCATGTAACAAACTCTTTTTGTTATACGTTTAGGAAATCTGGGTTCATTTACGTTGTTTGCATTCCACTTTATTTACAAATAATTCTAATGTCAGACAAATTTCATTCTTGATTTCCCTTGAGATTACTTGTTTCTTTTGGGGTTTTATCACATCTTTGTACAATCTTGTTTTTAAAAGGGCACCACTGTTTCCTGACTTGTCTTTCCTGGTATATAAAGCATTTTTGTGATGAAAGACCTAATAAATGATTTGCAAATCATTTATTTGACAAAGTTAAACCAGGAACACTCCACCCTCAAAATAGATTAGTATGGAGGCAATTACAATGTTACTCTTAACAGTGATTATTTATTTGATTTGGTTTTTTCTTGTGCAAAAATCAATGAAACTATTTCAATTTTTCTGAGATTAATTTTGATCTTGATCTGAACCACTCTTCTCAAACACCATGAAGTGCAATAAACACTTCGGATCTGTTCCCCCAGTCTGGGGGAATTGCTCCTGTCTCCATTTTTATATAGATGTTTGACAGGCTCACCAGGAATTAACCCACGTGGCCTACATCCCACCTGTTTCACTGCTGGTAGCTTGAGCTGAGCATGAGTCTGAGCCTGTTTCAAGTGTCCATGTTCACAGAAATTTCTTGAGGAGGGATGAGATGCAAGTCTGGGGCAGGTCTGCTACTGCAAAAAGGAAAACCTCTGCTACCAGTGTTTATCTGAGTGTCTGCCTCCATTAGAAGCCATGATCACTGTTGAAACACACTGCAGTTACTGCTGTCTTCAAAGGGAAACACAGCAATTGAGAGGCTGACCCTTGTAAGAGAAGAGCTGTACAACAGGGGGTAAGGTGTTATCGCTAAGCTGTGGCTTACAGGTGCTCAGTGTCCAGGAATAAAGGAGACTTCCCCTCCATTGATAGCCCAAGGAGCAGTCAGAAGTCGTTCAAAGCAGGGCCAGTGCACTGCATGGCATTTTATTTCACAGTTGATGCCAAAGGCATCCTGAAAGAAGAATCTGGGATATAGCTCAGCTGAAATGTTAATGCCTCCCAAACTGCAGACAGGAGAACTCCTGCCCAGAAGCAGCTGAGTGTAGCAGAAGTTGATTGGCAGCTTTCCTGGGGTATTGAATAGGGGTCATTTCATGCTCATTTGTGCAAGGTAAATAACTTCTTTTGGAGTCCTGTTCAGCTTGCAAACATAGAAGGGTCTTGAATCAGGAGAGCACCTGAAATAAAAGATTAAAGTAATTCTTAGTCAGGACAGTGTTTTCCTGTGTTCTAGGTAGTACAACAAACAGGTCTATTTTCTTCAACTGGATTAAGACTATTATGCACAGTATTGCCAATCTCATCTTCAAAATCCACGCAACTGGAAAAACATCACAGTTGTTTAAAAGTCGCAAGATTTTAAGCCTTGCATTTTTTATTTACTTACTATTTTGTTCTTTAGGCTACATTTCTAAAGCAGCTTCAAGCCTTTCCTTGAGATCAGAATGACTCAGAATGTACTCAGAAACGAAAACTCCTTTGCAATGTCTTACTGCTAGCATCTGGGACTTGAAGAGAAAGCATTAACAGTTGTGATACTTGCAATAACATTAAAAGAATTGGCAAAGCTGCCTCTGCCTCTGTCTAAATTTCAACTTTCCATATTTCAATTTTTTTCAGCCAAAAGCAAAAATAACTGAGAAAAAAGAGACATAACCATTCCACGAGTGTGGATGTGTTCAATTTATGTTATAGAATTTGCTTCTGAACACTCTCAGCAACCACAGCTGGCTTGGCTAATGGTCCTTTATAACTGAACTATTTATTCCCCTCCCCATATCCACACAAGCTATTTTAGGTGTATCTTTTCTTTCTTTTTCCAGGATGCATAGAGTATCTTACCTTATGAGAGAAGCAGATCAGCTGAAAAGAGGTACATCATGTTATGGCTCATGTAAAAAAAACCTATGATGTTTGAAAAAGCCTGTATATTTCTTCAGTCATCTGAAGTTAAAGCAAGAATGATAAAAGACAGTTGCAGTAGAGGAGAAGACAAAGAAAAATCAAAGGAAAGAACACAAGGTTCACTGTACAATGGATGTATATTGACAGACTTAGAAAACTTGAGCTCAGAATTCACACAGAGAGAAAAGGAGGGAGAATCCATCTGATTGTAAGAATAATACAGTTTTACTGATTTTTCCTTAGGATTCAACCTGTGATTTCTGCTCTGGACTGAATCAAGATTAGGTAGGGAACAGAGAGATGTGAGAAACTTGCTGATGTCTTGTATGACCTACTGGATCTACGAGTAGCTGCAGCCCAAGAGCCAGCCACCTCCCTTGTGTAGTGCTGTCAAGGATGTAAAAGCACATGCCCTTGGCAGCTTCCTAAGGCACTCTGCCAGTACTGAGGCAGATATTAAAGCTGGAGAAAGCTCAGAAAGTGTGTGAGGGGCAGATGCTCCCCAGTTGACTTCAGTAAGCTAACTCAGGTCTCTGCAGTGATGGTTTAAAGGATGCAGCCTGTGGGATGGATACTGCCAGTCACACCTGAGAATCTGAAGGTTAGTAAGCCTTCAAAGGTGATTTAAAGACTGTTGAATTTCCTCTGGGGCATAGCAAAATGGGTATTTGTCAGTGCCAGGGGTATTTGTAAGCAAAGAATGTGAAGGATAAACATTTTGGCTTCTACAGCAGTAGAGGTGCTGCTATTTTGCCTCTGGATTTGCTCCTGGACAGCTTAACTGTGTTCTCTCTCATGTTTCATGGCAATGCCATGATTTATTTGGAATTGTGACAGAGGAAGATTTATGGTTATATTTCCGGAACACCCAGTGCAGAAAAAACACTGAAAACAGATCGGAGGAGTTGAGCTGTGCATCTCAGCAGCTTTTAGTCAGTCCCTCTTGAAACTGAAAACAGGCACAGTCCTCCAGCTGAACTCACTGTGAGATGTAGGGAGTGCTGTGGGAGGGGGAGAGGTCTTTACCCTGGTTTTAGAGAATACTGGCTTTCAAATTTTGATTCCTTATTACCTGCTGGCTAGCGATCCCTCTGTGCTAGCAGTGGGAAATGTCAAGCAGCTGAGATCAATCAGGCATGATCAGCATTATGATTTGATTGTCCAGGGACACGTCAGCAATGGGTTATAGGATGGGTTTGATGGGTTATAAGAACCCATCAAACAAAAAAACAAAAAAGTTCATACCTTGAGGGATTATTCCTCAACAATCTTGAGCTCATTTGATCCCAGATTTCAACAAACACATCCTAGTGTACCCTCTAAACACCTACTAAATTTCACAGTGTTTGAAATATGCAGGATTTTTGAGCCCATTTAAATAGAAACAAATTCCCATCCTTAATTACAGCAAATCTTTTGGTTTCTTTCTCCTGTGTGTAACTACAACAGACAAAGTTAAGGCTGCTGCAAGAAACAGAAGATTAAACTTAAAAGCAGTAATAATAATAATAATAATATCTGATTTTGGCCTTTACTCTTGCTGTTATATGTAGGGACACACAGAATATAAATTATATTCAGAACAAATTGTCATTCATTAATTTAAATGTCAGTTAATTAGTCTGTGAGATTTTTCCCCTCTGATTAGCTATTTGCTCTCCAACTTTCCAGGGGTAAAAAAAAAAAGAATAAAAAATAGACACCTCCCTATTTCAACCTTTTTCTCAAATGCAGCACATTTCCAGAGGATGTGATTTGCCCGTCTTCTCTCAGCATTGTCATACAGTAAAGTGGTATCAAAACTGCAACTGATAATTGCCTCAAGAGGTTGTGATAACTGATGAATATAAATAAGTACTTAAGCCTCCCTTGGAACAGTTATCAACATACAAAATCAATACTTTTTCAGTATTTTCTCCAACACAAAATCACCCTCTGGTGTGGGGGTCTGGAGATCTCTTTGGCATTTTCAGCCTTTTCTGTGAGCTGGGAGAAGGAATGACAAGAAATCAGGAAAAGTGGAGAAACACTCTGCTGTGTGGGGTATTTGGAATAAGGTGGACAGGGAAAGACAAAAAGGTGCAGCAGAAGAGGCTGAGTGAGGAGAAGGCAGTGTTTGATACTTATGGAAACCTAAAAGTGAGAGGGAATCTCTGCCAAAAGGGATGAGTCTGCAGAGGGGGTTGTACAGTCTCCAGGACTTCTGGTCTTTCTTTAATTATTTAGGCCCAGCTTAATACTTTTATTCGAGCAACTCCTCATTCCTGAGAAAAATTGTTTGCTCACAATGCCAAGTACAACAGTAATGCCATCAGAAAACCTAGGAACAATATTCAGTTCTAGAAACTGGACTCCGATCCAGAAATTTTAATGACTGCAGCAGAGCAAAGCCCTAAAAATATGTTCATTAAAAATAATTATTTTTGTGCCTGCCTAATTCATTCTCTTCAATCAACATATTTCTTATTTAACTGAATTTGCATAATTTTTAAGTTCTATACATTTATATACAAAAGATCCATAGCTATTTAAAAACATTTGTTCACCTCCTTTCATTTTTGCAAAATCCCATATTTTCCTTAATTCCACTGCAAGAAAATGCCATGGTCAAAACTACAAAAAAAAATCCCTGCCATTGATAATTACCACACAGTTGTTCCAGTTGACAAATTCTGCACCATTGACTGCCTACTGAGATGCAATCAAAATTAAATGGGTGGAAATAACTCTGAAGTGGCAGGTTTAAGCTCTAGCAAAGGACCACAGGGTCTTATTTTCATGACAACACAGAAAATTGCCTTCTGGGTCAAACTAATAATCCATTTCATCTCCAGCAGTGGCAATGGGAAATGCTGCTTGGAGACAACTCACGATCCTCTCTGCTGTCCACCCCCCTCATATTTCTCCACTACCCTCCACCACAACAGAGATGCCAGCAAGTAGGTTCCTACCTCTTCATTTTAGTGTCTCTTTATGGATTTGCTGCTGTGGAATTTGTCTGCTTCCTCCTTTTTTAACTTGCTGATATGGTGCACCTCCACAGCCTTCTGAGCCAGCAGATTTCAGAAGGGAGAGCAGGTAGTGGTATTCAAAATAGGACTTTCTTTGGCAGGTTTTAAACTGCTCTCCAAAAGTTTCAGTGAGTGCCCAGAGGACATCACAGGACTTGGGAAACAACAGTTCTGTATGTTCTTTACACTCTGCCTCTGTGATTTTATAAACCTTAACCATATCCCACTCAGCTTGGGGGAGGAATAAGATCATAAAAAGTCCCAGTCTTCTCTGATTCCCTGTGAAGGCAGCTGCTCCATCCATTTAATCATCTTAGTTGCTTTTCCCTGCATTATCTTGAATTTCTCTATGTCTTTCTTAAAACACGTAAATAGGATTGTACAGAATGTTCAAGATGTGGATGCACAGGCATTTACATTTTTTGGTTTGCTCTTACCATCTTTTCTGAGAACACCCAAAATTTTGTTGGCATTTTTTGGCTGCTGTTGCATGTTGAGTTGATGAGTTCAGAGACCCTCAAGTCTCTTTCCTGAGCTCCAGCTACCAGCTTTCAGTTCAGCCCTGTGTAAGCATGGCTTAGATTATTCTCCCTAGCTGCATTCACTATATATATCTAGACAGGATCATCTGCCACTTTTTTTTCTGCACTTGTTCAGCTGTGTATCATCTCTCTAGAGCTCATTTCTGTGTGAGTGTTGTCTGACTCCCTGCAGGAGTTCAGTATCATCTGTGAACTGAGACATACTCCTGCCTCCCTTCCTTCTGCAAGTCATTGATGAAGATCTTAAATAAAACTAATTCCCTAAGATACTCTGCTGCTTACTCTTTATCCTGAAAAGTGGCAAAGACTCTGTAGGCAGATTTCAAACCTTATAAGCACCAGTCCTACAGCAACTTGATTTCTTCAGTAGCTTTCTGCCAGGCATCTTATCATGGGTTTGTTGAAAATCCAAACAAAATATATTTTTTGATATATAGGTAACTTGTAGAACTGCAGAAAGCTTCAAAGCAGGATTTCCCTTTACAGGATTTACTTAGTGCAGTGAAAGCCACAACTTGTTTACAGAAATGCTATTAAATCCTGCACTAATCCAAGTGTTGGCTGCCAGAAGCTGTTTTTGAGCAGTGAGAAGATGAGAGGGGTGGCTTCTTTTTATATTGACTTGATCTTTTCAATGTCTACCTAGGGTGAAAAAGCTTAGACCAAAACTGCCTGAGGGAAGAGATGCTACAAAATTTGCAATAAATTAAAAAAGATCTGCTTTGGATAGACCAAACAAAGTCCAGTGCCTGCAGGAGCCTTCTCAGTGTGGAAACCTCATCTGGTATAAGCTCCAGGCTAGCTAGCTAGTAAAGAGCTCCAGTTTTCAACAACAGCCACAAGATCAATGTCAGAGTCTCCAAAATAGCAGGTAAATTTGGAGTGGATAACTCTGTTCCCTGACCCTGACTATCTGAAAAGCAGAAAGCTTAAAGGCTTCCCCTAAAGAGCTTCTGGGCTGTCCCCTCTGGAGCTATTTCTGCAGTCCCAGATCCTCACATGTTTAGTTTCAGTGGTCCCTTTTTGACTCGTTTTCTGCAGAAGAAGAGACTGTTCATGAAAAGCAGAAGGCAAGGTAGCTGCAGGCTGTCAGCCACAAAGAGGAGTCTGCATCTTGACACTTTTCCCTCAGACTCAGTGCCTTTTCTAAGCTGTGGGGCTTGCAGTGAAGCACTGCTGAACACCAAAGTCAAGCCCTCTTTCCTTGAAACAAATGTGGGTAGCAGAATCCAAGCCCTGATTTTAAATTGGCCTTTTTTGCATCACCATCCCGATACTTTCTAAACTATAAGACATGTATATGGTATAAACTTTTGGGTAAAAATGTGGATTAGATTTGGAATCAATCAATAGTTCACCAGTGTATGACTGGCAGATTCACTTGTACAGCATCAGAAGTTGGCACTCAAGCAGAATTAAAATCACCTGGGATTAGAAAAATAGTAATAACATAAAGACTCCTGCATAATCACATAAACCTGATTTTTATGTACACAACCTTTTTTCTCCCCTTTATTAAGCTTGGTATTATTTATTAATTTCTTGATACATTAAAGTTTTACTACTATGAACCCCCTTCAGTATAAATGGATATCTTTTATGGAAAGACAGGTTATTGTTTTATTTATATCCATAAATGAATGATTATATTTGACATAAGAATTATTCTAAAATAATATGCAATATATGGTGCACTATACCTCTACAATCATATTTATGAAAGTGTGATAGCATTACTGCACTGTACTACTGATTTTAACAGAAAAAAGTCAGAGAACTGAGTGTGTAATTTATATTATTTTGTAACTAGGAATGTTCTGTTTCTTTTGTTGTGTAAAAGTTCACAAAGAAGCATAAACAAAAAGGAAGTATTTCTTGCTAACTAATACTAGTAATTTAAACCAATATTGCAATAGTAAAACTATTTTAGGTTTCTTTAAGAGTCAAACTAAATTGTACACCTCCAAATAAAGGTGGTACTGGAGATGCATGTCCCTGCTGCAAGGTGACAAGGTGGGAGGTGCTGGCTTGTGGGTGCTCCGAGCCACTGCTGTAGCAAGGGGTCGAAGCCTTGAATTACTTTGCCTAAAGAGAAGTTTGAGTGTGGTGAAGCCCTTCTGTCTTCAAGCTCATGGATTTACTGCCTTGTATTGTAAAGTATGTCTGCAAAATATTTGTTACTCAGGTTTCTTTACAAAATTAGCATTTTCACTGCAATGAAGGAGATATATAAGGGTTTTTTTTAGGCTAGAGAAATTTCAGAATTTCTACAAGGAGCAGGTTCATGTTAATACTTTGCTGCACAGCGTAAGATACATGTTAAGGAGAAAATATTTGTGCAATGCTTCTGCCTTTTGTCTCTGAAAAGACAAATCAGATAAACCACTAAATTTTTCATAGGTATGATTTCTTTAAAATGTCATAAGGTGGTAGAAAATCTAACAAAATTTACACAAGAATTCATTATAATTCTTCTGTTATATATTCACTACTTTCCCACTATGTAGGCCAGATACATTTGCATTTCTGTAAAGAACAGAACCGTAACATTAAAATCATACAAAACTACTTAGCAATTAATCTTTGCTGAGGGAAGAAATGAGGTGATAAAGAAGCAATGTCCTAAATTTTGCTCTCAAATTTGGTAGAAAGACAAAAGTAATAACACTGATAAAGAAGATCTGTCTTCTCACACACAGATGTTAACAGCATTTTCTTCAATTTTGTCAGTGAACAAAAATTGCTATTAGGAGAGACAAGAGTGCATCCAATACTCTCAGGAGGAGAGGTTAATAGCCAAAATATGGATGTACAAATGTTTGTTGGTGAGACCATGCTGCGAGGAGTTATAGGAATAAAAGAAAACAGAAATGTATGGGAGTGTCCTGTATTCTGACTGGTAGGAATCAATGCTGGAGTAAAGCCAGAATCACAGGGAAGACTTCAGAATAGAGAGGGAGGATGAGTTAGTGAGAGCCACAAACTAGATTTCTTGTATATAATAGAGAAGCCAAGGTAAGATAGATTGTGTGCAGATACACAGAACAGGGTGGTCTCTAGTCACTCAACAAAACTCTGCTGCAGAATCTGTAGAGAAATCTGCTTTTTCTGGTCTTCACTGGAAGGCACTGATTGGAAGGTGTGGTATTAATTTCCTGGAATGGCAGATCCATCTAAACCTGCCACCATCTTCACCTGTTAGGTGAAGAATTAGTGCACTGTGAAAATGTGTAAGATTGCAAATATGACAAAAAAATTTATGGACATCAGAATGGGTTTACAGATTAAAACAATTGTTGTTTTGGTTTTTTATTTTTTTTCTTTCTATTTTTGGCAGTCTAGGACTTGCCATATAGGAATTTTTGCCTGTATCATAGTAAAGGATATTTAGGAAAAAGGGAGTCTATATCTGGAACTTGTCTGGGAGAGGTATTTTGGACAGTTTCTGCATTCCGGCAAGCCCCCCCGCAAGTCTTTGTGAACAAGAAAGTGAATATCACACAGACCATCTATAAGGATAAATTTGATACAATCTGCAAAGCATTAAAGCTCCAACCCTATATAGCTCTTGTACCTGAAATCAATGGACACTATGTGTTTAAACTTCACTGATGATCTGGGGAACAACTACCCATATACTAGATTTCAATCCAGATACTGATGGGGAGGAAATATACTTGTACATCCCTGTGGTATCACTAGCGACAGGTGGAATTCCTTTCCCTGGAGCTCAGGTATCCACAGTGTACAAAGAACTAGCTGAGGTTTCCACTAGGGTTAAAGAAGGTCTTGTAAACAGCTGATGGTGTTTCGGGTGCAATTCATCCAACCCAACAAAATAAAGTTTTGAACTCCACTGGTTAGACTAAGTAGGTCTCTCTGGACATTAAAAGAAGTCTAAGATAAATATCTCAGATGCAAACACCTCCACCTCAGCCAGCCACACACAGCCTCTGGAGATGTTTTTGCATTTCTGGGGGGATCATACGTGTCTTACCATTCCCCAGGACCCTGAGATGATCATGCTGCAGCTTGCAGGACAGGGAGGTGATGTTGAAGAGCAGTTGAATCTTCCCCACTCCAACCTGCAAAAACAGCACTGCAGAAAGAGCTTCTTGCTGAAGGAAGGCTGTGCCAGCCAGACGTGCAGTGCGAAGGGAATAGATCTTCAGGGAATGATAGCAAAATTTCAGTGGAGCATGAAGGAGGCTTTCAGCTGCTCTGGAAAAGCAGGAGCTGGCACATTCCTTTGTGCCGAAGCTGGGCGGGATGGATAAGCTGTGTGCACAGAGGGTGCTCTGGCTGCTGGTCTCCTGGCTGTGCGCAATCACAGAACATTTAGCCTTACAAACATGCCAAACCCCTACCCACTTTTCCCCAAGCCTCTTCCCATTCCCTCTCCTCCATCCTAAAATACCCCTAGCAATTCAAATGCCATCACTCTCTGGAAAACGTGGGTGGTAATCACAGGCAGTTAACAAAGGAAAACAGAGTTCATGTAGAAAACTGCCAGTTCAGTTCTGAGTGGGAGGCAGACTTTTTGGATCAGAGCACTTTTCAACCTTATGAAGAAGATAGGCTGACAAGCTTAACTTGTTCACAAACAGTGCTGTCAGTCAAAAATGAGGCACTGAAGTTTCACTACACTAGAAGGTGTGACACCTGTAATGGAAAGTATCAGCAAGGAAGAAGATGAAACAGTTGAAACTTCCCAGCATTTCTGTATGTTAGCATTTGAGTCATACAATTACAGTTCGAGAAGGGGGATGTACAGGTTTGCTGCATTTAGCCTAGAATTTAGTCCTCAGAAGTTCCAAAATTGTGACAGAGTGCACAGATGAGACAGTAACTACTTCACTTTTTAAAATGAGTCATAACAGGTATGGACAGTACTCTTTTCCCACTTCTTTAGCAATTAAAGTAATTTCTTAAGGATAAGAAATACTTACAAAAGAAATCCATTAATTTAATGCTATGTATTTTTCCCAAAAGATATTATTGCATAAAATACCACACAGAGGTACAGAATGACCCTGGATGAAGCTAGTGAGGAGTTCAGAACAGCCTGCAAATTCTATGTAAATGTGGGAAAGTTTACTGAAATAGTGTGCAGAAACTTATAAGAATTAATTTACTTTCAGCAACATGGGAGAAAGATATTCACTTTGTGTCTTAGTGAGTGAAAAAAAAACCATTTCTTTATATAAGATGACAGTTTCATAAATTTTCACTGGAAACTGTTTTTAATTGCATCTTCTATTTATGCTCACAACAAATATGGTGTGTTTTACATGGCATTTTATATCAGACAGCATTATCAAAAGGGCTGTCTTCATTCATGCATGCCATTATTCATCAAAATAATTAAATTTCTGATAGGTTACTCTATCCATGTTGATTCTTTGGAGCATCTCTTCAGGACCTAGATGCCAACCACACCAGCAATTTTCTTCATTTTAATGAAGGCTGGCTGAGCAAGGTCAAAAGATGACCCATTTCCTTGAGCTTAAGAGCAACATGAAAAGGGTTTGTCATGAAAAGAGTAGCATATGGTAACAAAAAAACCCCTCCAAAACATATGGATATTTTTGAGAAATAAACTCACTAAAATATATTTCTGAGTAATGTGTAGTCAACTGTATGCTCTAGGCACTCCCTACAAGGAGGAAAGAATGTGTGCAAAGTTTGTGACCAGTTTTCAGTATTCTGAGATCTGTAGCTTGGAGAGGAGGGAACACATATTTGAAAGTTTTTAATCTTTCAAACTTAGCTCTATTTGTCCCAAAGACAACACATTCAACACTGCACAGATATCATCAGCAAGTAAAAAACTGAGCCTGAAAAGCATCTGATTCAGTTTTAAGAACATACATAACCTTTAAAAATTGTTACAAGACTAATTTTTAGACAAAGCAAAGGGTGAATGATATTGTTGCTTGTAACAGCCAAGGATCTCTAGAGTTAGAAGCAACTGGCATACAAACAAGCATACAACAAGCAGATACAGCTGACTTTTGGAAAGCATCTAGAGATTCATTGCTTTCCCAGCTACCAGAAACTGAGGACTGAAGTGTGTGTGATATTTGAGCTGTAAGCTGTAAGTGAGAATCTATTCTCTGTGATGAGTACTCTAAAATAAACAGAGCATGCTTGCCTCGAGAACATCTAAAAAACTCTTTAGAAATGGCAACAACCAGTTGTACACCAAGCTTTCAATATGCTAATGAAGTGTCATTTTCCACATTACATTTTTGAGTTTTCGGAAATTTTTGTACTTAAAAGAAGCTGAATTAAGGAAAAATAGGAAGGAAAAGATGTCTAAAATGCAAGCAACAAAAAAAATAGTAAAATAGTTTATTCCTGGCATTTTAAAATCCTATTAAATTTTGGCCAGCCTCTTCAAATTCAAATGACAGAAAATAAATCATAATAAAGGTTGAGTATTTCTGATTGAGATCTAGTAATGAAAAGAGCATAGAAAACCATGTGAAGAAATGACAATTTCTATATTCTCTGCAGAGAAAGGATAGCATGTCAGTAAAGAGAAGGAATAAGATGGTAAAATACATACTGAGAATATAAAGAAATATCAAGGACACACTCATTGCATGAGGATTGCCAGCTGGGAACAGTGAATGAAGCTGTGGGCCTCAGAGAAAAATAGCGTGTCTAGTTACTTACAGACTGTGTCACAGGTATGTCAATAGAAATAGATATGTGTTGGCGTTAAATGGGCAACTTTAAACCTGTCACTTCTTGGATGAACTACTCGATCTTACAGTGTTGACTTTGTCTGAATGAAACAAGTGCATGCGATGCATTAGGTGATTTGAGAAGGCTGCGTTTGAAACGCAGTGCTCAGCTCTGCAGTCCTGTCTTGTGTGGAAACAGTGCTGAACTCAGGCACAGCCTGTGAGCAAACAGCCAGTTGAACTGAGCCTTTGGTGCAATCGTTTTTGAATGAGATGCACCCAACTGTTTGTTTAACCAGCACTAGCTGGGAAGTACTGCTGTTAGCAGTATTTATTTAGTTAGTTACAACTAACTGCTGTTAGTTGTATTTATACATACCTACCAATACCTCTCATTACCTGCTGACTTGTATTTACCCCTAAGGCAGATTGATGATACATTTTTGTGCATACAGTTATATTGCTGCATTTGAAAAAGAGAAATAAGTAGAATTGAACCTGTGAGAAAAGGGAACAACAACAGTTTATAACTGTATGGCAAAAGGTTTACAGATCTATATAAGTAGAAAATTCACTCCTTAGCTATTGAAACACTTTTGTTCTGACCTTTTAAGTATGAAAAGTCTTTTTCCTATATAATTTTACACCATATGATCTCTGTGTGGGTACCACATAACAGATTCATCACAGATATTTATTCTCAAGGTCATTTTTCAGGGTTTTTTGTTCCCATTTTATTTTTAAGGGATTTTCCATGCTATGTAGAACACTTAAATCCCTGAAATCTGACTCACTCCAGGAAAATCTGTGTGAGTAAGGACTGGCAGAGTTTGGGTTGATTGAGTGGCATGCAGCACAGCACTGCTTTTAAAGGTCAATGATCAAGGGGCAGCAGTTTTTTTAAATTCAACTCTCACAGTAAATAATATAAGGAAAATTACGTCTGGGGACAGGTGATGGGACAGCTGCTGCCTTTTCTTGTTGTTATTCATCAAGCCTTATTTGCCATTTCAGCAAATCTGATGTTGGACAACTTAATGGACAAGGACTGGCAACTCTTTCCTCGTTCTGTGATTCAAACAAAAGTCATTACTGCTTCAAGTCTGGCCACTACATGCAGACCTTTATTTTGCTCCTGAGGGCTGATAAACTTAGGAGGAGTTGGCATAATGTTCATTGTTCCATCAGAATAAACCCTGCATGTTGGACAGAATTTGACAAGACAATTGTCTAACTGTAAAGAGAGTTGGACAGAGACTGCCAGAGGCAAACTACTTAAATCGGATTTCTTACACCCAGCCATACCCCCCTAAGTGGGATTTACAGCAGAAACAACATAAATCCAACAGCCTTTTTTTCCAAGCTGTGAAGATATGTTATCTAATTTCATCTTAGTACATATACATATTCACAGCAAAAGCTCATTTATAGACTTGCCTTAAATAGGAAGCTGAGATTTAAAGTTCATGTGGCTCATTTATTTAATGCAAGTCAGTTTGCACAGTCTAACTTTACAGTCTATATCAAGACATCGCAAGAGCGTAGCCAACAGGTTGGGAAGTGACTATTCCCCTCTACTTATCAGTTGTGAGACCACATCTGTGGTCACAGCTGGCTTCTGTTTGGGGCTCCTAGTGCTGGAAAGACATTGGTAGGCTGGAGTAAGTGAAACAAGGAGACACCAAGATGATTGAGGCTCAGTTACATAACAATCAAAGTGGTGTTGAGGGAATCAAGTTTTGTTCAGCCTCAAAGATGCCAAGACTGAATGGAAATCTAACTGTTGTTCACAGCTACTGGGAGGAACATAGGGCTAGGACAAGATGCATTTAGAACAAGCTGGAACGTGGGAAAGTCTGATTTGATAAAAAAAAAGTTGTCTTACTTTGAGAGTTGTTGGAAGGATGGCCTGCCCAGTGAGGGCAGTATCTCTCAGAGATACTCAAAACTCTCTTGGAGAGAAGGCATAGCCTGGCACAACCTGCTGCATCTAGACTTGATTTGATAAGGCTGGACATGAAGATTTTTGGAAGTTCCATCCAACACATTGTTCCATGATTCAATGACTCATGGCTTATCATGGTTTTTGGGATTGAAATTTGAGTGCACACAAAGCAAGGTGTCCACAGTTGCTTTGAAGGTGATCACCCAGCAGCTCATTTCATATTGAACAGCCCATTTCCTACTTGACTCTTTCTGCCCTTGATGTTAGTGTTTTCATGGCTTTTGGTTCAAGGCAGTGTTTATGGGGCCATTAAATTCCACTCTTTAACGAGCAATAAAAAATGCTGGTTTTTATTAGAAATGCATCTGCATTAAACATTTCAGTTGTGCCTGAACACAGAATTGCCTTGTAACAGAGAATAACGCCTTCTCTAGCATGGGAAGCCAGCCCTTACTGGCAAAACAACCTCTAGGAAATTGCACTTCTTGACTTCTTCCAGGAATCTGGAAGTGTAAGTAACAGCCTTCCCTTAGCTATGGAATCATGAGCTGGGCAGATTATAAAGATTTGTAGCATTTCACTATACCCTCCAAGACATTAGAAGTAGTCTAAGTTAGAAATGTTAAGTTAGAAGGAATGTGCAGAGTAGGACAAAACAGCAACACCCCCTGAGATCAGTGGAAAGCCACTGCTGACTACTTGTCAGAGAAGGAAAGGATTGCAGGCTGTCATGGCCATGTATTATACAAGTGCTGTAATTACTAAAACTCATGGCATGCATTTATGTCTGTTGAGAGATCAAAAAATAAATCTTACAATTGGATTGACTTGGGAAATGAATAAACAGGGGTAGGAGAATTGAAACTCCTGGCTCTTTATTTAGTCATCAAAGAAATCTATTTTGCAATAAGCTAGGGGCATTTCATTAACAGTCTCAGAAGCACTGAAGGACTAAGAGCAAGGCCCTTCCTGAAGAGATAACCTGAATTAGTAAAGATCCAAGGGGGTTCTCAGGACATGTTTTGAATTTCAAAAACAACTCTAAATCACTGAAGTTACTCCTTGATGCTCCCTTAACATTCTCTGCTGTAGATAAGGGCATATTATTTATTGAGCATTACCTTTGACAAGGGAAGTGCTTTTGTACCAAGTCTCCTTTCGAAGAAAAAGAGGACAGAAAAGGGAAGATAATGTTGCTGATCCCTGAAACTACCTTAAGTATGAATGCAAATTTACCTAAGTGACAGGAAGTAAAGGAGTATTCCTATTCTAGAGAGCAGCTTCTGCAAGGTTTGGGAAGAAAATTGTTTAAGTATCAGTGCTATCAGCCATAGAGAAAGCAAAGTCTCCTAGTTCCTATACTTAGGAACAACGACCAGGGCTGAAGCACGTTTTGGTAAATCAGGTCCCCCAGATATGCACTGAGGAGACAGTCCCTTGAATCTTACAAGTTATACCTAGAGAGAGGCTTCAGACACCCAGTAAAATACTAAGCAGAACCCACTGATGTATTGATTTAACGAAGCTGGACCCTACCAGAGGCTCAGCAATGCTGGCTGGCACTAGTCCTCTGTCAAGCTGGCTGGCAGGAGAGCTGTTTTGAAAGGTTATTGGTACAGAACCAAATAAAAGCAGCAGCTGTTGTCTTTACCTTTCCAGCCTTGTAAATAAATATGAAATATTTTATTTTGCTCTTGACAGAATATGTAAATGCTTTATTCATTCTTACACCTGCTCTGGCAACAGCCACATCTGAGAATCAGAAAATCTGTGCAAGCTGCAGTGCTTGTAAGCAATGATTTCAGCAGTTGTTCGGAGCAAAGGCATCCCCTTTATGCCGCCAAAAGGCCAAAAGGCATCTCGGGGACTGGGAAAGCGAGGAAGCAGGCTCGGGTGTGCGGCACGTACACCGGCTCGGGTCTGGCACGACTCCCTCTTTCTCCAAATTCCNGGCTCCTGGGGCAGCAGCCGGCCGTGCCTCGCTCACCTGCGCGGGGCGAGAGGAAGGTAGGAACGGGAATGGGGGACGGAGCGGCGCTCCCGGCACGGGGCGGCGGCGGGATCCCCGCAGCGCCCGGGCACGGGTCTCTGCCCCCGGGCACGGGTCTCTGCCCCCGGGGTGGGTGTCTCCCCCCCGGGATGGGTGTCTGCCCCCGGCACGGGTATCTTCCCCCGGGAACGGCACCGGGGCGCGGAAGGGAAGCGGCGCCGCATCCCAGAGGCGCGTTTGCTGCCAGCTGCGCCTCCAGCAACCTCAGCCCCTTCCCCAGCGCAGGCATTGCGGTCCTGATGGGAATGCTGCTTGCTAATGTAATCACGTATTCTGCCCTTTTTGCTTACTTGCTCTCAGAACCCCGGTAAATCCTCTTTGGGCCTTTCTCGGCCGAAAGTTAGATGCAATTTGATGCCTGATCATGAGGATCTGGCTGCTGGGGGGAAAAAATGGGAAAAAACCCCGGTGTGGTGCAGTATGCAAGGTGTGCCAGTAAATGCTGTCACTTGGAGAGTTTATCCCATAAAAAGGGTCCTGTCAAACACTGCCTGGAGTGTCACCTCAGTTTTATCCCCATTTTTCGAAAGCAACTGATATTCTGCCCACATAACTGTCCCACCAACCATGTCAAACTTGACCAATTTCATCACTTGCTGACACACGAGCTCATTTCTGTTTTAAACCGTGGTTGTCCTTTCTTTCTCCCTCAGCTTTGTCTTATTGACAAGACCAAAGCATCTTGCATCAGCCTGAATAGGGCAGTAACAAATAAAATAAAAGTGTCAGAGCAAGAGAAGGCTTTGCTAAAAAGAAGGAGTTGCAAGAAGGAATCAACAGAAAGTCAGGGACTAGAGAAATGAGTGAAAATACTTTTGGGAAGAAAGGGAAGCTATGTTTTTTGGCTGAGATACATCCTTCTGCCTGGATTTAGGGCAAAGAAGGGAAAGAATTTATATTTGTCAGCCCTCTCACCTTTCTGCTTCTGTGTTGACATTACCTGAACTGAAAAAACATATGAGATTTTGAAGCATCTGACAGTCCTGGGACCTCACCAAATCTCTACTGTAATAATGTATGGAAGAGTAATTCCTAGGTGTAGGAATGGGTCAAAGGAAAGTGCTCATCATAGTTCTCAACTTCTGCATAGCCTTGACTGTGCAAATTGTGGTGGATCTCTTACATTTTTAACCTGGTGGACTAAAGGTGTATTGATAAGGAATCCCTTAGGCTTAGGCTAGTAGTTGAACACCAGTTATACTGCTAAAATCAGTGGTACACTACTATGAGCAGCTGGCACATCTCAGCTACTTGTCTTGTGGTGTTTCACATCTCAGGTTTACACTATTAATTATTGAATAAATGTAGGCTAAACAGTATGGCATAATTCTGACCTGTTTAGCTGGGGGGAAAATGCCTTTCAGTTCAGCAGTTGATCTGCTTCTTTTGCAAAAATAGCTTGCCCTGAGAAATTCTTTGGGACGTTGTGTGGGATAGAAGCAAGCAAAAAGGGTTCAGTCTCCTGCTGGTAGACAACGCTCCTTTCTCAGTTTGGAAACCATACTGAAGGATGTCACTCACTGATAGTTGCTGGGAACAGAGGCAGGGATGAAAATGGACCTCTGTTCTTCTGAAACGTTTCTCTGAAATAGGAAGGAATTAAATGGAGCTGATGAAAAATGAACAAGAATTTTTTAAAAGCTATGTTCATCCAAACACATCAATTGCTGTTTCTTTAGGCAGACTTGACTTTGAGAAGGGTTAAGCTATGTGTAACACTTGATGGCGAGAAAGTGACATCTCTACTCTTGCTCTCCTTAGGGAAGGTAATGAATGGGGAAGTCGAATGAGTAACTCAGGGTTGCCTTTCCCCTTGGTGGTGAACAGTGGTGTTATATTGGTAAGTTTGCTTGGCACTGGTAATTTTTTACTATTTTCCCAGGCCAAGGAAAGGAGTCCCCAGTTTCTCAATTCTTGGTTAGCATGCCACCCCTGCTCTGGGCAGTTTTCATGGGGACATGTACTTTTTTACATTCAACTGAAGTCCAAGTCAGCAACTGATTGTAAACCATTCATATGTTGTGCCTACTGAGGTCTTAGGGTACCACAGAATTTGGCTCAGCCTGTGTAAGGAAGGGAAAAAAAAGTGATTTTTATGCCAGTGGTGAAATTCTTACTGACTTCAGCAGAGGAATGTTTTGCTCTTCGCTATGACTGCAGTCAGAAATGAATGCCTGATTGGCAACCTCCAAGGAGCTCTGTTTTCTGAAACATCACACAGAAAGGAAATATCATGTATAACTGTGTTTCAATTGTTTCTTGAGTTGATTTCAGCATGAATAAGTTATGCAGTCATTTCAAAGAAATGCTATTATTTCAGCTCTATTTCAGTGGTATTTTTTATTTGCCTCATGGTACAAACTATTGTAAAACTGTTTCTTAAAGAAAGACCGCAACAATTAGTTCACTCATATTAAGGAAGGGCATAAACCTGTAAGAATTTAGTAACTATTTAAAGGAAACACTTTTCATTAAGGAAAAGCTGGAAGATTATTATGCTAATAACAGTCCGAATGGTGCTGTTCCATGTAGAATTCCCACAGATATTACTGGAAGATTTGTGCTAAATTAGCACTAGTTTTAGGTCGTGGATTGTAAAAAAGTGATATGCTGCCCAGCAGGATCTTAATCCTTCTGCATTTTCTTAGGCAAACTTTGTCTTTGGAATGCTTTTGAAATCTGTTCCAATTTTCAGCAGGAGTCATGCCTAAATAATATTACTGGATCAGCCTTCAAAATGTAAGGGCAAGAGAATTCAAATATGTTAAGACAGATCTTCTCTTAATCCATGTAATGTAGGGTTAGGAAAGAGATGTAGCTTTAGGTCTTTGCTTCTTGTCTTAGCCCATGTGGACCAATTTCTCCACTTGTTCTTGTACTGTTTTGTTTTCAGGGGCAGCTCTGTGGCTTAGACCAGGCTGCTGCAAGGATGGGGCCCCTGCAAGCAGTTGGTGAGGACAACCAGACAGATGAAATGAAAACGGAGCTGTTCACTAAGCTGTACTTGACAAGATACACCACACCACTCAACGAAATGGCTCTGGACCCTAAACCAGAACTGAAGGACAGCACAACACTTGTTGAAGTACAGATAATTCTCATCTTTGCTTACTGCTCCATCATCCTGCTGGGAGTGATCGGAAACTCCCTTGTGATCCACGTGATCATCAAATTCAAAAGCATGCGCACAGTGACTAACTTCTTCATTGCCAACCTGGCAGTGGCTGACCTGCTGGTGAACACGTTGTGCCTGCCCTTCACTTTGGTTTATACGCTCTTGGGCGAATGGAAACTGGGCCCGGTCTTGTGCCACCTGGTGCCCTATGCCCAGGCCCTTGCTGTCCACGTGTCTACTGTCACTTTGACTGTGATCGCTCTGGATCGTCACCGCTGCATCGTCTACCACTTGGAAAGCAGAATCTCTAAGCGGATCAGCTTCCTGATTATAGGAGTTGCCTGGGCAGTCAGTGCCTTGTTGGCAAGTCCTCTGGCCATCTTCCGTGAGTACTCGTTGATTGAGATAATTCCTGACTTCAAGATTGTGGTCTGCTCTGAGAAGTGGCCAGGGGAGGGGCAGCTCAACTACGGCACCATCTACAGTATCTCCATGCTCCTGATCCAGTATGTTCTGCCTCTGGCAGTCATCTCCTATGCCTACATCCGTATTTGGACCAAGCTCAAGAATCACGTTAGCCCTGGGGCGGGGAATGACCACTATCACCACCGGCGCCGGAAAACCACCAAGATGCTGGTGTGCGTGGTTGTGGTGTTTGCTGTCAGCTGGCTGCCCTTTCACACCTTCCAGCTGGTCAGTGACATTGACAGTCAGGTGTTAGACCTGAAAGAGTACAAACTGATCTACACGGTGTTCCACGTCATTGCCATGTGCTCAACGTTTGCTAACCCCCTTCTCTATGGCTGGATGAATAACAACTACAGGACGGCCTTCCTCACGGCCTTCCAGTGTGAACAGCGGCTGGACTCCATCCACCCCGAAGTATCAGCAGCTTTCAAAGCCAGGAAGAAACTAGAAGCCAAGAGGATTCAGTTCCCTGGGGACTCTTTCACACAACCTACCAATGTCTAAGATGTCTGACTGTAAAGAAGAAATGAATATGTTGTGGACAAAGGGATGAACCCATTTTGGTACATGCATTTTCAATGCATAGTTTTATTCATAAATGGTGAAAGAACAGTAGCAGGAAAGTCAGTACAGGTATTATGATTTGAGGGGAGTTGATTGATATCAAGAGTATGTAAATATACAACTGCAAGGAAGTAAAAGGGAGAGGCTTAGTTTATGGCTGTCTCTAACAGGGTAAATAAAAACTCTTCCATCCCTCCCATATCTTCTTGTCAAGTGTAAATGACAAGTGCAGGGTTTGCTGGTTTTGCTGGAGGAAGGCAAATGGCTGATTTGTAGCACAAGAATATTGGTGGTGGGAGTGGGTAGTTTTTATATTTGATGTGAAAATCAAGGAGTGCAGAAGTCTGCCAGGAGAAAGAAACCTGTCTGGTGGGGGAAACTTTTCAGGCCCCTTCTCTCCTACAGGCATCTTTTGCAAAGACAAGGGAATTAAGAAGAGAAATACATTACTTCTCTTTGACTCGTGCTAGACTATTTCAAACCAGAGCATTTGAAATAGATTAGGTGGTGAAAACAGAAGAGAAAAGAAAAACAAAACCCACCCAAATACTGGATTCAGTGAGAGGAAAGGTCAAGTTTCTACATAAAATGAAATGTGGGTTTTGGCCAATCAAATGGGGTAAAAAGTCGTCCCTTAAGAATTGGCAGTTATGCTGGTGAGAAAATCACGAGCCTGTGACTAGATCAGTCATTCCCTGCAGATTCCTGCCTTTCATTCTGCTCTGAAAACAGCTTACAAATGCAGTGCTTCAAAGTGGCATTTGAGGGCAGGGAATGCAGGCTCAGGTCTTCTGTGAGCACTTCATAAACTGCTAATATTTTCATTTTCAGGACCTGCTTAAATGTCTAATGTGTTATTAACTCCCCAGGCTTTGAATTGTTGCTGCTTCTGCCTGGATAATAAAACAGCAGATAATTCTGATCCTCTGGAAAGGCTGCTAGATGGTAAAGTGCTTTTCCTCATTGTGGTTTTATGTCACATACTCATCTCGTCTCAGAGCTTTTTCCATCTTTAGCCTTTGTAAAAATTAAGAACATCTGAATGACTGTAACCTAATAACGGTATGCTATGTTTATGTGATAACTTATCAGTTATTCTGCATGCCATAGTTAATAGTTAAATTCCTTTTTTGCTCAGGTATAAAATTTTAATCTGTTTACCGTGTTGTACACAACAATGTTCAACTCTTCTATGTCTTTGTTAAGCCTCTTTGAACTCATTAAAGAGATGAAGAAAATTTCAATCCATGTTTATTCCCAGCTGCCCTGTTGCTTATCTAGAATAAAAACAAGTGTGGTATTTTCACTTGAAGTCTAGTTTGATGGCTACATTTCAGCAGCCTCATTCTTTCTTTGCATTTTTTGTCGTTCCTAAGTTCATTATGTTCTCTATTACAAATTGAAACCCAAGAAAACTCCAGTGCTGAAATGTTTGCAATAAAATGAATAGTATCAGGTCTTTATCAAGTGGAGAAATTAATCTTTGTGTATTCAATATTTGACACCATCCTTTAAATATCCATGAAATCATTTGGACTTGTATTTTCATGAGCAGAAAAGGGAGGTCTAGAGAATTAGCTAGTGTTTACTCGAGCAGGAAAAAGTATCCATCATTCTTAAACAATTTTACAAAAATAGATTAGTTCTCCACCATGTTCAGGACATGATATTGCCCACAAGTTATTTTTGTCTGAATATTAATAATATCCAAAATGTAAAACTCTTACGGGTGAGGAAGGATTATAGAAGTGTGCAATTATTATGGACATCAATCACATGTATCACTTGACTCTGAACCCTTCATCAAAAGTATTATTACTACAAATGGCCTCTTTATTTAAAACGCAAATGATTTAAAAGTTCTGTTTCAACTCCTTTAAACCTGTTAGAGTGTGGTACATAGACAGTTTTGAAGTAACCATGACAGTGTGTGCAAAATCTACAATTGCCAGACTAATTCTCTGTAATTTTAAGTCTGCTTTACATCACGCTGTATAAGAGCAATTAATTACAAATAATCTTTCCGTTTTTTTCATGGCATCTTTATTTTATGGCTTCCTGAGCTTTCTCTGCAGCCATCATGCTGAGCCAGAACTGGTGCACTAATTTACTGTGTTGCTTTCCTCTCTGCTGTGTGGAGGTGGTGCCTTGGTCAGTGCCTGCTTTGGGGTAACAAACCCATGCACAGTGTCCCACTGCAAGGTGTGGGTTTTCCCACTGGCACTTGAAGAGGGGATGTGGAAGAACCAGCACTGACTTGTGCCTCTCACATGGCTTAGTCACTCCTGGGACTTGGCTCCTGCACATCCACAGCTACACACTTTAGTACCCATCACGTTTGTAGGAAAACACAGTATTTTATCATCAAAAGCAATCATGTAGCAATATCCCTTGGGGTTGCCCCAAATCCCAGCTGTCAGAAGGATCTGGAAACTCAGGGTTCATCCCCATTTCCCTGTAAGGGAAAGTGAACCGGTAAGCAATATATAACCACTGGAATGAGAAGTCTACAGGGGGCCCTCTGTTTTGCCAGGTCTTCCCATTCACCTATTAGTGCTTTAATTATATTTTTAAGGCATTATATTCTTTTCCTGTTGCTTAGGTACAAGTTTTATACAAAGCCAAAGAATAACAGCAGCATTCACCCATTGCATAATTTGTTAGTGGGCAGCAGGGCATCCCATCCAAAAGGAAATGTCATCACTGGTTCAGAGCAAGAATTTGAACTAATGTACCTCAGTTCTCATCAGTGTGATCTAGCCAGCACACTGCAGCCTCTCCTCAGGCAGCAAAAGATGTCTTTTCAGAGCTGTTCTATTGTTCAATTAAACATTGAATATCATGATTTTATGGGCAGGAACTTATGACCTCTGCATGGCACTCAGGTTCAGGGACAAGGATATCAGAACAGATACAGACAATTTAGGTTAGGCCTCCTCCCTCATTCTCCATGAGTACATCTACTATAAAGATACTGCAGTACAGGCAGGATGAGCTCACTGGGACTAATGCCATGCTGATCTTTGATATTATAGAAATGAGACCTATCCACCACATAGATGCCATCAGATGTGATGCAGGATCCTAGCTAGCTGGTCATCAATTTGCTCTTGGCCTCCGTGGAAGAACATGTTTTGATGCCTTGCAAGTTTTACTGGCAGAAATGTGTCTCCAGTCTTTGGAAGCAGCGCAGTCCTGAACAGTCCATTATTCCATAGGTACAGGTGCAGCTCTGTGCTCTCCTAGCACTGGCTGGGCACCAGGCAGCTCAAGCCTGGAGGCAGAAGAGCTGCACTCATGCACTTTCCTGAGGCTGTCGTGCGAGTTGCTCGGAGGAGAACACAGCACTGTGCTGCTTCTGGACAAGTGTTAAAAGTCACATTGCCTGTTAAGGGTACAGCCAGGGGCTACAAGTGGAGAAGCAATCCTGAGTGAGCTTGCTAGGGTTTTATGGGAAGCCAGTGAAGATGAGGTTTTGGCATGTGGGGACAGTGCTGAACCCTCTCACTGGGCCCTGTGAGTAAATAGCCTTCACCAAGAATTGTGATCTCCTCCCACGGCTGCTGCCTATGACTGAACAGAAAGTACATACTGTTAATCTGAGAAAAAAAAATAGATTTGAGGCCATAAGCAGTTAAAATAAAAGGACTAAGCCCTGACAGCAAATGGGTTTAATATGCCTATCTATTTATATATAAATTGTACGTCAGAGCTGTGCAAAAGTTGTTCTGTAGAATAAGTGTGTAGAAAATAGCTGTCTGTCTGTATAACTGCTTCTATACAATGTGTAATGGACATACATACCTTGTCAACATACTAATAAGTTAGATAACACTAAGAGTAATAACAGAATGTAAAATACTACCTGCATTTCATCTGTCAGACCACAAAAAATCACTGAATTCACTGATTAGTATGCTTCATAGTTTCTAAACTCTCTCCAGGATTTTCTTACTTTAATCCAGATCATGACCTTAAGGGATGAATTTTGTCTTTGGATGCCAGAGTTCTTTACCTAATGCTGTCATTATAAATGCCACTCCACAATAGGGGAACTACTTTGTGCCAAATTACAGGTTCTTTGCCCTAAAAAGCTATGAGATGTATGTAAATCCATGCAAGATTGGTTTTGCTAAGACTTGTGTGCTGCAGTACAAATGCTTATTTATGCAATCAGTAGTGATTTTCATGTTTTCAATTGGCTGTCATTTTAAAAGGAAATTAGTACAAGTGTAGTGAAGAACTCTGAAGCTGGTAAAGCTGGAGAAGTAAGAAAGTCACAGGATGAGCTGCTGCTTCGAGAAGAAAGAAGGAGAGAGCAAGAATGAGGCTAGCAAAGATGTCATTGATTTATAGACTTTTGTTCTTCCTTTAGTCAGGGCAGCGAGAGAAACGTGTAGAGATGAAACCAGGCCAAATGAAGACATATGTACGAGGGACAGTGTTGCCCAGGGAAACTGAGGAACTTTGGGAAGAAATTCCCGTGATTGCTTGAGCCTTAAAACTCACATCATGTTCTCGAGCAGGTAAACCCGGATGTGTACATTACTCCACCTAAATGCAATACAGCTGAACAGCTCTCTACTGATAAGGTATCAGAAGCAATGGATGTGTTATTAATTCTAGCCAGGATATGGGATGAATAATGCATAGAAGCTCCTCATAAGCTCATTTCAGAGGGGATATATGAAAAAATTGGTGCTTTCATTAAAATCTTTTCCCTCTCAGACTTCACTGAGCTCCTGTGGAAGGAAGAGAGCTTCAAACTCTAAAACTTAAAGACACTGGAATTACTTATCTGATGGATGGAAGCACAGTTTAGCTTGAAAATATTATTATAATTTTTGTTTTGCTGACCTGCATAGGAGAAAAAGGCTGTAGTTTGGCTCTTGGACCAGCAGCTGAATTGCACAACTGGAGTTTATATGAAACAGACTTTTATATGCATGCTTCACAACCTTCATAATCTACTAACTCTGCTATGCATGATATCTTCAACAGCAGAATCCATGCTTACACATTTATTGGGTCAAACTATTTCTATCCTTTCAAATTTGCACAGAAAAAGAGAAATTTAGGACAATTTTCCTATTTATTAGCATCCTTCAAAATCAGTTATTTGTAGCCAACTGGATTTTAAAGTTAGTTGGCAGTACTGTGACTTAGTATTTTATTTAAGGTAGGCAAGCTGGTGAAACAGCTAGCCTTGCTCTCATTGCACTCTGGCTTGGGGCAAGCCCATCTCAGCAGAGCATGGCTACAGTTGCTCACCAAATCAAACCTGAGGGTTGGAGCTGAGGCCAAGACACCCTTTCCCAGTGGATTCTGAGGATTGCTCCCAGGAGCTGAGCTGGGGAAATATTTTTCAGTTTTTCAGTACTTTGAATCTCGGTTTATGCTGCTGTGAGGACAAAGCACGTTGCACTTGGCAGTGCTTCATCCCAGTTGCACTCTAAAGTAGACGACTCCACAGAGTGTAAGTGTGCAAGTGCCACATGTCTGCTGCCTCTCCAGTTCAGTGTAGCCCAGCTTCCAGAGAAGCTGTCAAACAGAGCTGACAGAAAGGGTTTCACAGGCACCCTTGGACTGAGCACGTGGAAGCTGCGTACTGTCACAGGGAGACTGAGGGCAGTGAGTGATGACAGGGTGGCTGTGGCAATTCCCCTCAGGGAGCTCATCCTTAGCCCTGATTAAAACTTGCTCTCTACCTCCCACTCTCTGGAGCATTGAGGTGGCCTGAGGCACCAAAAGCTGATGGCCACTTCACATTAATACGTGAAGTGAGTGGTGGTTGTCTGGCACTTTGGTGGTGCATTTCTTCTCTGTGCCTCCATCAGCTGTACTATTCATACCAGAACTGAACTGACAGGGAGATCCATGGGGAAAAATGTTTTACAGGTAAGAAGTGTTAATGTTCTTGTACTAACACTAACACTGGCTGATGGGTGGTTTTGCAAAATATGAATACTTTAAGGCAGAGCTGGATGCAGCCGTGGTGGCATGAGTGTGTGCAGCAGCAAACCTCTCCTCTGTCACCACAGCATGAGGCAGATGCTTGCACAGAACCACACAGAACTTGTTCAGGCCAGTATGATGTGCAGGAATCAAGAAACCTCTTCCAGTTTACTTTAATTCCTGCTTCTGTAGGTGACAGGTGAACATTTAGTGTTAGGGATACGCTATGGTTTTCAGTGTTGAGATCTCTCACGAGTCATATGAAGCCACAGGAATGATTGCAAGGACAAGTAGAACTAAAAATTATGCAAGGGTGAAGCTATAATAAAGTCAGTCTCACTGTGCCTAGCAAGTTTGCTTTCTTTGAAGTTAAAATTCCATGGTTATCTCAGATAACTGGAATCAAAGGTAGAGAAAAGAGAGGAAGAGAACTCATTGCATTCAGAATCCTTATTTTATTTGCTTGTTTTCTTCTAATGGGGCAGCAAAAGGGTTTATATCCAGCTCAGTGTATAGTTGATTACCAGGACATAAATTGAAATGAAAAATCATGTTCTCCATAATTGCTATTCAAAAGCCTAAGCTTGCAATATTCCCTGAAAGTATGCTTTCTGATTTATCTATCCCATTCATCATCCTTTCCCTCTTAGTACTTGCGCCTGTGCTATGAATTCTGATTTTAAACCTCAGAAGAAGCTGCCTTTCTGACTCTTAAGTTAGCTGGAAACCCCAATGGTGTGTTGTCTTATTCTTGATAAACTGCTATGTAGTATCTCTCCTGATGTCTTCTTCTATCTTGGGCTATAAGAGGAAGTGGCAACTTCTACTTTGTGTTTATTATTTAGCTGTTCCTGACAAACTCCTGGAACACTTCGTAATGTCATATGCATCTGTTGCATATGTATGATACAGCTAATTTCTAGCTTCTCTGGCTTTCTATGGTAGAATATAGCTGTTCCAGTCCATAAAAAAAAATCCAATTCATCATTTTTATTGCTCAGTTTGCTACTTCTCTGAGACATAATATGGGTGATACCAGAAAATTTTTCTCTCTCTCTGTGAAATTGTATATATATGGAAAGCTTGGTACTACCATGAAGGAAATTAATTAAAATTTGGCTGCATAATGCTTAGATCTTGATTTGTGAATGAAACCCTGAACTACTTCAAATGATTATGCAAACCCCAGTAATTTAGCATTAATAAAGCAGCAGAAAGTCCTGCATGGGTGCTTGACAGGACAAGATGGCAGGATGAGACAGTCATGTGACTTGAAAAATACTGAACTTTGGCTCAAGAAGGCATTTTGCTTACCTGTTTGTCCTGTTACACAGGAAGTTGCTTGTCCCTTCTGCTGGAAACAGGTGCTCATAGTGCGGGCTCTGCTGCTGAAAGGGGGGGATCCTGGTAAACAAAATACACAGGTCTTTGTCAGTGATGCTAGCAGAACTATACAGCATCCCTGAATACCTCCCCTTTCACATTTGGTTGCCCACTTTCCCACCCAGTTTGCTGCAGAAGAGATTTTCCTTTAGGGATCTACAAGTGACAATCCTTCATGGTCTGCTTACAGCCTTACGTCTTCAGAAATCTTAAACAAGTGACATTTGAACAGTGGGAAAGAACCAACAGTGCAGATAGGACTACAACTCTATCACAGCAAGCCTTCTGTTTGAGACAAATGAAATGCTGACTCATCAAAGAAGAACAGGTAAAATGAGGAATGTCAGAGCACTGATGACTTTTTTTGTTCCTGTGCTCATGATTTCAGATTAGAAACTGCATTAATGTTTTTCCACAGAAGTTACACCTAACCAGCATCACAGCTGCTGAGATGAAAAACAGATTAAAGAGGTAAACTATTAAGACTGCTTTTTCCAGCACAAACAGACTGAAGTGCACTTCTAATCTTTGTACCGTTGTGATTCTTGGTGTTGGTGTCTATAGCTGAACTCCTGCCAGCCGATATGCTTACTGCTGAAATTTCTTTTACAAAAAGAGCTGAAAGACAGAGAAAAACAAATTTTTGTGACAGTTGCTTTTGAATTTATGCTTCCAACTCCATTTTATTCCTTTGAAAATCTCATCATAAACCATTTCATGCCTTTAGATATACGTGCCCTTAGCTCACACAACCTGCCTGGAATGCTTGGCAGCACCTGACTGAAATTTCATTGGACATGTCCTACCACTCTCATTGAAGGTGGCTAAGTAGCAGGCCTTCATTTTACCTGGATAATCTGCAGCCCTATTTAAGCATACATTCTCTCAGACACAGGCTGGAACACCCTCAGGGTGGAAAGCTTGCAGACACTCTACTGTCCTTGGCAAAGTCCTGGTTCACACATGAGGATGCACCAAGTCTGAATGATCAGGTCCTTGAGAGCTCTGTCCATCTGGAGGTCTCCCTAAGACTAACATCTAGCAAAGCCAATGGAAAGCATGTACTTTGCATATCTTGCCACGCTTCCTTCCTTAAGTTGGAGCCTACACCTTAGGATGTCAATGTAGAGTGGCTTTTACCAGTGTTACTTGGAAAAAGTGGGTCCTACTTTCTGTATCTCCATGGGTGTTTTAGAGACCATGTATTTGTCTATAGCCCCTGTTCAGAATCTCACCACAATAACCCTCCTGAAAAGTTGGGAAGGCCTCTCATGTGGCCAGGTTTTTTGGTCTGCCCCATTTCCTGGGGCACTTCACTGATCACCACTGGATACTTCCCTCCTGGCTGTCAGGAGGTCAGGTTTTAACATTCAGCAGTAATTTTGGTGGTTTGAATGTGTAACCAAGACCACTCTCATCCTCCTTTCCTACCTACCTCAGCATTTGAAATTGGAGTTTGGAGGTTTTTTATGTCTGAAAGTCATACAGGCACATTTAGAGTCTTACCCTCTCAGAGGCTGTTGAGAACCTTTGCCTGATGCAGATTTCAGTTTCTCACTCTACACTTTTCAGATGGAAAGAGGTGAAAGCCAACCCTAAACACAAAAAAGCAGCCTAGTTTCTGCATTCAGCTTTAGAGAAGGACAAAATCTACACAGGGAGAATTGCCTATTAGAGTTCAACAATTCATTGGATTTTCATTTTCTATTAAGACACACAGCTTAATTGATTTTAAAACAGTTCATTACAAAAGTATGGTCCTAGGCAGTGTTCCTAGGATATTTTTATATTGTGACTGCAGACTGGTTAAAGGGAGATGTAGGATATTAAGGCACAAATGTGCCTTAATAACAATGGGAACAAATGTGTTCCCATTGTTTATAATCTTGGAAATACTTAATGCAGACCCTGCTGGATCTGAACAGTGTGGCACCTAGCAACTCAGGAGTACTTCAATCCTAATGTACGCTGGCAGGTATTTTATTCAGATGAACAGTGTGTCACTTGAGGTCACAATTGGTTTGTAAATGTGTACTTAGGAACTCTACTGAACTCTGTAAAATTATACCAGATCAAAATATTCTTTCTCATGGAAAAAAACTAAAGACAAGCATGATGTCTTATCTTATTTTAACCTCAGTTATTTGCTGTGTTTAATACAAAGTTATTAGTTGCCTAACACTGAGACTTGTCTATCCTTTTTCTTCTCCTTTTCTTTTTTCCCTGAGTGATGCTTGATTTGAGTAGAACAATATTTTAAAAGGAGAGAAGAAAGTCAGGTGTTGGCAAATATATCTGGAAATGATGGAGTGAGCCATTGGAAAAGAAGGAAAAGTGTTTTTCATGCAGAAATTTGTATTACACGCTTTTTTTTTTGCCATCACAAAATGTAGCTAAACGCTTCCATCCAGTGTTTTCCAAAGCAAAGCAAAAACAGAACAGTAGGCATGTAAGCTGGTGACCAGATTCTCAGCTGCCATAAATTAGGTCAGTGTAGCTCCACTGCACATAGTAATACTCAGACCATTTATATCCCATTGTGGCACCAGCCTGAAGAACTCTCCCTTTCACATGCTCAATTCCATATAGAAGCAATAGAACGAAATGCACTACGTTAGCACTATGACAAATTTTTTCATATGCTCTACTTTTATCTCTTTGGAGCTTTGTTTGGATGGATTATTGGTAAATGCAACTTGTGTCCTCCATCTGAAACCCCTCCTGAGGCAGGAGGGAGAACACAGGAGAAAGGGGCTCTGCAAGTCAGAGCAGCCAGGGCTGTGGTCACAGCTGTTGCCAGCAGCAATGGGCACAGGGGAAGAAAGGCTGGTGAGTAACTGGTGGTTGGAAGCTCTTGGGTAGGAAATTGAAATGGAGATGCCTGAAGATGAGATAACAAGAAGATGGGGGATTTTATTGCAAGAGAGCTCAAAATTACACAGTATGGGGATAGAAAGGAGAAGTTGAGGTCTTAGAGCCAGGAGATTGAATTTTATAAAAGAACAGCTTGTGAAATGGTAACAGAGTCAGGGATTAGAGCTGTGGTCAGAGATGGATAATAAAAAGAGCTTTTTCTCAGTCCTGTTAACCCCATATCTGTTAGGTACTCTTCACTCAGCTAAGTCTTTGAGTTGACAATCTATGATAATGGTGATATCTACTGATCTCCATACTTTTTAAGTATTGTTATGAAAATTGAAATAACATTCAAGGGCATTTAATCACCTGAGCAAGAAGGTTTACTAGTCTTTGTGTTCTTTCTTTTAGTAAAAACAAATATTTTATCTCAGTTTGTCCTAGAAGTCACAAGATTTGAAGAGATCCCGGGGAAAAACTATTTTCACTGGTTTTAAACCTGATGCAATTCCCTGTTTCTCCACATTGCAAGATGAAACCATTTCAAATTTAGCAACCCAGTGGACCGTCCAATTGAAGCCTGAAGCTCCTCATCAGCAGCCAGTTTCCTTGGCTTGAGTTTCAGCAATCCAGCTGATGGCTGACAGTTGCTCCTTCATCTGTTCTTGTTCCCATAGAAACAGAGAGAAAATAGTCAAACTTAGGTAAAGCTTTTTCTCTTGGTTTTTTTTTTTTTCCTTCTCTGAAAGAAAGAACAGTAGCAAAGATATTCATAAAGTGCTGCTTGTTTTCTGTGACCTGGGGCTCTTTATCATTGGAACTGGCAGAGAGTAAGCAGCCAGCTTCAGAACCATAAGATCCTGTGGAAACTACAAGAGGTACAGGCTCAAGTGAAATAGAGACATTGAGATATGTTTTCAGACAAGCATATAGACTATGAGTCAACAGCAGTACAAGATCAGTAAGAGTTTACCAGATGAAAAAGTAAACAAAAAAGCATGAAAAGACACCTGTAGGTGTGAATTCTTCTCTTTGTAATTTAATAATATTCATTGACTCTAGTAAGGAGCAGACTGTATTGTTTGGGTTTCTTTCATTATTCCATGTGCAGACATTATCAAAATATTTGCTGAAATTGAATTCTTCCTTTTGTTGTAACCATTTTCTGTAAAACTAAAGCCTGGTTGATTTGTGAGTGCTTGTGTACACACTTCTTTTGCGCAATATGGTGCTTTCACTTAATTCTCCTTAAATTACTCTGGTTCTGTAATGGTGCAGAGGAGCAGCAGTTAGCCCAATAAGTGTATTTTACACCACACATTCTTGTAAAAATAAGACAAATAAAAATAAGACTTGGCATTTAAATGTGCCAAAAAGAAGAAGAAAGCATCTCTTCCAGGATGGTATCCCTTCTGCCTCAAAATTTGTGGGTTTTATCACTACCGTAAGTGCTGTGCCACCCTTCAGAAGGACCTCAACAGTGTGGAGAGATGGAAAGAGAAGAACCATCTGAAGTTCAGCCAGGACACATGCAGGGTCCTTCGCCTGGGCAGGGTCCTTCACCTGGGCAAGGTCCTGCACCTGGGCAAGAATAACCCCCTGCACCAGTATGGGCTGGGGGCCACCCTGCTGGAAAGCAGCTCTGGGGACAAAGGACCAGCAGTGTGCCCTTGTGGGCAAGAAGGCCAATGATATCCTGGGGCGCATTAGGAAAAGCATTGCCAGCACGGCAAAGGAGATGATCCTGCCCCTCTGCTCGGCCCTGGTGAGGCCACATCTGGAGTGGTGTCTAGTTCAAGGGAGACAATGAAGCCCTGGAGCAGATCCATTAGAGGGGAACAAAGATGATGAAGGGACTGGAGCATGGACTGGTGCATCTCTTTTGTGAGGAAGGGCTGAGGGAGCTGGGCCTGTTCAGTGTCGAGTAGACTGAGAGAGGACCTCATCCTTGTCTATCAGTATCTGAAGGGAGGGTGTCAGAGATCCAAGCTCTTCTCAGTGGTGCCAAGCAATATGACAAGAGGCAGTGGACAGAACCTGATGCACAAGAAGTTCCACCCGAACATGGTGAAGAACTTCTTTACTGTGCAGATGATTATGCTCTGTAACAGGTTGCCCAGAGAGGTTGTGGGGTCTCCCTCACTGAAGACTCAAGAACCCTCTGGACACAACCCTGTGCCGTGTGCTCTGGGATGGCCCTGCTTGAGCAGGGAGGTGGTGACCCACTGTGGTCCTTTCCAACCTTACCCATTCTGTGCCCCTGTGATCTTCCAGAGAGACATATCACATATGAATGACAGTGCTTCATCTGTCTGATTCAGACTAGTCACAGAATCATGACAAACACCCATCATGCCCAAAGGTTAACATTTTTTGGTTCTCTTCGTGAGACATTACATGATCGGCTGGACATCCATTTAAAGCCATTCTCCAGACAGGTTTGGGAACAAGCTGGAAAGGTATCCGTCACAAAATTTACCATAATGGAAGGCATCATTCTGGGAGCTAGTTTCCATATTGTGACATGATTTCAAAACATTTTTGTTGAGTTTTCATGATATTTTGGAATCTTATATAAGCAGACACAAATTTCTGTGGTCTTCAAGCCTTGGCGGCCCTGAGGTACTTCTGCTGCAGCAGATGAGAGAGTTAGCTGAGCTGGTGATTGTCAAGGTAATAAAAGGTAATTGTCAAGGTAATAAAATGGCTATGGAAAACCAAACCCTATTGTCTGTTCTTATGAGAAATACCTATTTCCAATAAAATTTTTACATTTTAATGTAGCTAGGAGGGATTTCTTGATGGTTTTCATTAGTAAGGAACATTCTAGGATTTTACTTTAAGTGTATTTGCTAACAAGAGCACTTGATTTTCTTCCATAATTTTCTTCTTTGCCATGGAAGGCAGCAATTTTACATGTTATAAGAGGTCAAATAATAGTGCATCCTGCCTCTCCTTAAAATCTGGGAGACAAAAATCTCCAATTTCAGTTTGAAACAGGCAGAGAGTTTAGAAAATGAAATTTACTTATTGATTGATTGATTTGTTGGAGATAGATGTACCTAGATTCTCTGCTTTACTATTCTTTTCTTCTTGGTGCCCTATACTCCAATTCATTCACTTTCCCTCATAGCTGACTCAAAAATGTGAACTCTGAATGTGGACTCAATGTAACTTATTTTTATTCACCAGCTGGGACACAAGCAAGGTAACAAGACAAGCTCTTTCTTCATCAATTATCTTTCCTGTATGAGAGGTTGTACCTTTTGTGTATAGAAGGTCAAACTGAAAATTACTTACAGAATGTAGGAGTTTATTTTTTAGAGCATCAGAATGAGTAGACAAGATTGAATCAAAGGTCTGTCTAACCCCAGAAGGCCAGAAGAAGTGAATAATTGATGGGGAGAGAATAGTGACAGAGCAGGCATATAATGACAACTCACCCCAGTACATCCTGTTTTCTGGAGAGCTACACACACAGCACACTGGTAATCTATATTAAATAAATCCTTGAATGCTACAAAATTGTTATATTTCAATGCCAACTTGTCCAAGCAAACCTGTCTTGCTTTTTATGCTTATTCAAGCACTTAATACTCCATGGCCAAGGATTTCAAGGTTTAAATATATGAGGGAGTAGTGTTTCTTGGGTTTCTTGTCTGAATCTTGTCATTGTTTTTTGCTGTCTCCCTCAAAAAATGAAGCTCGTGACCTTCACCATAAGAGTCTGGAATACCTTTGCCTTGTGCCCACTGATGAGAAGATCTACTAACCATTTGCTTACCTAAATCTGCACTGTAAGAGAAATAGGGACTTAAACTTCAGCAAATCCTATTTAAACTAGAGGCTGAACTGTCTCCATTAATAAATGATGATTTGGGTGAAGATAAAACAACTACTAGAAAATCAATACTTAGTTATTATCCAAGGATACAGGCTGTTTTTATCTCTTTTCACATGAAATTACGCAGTAATACATTCAGCATTTTGCTGATTGGCTTTTCATCAGCAAATCATTTCTTATAAAAAGCAAGCAATAGCCCAGCTATCAGCAACAGGCAGGCATCATGCATCTCATTATCTGAGACACAAGAAATCTATCAGGGAAATACTGCTGCTTCCAAATCATTCCTCTGCTGTCTGTATTTAATAGTGTTGCTGTGAATATGCTTGTGGTGCTTTTGAAGGGTGTTGGGCTGACATCAAGAGATGGCTAAAACTTCTGTACCCCCAGGATCAGGAAGAGCAGTGACAGTAGGCACATGTCAGTCAGACTGATGCTACATGCTACTGATTATATGCCATTTTTCATAATCCAGGTTTCTCTGTGTCTTTCAGTAGGACTTTTGTTTGCAGAAGTGAAAGCATAGGATGTGTGCACATCCACTCAAACCTCAAGGAGTCATATGGCAGGTTTGAAGCAGGTGGTTGAAGTAGGACAATTCACTTGGATGTCTGGTCTTATGAATTATGGATGTTTGGTAATTCTGAATTCTGAACCTTTTTTGAGTATGAAAGGAGAGAAGATCATCACTCCCCTTGAAAAGGATGAAACAGGCCCTTGTGACCTGTACAAAATGCATACAGTTAAGGCACTGCCACCTACTTTGTGGTATCTAACCATGTTTAACCCAAAGGAACAGCATGAAGTTGTGTCAGGGGCAGTTTAGGTTGGATATCAGGAAAAGGTTCTTCACCCACAGGGTAGTTGGGCACTTGAACAGGTTCCCCAGGGAAGTGCTCACAGCACCAAGCCCGACAGAGTTCAGGAAGCGTTCAGAGTTCAGGACAATGCTCTCAGGCACAGGGTGTGACTCCTGGGGTGTCCTGTGCAGGGCCAGGAGTTGGAATCAATGATCCTTGTGGGTCTCTTCCATCTCAGAATATTCTGTGATTCTGTGACAAGGCAAAAGGCTAGTTATTTAAAGTTGCTGCCTGTCCAAATTCACTGGTGGTTGTTCAAAAAGATTTTGGACTATTGAATTGCATAAACACGTCTATTCCAGCACTTGAGGTATAGACACAAATGTGCAGAACCCCTTACTGTAGGATACAGAAGACTTCTAAATGCTGCTGTCAGGTGTGCAGCCAGAACTGACTCGGGGTTTCTTCACAATACAGGTAAAATTCAGGTTTCAGATGTGATGTGGTACGATTCCTTTCTGCCTTCTTCTTGCAGGTTTTACCTTCCTTCCCACAATGGAAAACAGAGCTGTGCCCCATTGCCCTGCACTCCCCTGCCTGGCTCTGAGTCCATGCTCTGGGAAGGAAAGCAGCAGGTACTCCTGGCCAGGGCTGGGCTCAAAGAGCAGGAGTGAAGGTGCCAAAAGGGCTTCTGGTGAGCACAGAAGCCATGCATGCATGCATGCATGCATGCATGCATGCATCCATCGATCCATCCATCCATCCATCCATCACTTCTGAAGTCTCCCTATGGAGTGCACATGGGAGTTTGGTGTGCAGCAGCAGTGGGAAGGCCATACCAGATTAAGGTTCCTTCTCCCTCAGTGCTGGGCTCTGTACCACAGCATGGGCTCTTTCAATATTTCAGATCTTTTCAGGGCTTTATTCACTTTCCATGTGCACCAAACAGGATGCTAGCTAGCTCATAAATATTCTGCTACGCTGTGGCTGGATCCTGAGCTCTCATTCTCATTCTCATGCAACTCTGCTGCATTGCATGAGATGAGCAGTGTAAGCAACAGCTGCCTAGCTCAAACCACGTTATGAAACTTGTAGGCATAAAATGATTAACATAATTTCTAAAATCTAAAGAAAATTTAGCCATGGCTAATTTCCCCAGGTGCTCTAGAAATACCTTTTTCTTGTTTAAGAGGTATATAGGTCAGTCAAGTGTTATCAGTAACTAGCATTTAATGAGAGAGCTAATGCTTTCTCTGCTTCAGTCATCAGTTTTTCTAAAGCTGACTATTCTCAGAAATCTGGGTTGTTTTTTTTTTTAAATATATAAATATACTAACAAGTAGCACAATATACAGATGAGCAATCTGTGTCCTCATATTTCATCTGGAGCCTCTTTTACTCCTCCTGCATATAGCACTTGTTCTCTCATTCACTAATTCTTTAAGGACTGACCTGACATTTTACATCTCTTTATCATGATTCAAGAGCAGAGCACAGCCAAACTGTTTCAAAAGCCCGCTGAAGCACAGCTTGTAGCCCAGGCCTTCCAATACTTCTTTGACAGTGTGTATTGAACCAGACTAGGAAAATGTTCTGAAATATTCCAGTGCCACATATATTCTGAGGAAAAAAGGGGCAGAAGAAGACGACAGTGTGGGAGAAGAGAGCTGCCCTTTCCTAAGCATTCAATAGAGTGCACTGCCATACACCTTAATCAGTATGGTGATGGTTTGGCTTGGTGTTATGGGCGTAGTTCATATTGAATTTCTGACTTCTCTGCTCAGTGTCTGGAAGATCTGTTACTTGTGATTAGGACCCCGGCACTGTTAGCTTGGAAGTCATACAGAACTCCCTACCTACCTGCAGTCCTGCCTGTTAGGAGTAAAACAGCCCCATGAAGTGCATTAGAGATGCTTTCCTTCTGTTAAAGATGCTTAGCAAAATTTTTCTGTAGAAAAATGAGAACAGTCACCATCTTCTGCAGCAGCACAAAAGGACAAATCAATTCAAATTATACAGAAGGCAGTGTAGCTCCCCATGGACTTTCTGTTCTCAGAAACAGTAAGAAACTTGAAGTAACCAGTCAGAGACAATCAAAGACAATGAAGGAAACACTTTTTGAAAGGACTTATTAAACAGTACTGTTACATCATATGACCATGGTCTTGTCTAGCATGCTTTATTATCCACTTATTCAATATTTACAAATGTTTGATCCCATGTGATGGGAAGCTTTCCTTCCTTTTTTTTTAAGGTTTTGTGGAGTAAATAATTAAATATCTGTATATGGAAAAGGGAAAAAAATCAAGACACTGAGCAAGTTAAATGATGAAAAAAATCAGTTTTGGAATTAATCCCAAGTGATTTTCATTTATTCACTGAGTTGAAAGAATTCTCTTGTAAGACATTACAGATTCAATACACAATGCTGCTCAAGAATGACACTAAATTTATGGTGAGCTAGGAAGTATTGTGAGGCAGAAATTAGACACATTCTCTTCAAAGCTTGACAAAGGTTAAATTTTGCCAGGGTGTCCTGGCAAAAGAGAAAAAGAAGCGTATGCAACTTATGCAAAAGAGATTTTGCTATTATGGTAAATGTTTCTGTTTATTACCTGCCACATACTGGTACCATTTCTCCAAAGTAGTAAACAATATGCTATATGCTCCTGATAGAAAAAACACTCATTTAAATGGTGCTTTTTTAGAAACAAAGTTGTATTCACTTACACTTATTTTTAATTAGAATTTTTGGCAAAATTTAATTTTAATTTTTTATAATCTAATATATGAAATCACACAGTTTCAAAATGCTGTCCCAGGAGCTGCTAAAATTGCCCAAAGTGTTGTTGAAGAAATCCACTATTAACAGAGAGAACAGCATTCTTTGGTCTCAGATAATAAAATCAAAATACAATGGAAAAAATATTTGATTAAAATATCAAAGTTACCTGTAGTTATAAATGAAACTGGATTAAAGGCATGTAATGTCTAGGAAGAACTGATTAAAATGGCAGATTGTAAATCCATTGAAAGGTGAATTCCTTGCACAGAGCTGTGACTGCAGCTGCAGAAGGACTAAAGGACACGGATACAGCCTGTGACAGGCACACGTGTCCACAGAAACATCAGGGGAGGTAACAATGCAAACAGCCAGGATGCAGTGCCAGGGCTGTGGCTGAGCAGAAAGTGCCACTGACAAGAGAAAACTTCTGAGGAAGTCAAAAAAAGTTTATTTTACAAAGAAAAGAAACTTTTCTTCTAAAACCTTTCCAAGTTCTCAAAAGCAAATGGCAAAACTTTCTAAAATGTCTAAAATTACTTTTTAAAATTAAAAATTAATAACTATCTTTCTGTGGCATTTTGGTTTTTCATTGTTCCAGTAATATGTAATGGTAGTCTCCTAACCTTATTTCAGTATCAGAAATATGGAATTCTACCAGAATATGGAATAACGGGAAAAGATGTCTGGTTTTACTTTGAAAGACTTCCCATTTTCCTCTGAGAATCAGATGAGAGTAAAGCAAAAGGATGACAAGGTCTGGCCACAGTAGAAATGCATTTATTAGACAGAAGCAGGACTAGAATAAAATTGTGTTAAGAGTATATGCTTTATAGGGAAAAGACCAAAAGTAAAGAAAGTGTGGAAAGAGATTCATTGCTTGTCAAGCTGGGCGGAAGATAAAATGTGAAAACAATTGAGTGTCTGAAAGATTAGAGTATTGTCAATATTAAGAATGCGGATTAAAAAGATTAGCATAATTGACAATAATTTCACATTGTGTAAATTTAGAGTGCAAAAAATTTCAAGAGGCTATAAATGGTAAACCAGTGTTGTCAAAAGAAAAAGCATTCTCTTCCTGCCTATGTTTACTTTTCAAATATGTTACATCAAGACATTTTCAGTGAAACATTGAGATTTTGATTAAAGCAATTTTTATAGGCTGAGGTAGTTTTCTATTAAAAGAAAAAATCAAATTTTCACTGAAAACAATCTTGGGCTTTTGTTGGAACCCAGGGCAAGGGGAATATTTCTCTGTCTGCTCTGGGGGGTCCTGACCCCCAGGGGAACACTGACTTTGACCCTCATTCATGGAGAAAGTTTCTTAGACTTCAAGATAGACTAGAATCCACAAAAGTGTGAAATAGATTATAGAGAGTAGTATAAGTGTATCACTTGGTGAGAAATTTAGGTTTTAGGATTTTTAGTATGTTGTAGTTGGGAACAAGATGGAGGGTATAGGGTGTTGTCTCAAACTCCTTTTTTCTTCCTTCTTCTTCCTTCTTCTTCATGGGTTTGGGTGGTATCTTGTAATTGGATAGAAAGGTCCGCATTGTGGGTCTTTAGGGGTCAGTTATTGGGTTAGAAAAGAAAATAATCTAGGTGTCACTTCTTAATTGGGTAGTTCAGTTTTTGCTTAGACTTAAAAGGCCTTGTAACATGAGGTTGTTGGCCATTTTTTGTGCTGTTTTCCTGCATGCAAGGTCTGGTGCAGATGGCATGCTGAAGTTTTGATAAGATAACAATAAAACAGAAGCTGAAGACTGAAAAAGTCCAATGCGTCTCTCGTTCCTGACACAGAACTGCTCCAGGAGGGTCTCCCCCAGACAGGGGAGATCCCAGATGGAGAAGCTCAATGTGGGGCCAGGGAAGCCACAGGCTTTCATTATTTACAATGAAAATTATAGAGCCTCTTCAGAAAAAGAGACATATTCTAATGCAGATACCTTTGGATATCCTAGAAAGAGGCCTGCAAGTGTATTCATGATGAAATAGCAAAGACAGGAATTGAGAGAAATGAAAGCAGCTTTGGAAAGGACATCTGTGGAAACAAAGACAAATGAGTGTTTTAAAAAAATATTTATGCTAGGCTGATTCAAATCACATTGTGAGGCTGGTGAGTCATGGAAAGCAAGAATATAATAGGATTAAACAGAGAACTGCCTTGCAAGATGGCTAAAGCTCATACTCTCCACCACCCTTCCTAAAGTGATGTCCCTCAGGCTCCTGGGTGACCAGGTGAGGAGGAGCCATCCCCTAGCGAGGGGCAAGCTGAGTTGTCCTACAAAGCTGTGCTAAAGCAGAACAGGCAATTAATGCAGGGGATTGCACGCATGTGAGCTTCCGATTTGCTTGCATCTGTTTGCCGTAATCGGCGAGCGGTTAGCGCTGGCTCCATGTACCCAACCGTAGGAGCTGAAAGGACAGCACTGAGAGAAAGATTTGCAGTTAAATTGCCTGAGCAGACTAAACACAGAAAGAACATTTTAAATTAGCTGGGTTCAAATGTCGGCTCACTTCAGAAATTAGAATTAATCTGATCTATCACTGTCTCGCACATCTGTCAGCATGAGAAAATCACTAACTGGCAAGGAAACAGAACTGGCTGTCTGCTCTAGTCCAGAGCAGCAGAGCTATCAGATTTCAGGAAGGTTTTTACTTCTCTTATGAAGGGAAACTAGGGGTAAAAAAGGAAATTAAAAGAGGAAACTCCTCTTCCATAATGATAAGAAAGAGAACTCAAATAGCATATCTTATTGTTAGTGAAAGATAATATAAACATTATTAATAAGAATAGTCATCATTTACATCAAATAATTGCATTCTTTAACTGGTCCCTGTGAATACAAACATGGAATTACTCATTATTACTCCACATAGTCATTGCTACATTCATGCTGCTTTATTTTGGTCCCAATCTTTATTTTCCTCAAGAACATTTCCCAGTGAAGGCATGGCCCAGGGTAAGGAGAGTCCATGGTGCCCAGCTTCAGCATGGGCCACAGGGTTCATGGTTTATTCCTACTCTGTGTCAGACTGAGGGCACACATCTAAGAGTGGCCAGAAGTACAGCACCATGGGAATACTGCTGTTCCTTCCTTATGTTGCTGTCTGGGATGTGAACTGTCCTCTTAAGTGAGGCCATGTCAAAGACTTCCACGTCAGCCCCAGGTAACTTCTTGTCTGGTTCCCAAATCCAGCTGTGAGCCCAACAAGGAGCCTTCAAAAGCTGTTTTCCTTTTTTCTAACAAAAGAGAACCACTCAGAAAATGAGGCTGATGTATGCTGGGCTGTCAGCAGGCTGCCTGGGGAGTGACACACTGCCAGCAGTCGGTCAGCCAGATGGTCAGTCTGGACACAAGCAAGATATTATTTCTTTCCTTTATTTGTCTGAAGCTAACTTGTTGCTCAGCTCTTAATTGCTCAGCGGACAAAAGGTATGCAAGGCTATTTTTCCCTTTCATCACAGTTAGATCAGATATAGCCTGTGGTGTCTAAGCAGATAAGGAGGAAACAAGTGTCTGCTGGCCTGGATCCCCTTGGGTTTTTTGGCCAGGGTACAGAGAGTGACGCTGGTAGGGGGTAAACTTATGCCAAGTCCATGTGAAATGGCAGAGGTCTAACCTCAGACATATTACAGATTATTGGACTTCATGACCTTAAAGGTCTTTTCCAATCTAAATGATCTATATACCAGCTTTGGAGTAGCAGCAATCCTCTTCCCTCATGAGCTATTTTTCTAACAGCCCACTCACTCCTCTTCAAGAAGCAAAGGGAAGAAGCCACTACTGCTGAGGTGCCTCTGACCTGAGATGTCAGACTGAGAGGAGTGGGTCCATCCAACATGTGAGGTGTGCAACCAGGATAGACCAATCCAGCCCTAGTTTTTGTAAAAAACCAATATATTCAATTTATTCTTCTTGCCTTCCCCTCTGCAGTATGCACTTACAGAAAGTAATCAATGAAAGAACAGTAGCTCCAATTACAGCCTGTTTCCCAACTCGCTCCAGGGTAATACTCAGACTGAAACAAATGGCAAAGCTGTAGCTTCCCCTCAGTCTTTAAAGAATCCATCTTTTCTGACATTCAGACTAAATTTAAACTGCAATTCAGGACAATTTGGTGATGGTAGCTGATTGTCTGTCTTCAAGTAATTTTTAGCCACTGTGTTGCATTATTACCATTTCGCATCTTGTGGCATGGAGTTAATTCTACATTATCCATGGTATTCAGGGAGAGAAGAATGAGATGTGTATAGGACAAAGCAAAGCAAAAGGACATCTCTACATCAGGCTTGTACACCAAGAAGAGAAAAGAAAGGTCAGCAACTCTGCTGTGTATTTAGGCTCCAGTGGGGGCTGATGTAAGCTGGCACACACATAAAACCTTGTGCAGTATTATGCCAAAGTACCAGTTTCTGGAAGGACAAAGGTAATTCACCAGAGACCTTTACCAGTTGACTGTGTTTTCCTTTCTCCTTCCATAGCCAATGATAGGATGCTCACCATTTAGCATCCTTCCTCTTTCCCTGGTGCCTCCAGCCATGATTCGACACGATGAGCAGCACGCGCTCATTGCGACTCAAGCCATGACCCCATGCGTGGGTGCTTTTCCCCAGTTCCATGCTCTGGGATGCCCGACAAGAGGAACCCACCTGAGGTGAGGTATCCCCCAGAGCAGAGCTGATATCTTTATTCAACATTGGTCATTTCCCCAATCTTGTTCCTGGCAGCATGGCATATAATATTTTTATTATTTTATCCACAGCTGTCCAGGAAGATCACACTGTGTTCAGCACATGCCCTGGATCTTTACCAGTGACTTCTAGAAAAAGGAAATCTTGTAAAATATTCAAGTATTATCATGGGACCAGCCTGAGTTATAGCAATATAAAGATGCAATGTTGACTGAATTTATTTTTCAGTTTACATTAAAATCCAAACTAGCAGCTTTTTTTAAATTTCTGCTAACTTTCAACTAACATGAAAATAATTAAATTTTAATTGTGCCCTGTTCACGAAGAATGAAAGTGCATAGTTTATGTACCAGTACTTTCAAAGCTAATTTTGACTTTCTCTAGAAGTGAACATTTGTAACTGAAGAGTTTAAATTTACAGAACTGATCTACAGCAATAACTAATCTAAGTACTTTAAAGGATGAGAAATTGCAGGGAAGAATTTGTCATCAGTGAACCTGGATGATTAAGCCAGTAAGAATCTTGATTGTCATGTTCCCTAATGAGAAAATGACTCGTTTGTGGAACAAGTCCTTCATTATAGATTATTTCTTCAGCTGTGATATTTTCTGCCTGCACTGCAGTCAGCTGTGGTCAGAATACTGTGGTGCCACAGCCCCAAAGAGCTTCGTGCAGAGACATTCTAACTGCTAGTTCTGATGTGACATTACTTTTTGACAGTGAAAAAAAATCTCAGATTGGTTAACAATGCATTTTATGGTTAATTCAGACACTGTTGCTTCCCATGTCATGGTCTCCAATTGCTACTTTTTAAAATTAGCAACTACAGTACAATTATCTCAAATACCATATACTAAATCACAAGAAAATGACACAAATTAGAAGTACATTAGTTGAGAGGGTGGTTTGTTAGCCATAAACATTCAAATTGATAATACTTTAGCTCTAATTGTTTTGTTAACGTATGTGTTTCAATTCCCTTTATTATTGTGCTTTAACACGTTGATTTTGTCACCTCTGGGTATTTGTTTTCTCTCCAAAGATGATTAATAATTTATGCCAATCATGATACATAAGCCTTGAAAGATTCACAGCTTTATATAAGCATGTGAGATTTAGAGGCACATTTAATGCTAATACAAATTATCAGCCCATTATTCCCTCACAGCTTGCTACTCTCTGCCTTTCTCAGCTCTTGATATTTCTTGAAGAATCTCTTCTAGCTCAATCCCTTGGTCATACAATCACTCAGAGTTACTAGGATTTCATCTCTGACTGCAAATGAGAAAACAAGGTAATTTTTTCTTTAACTCTAGTGAAATTTTTTTATTTTTCTTGATCATGCCAATTGTTATTTTTCTATAAAGAGAAGTAATTAATTCAAGGTGAAGAATTTGTGAAGGACAAACTTGAAATGCAGGCAACAGCTCATCCTCAGAAATGATTCACTGTAAGTTGAATGACAACTAAGAACCTGACTGTTGAGAAAGTTAATGTATTCATGCAGCCTGAAAATGGCCACAGACCTAAGGAAAGGCTTTTCCTAGATTACACAAAAGTGAAGAAATGGCCCATCCTTAATTACTGAAGTCCTCAGAAGCAGTGGTGCCCAGGAGAACATGAATCAGTCCACAAATTTGAAAAAACAAGCAAACAAACCCAAAAACCCCCACCAACCAAACCCACACCCCCCTCCCCCCACCTGCCCAAAATCTCCAAATCTGCTTTTCTTCTTTGGATCAGGTTAGTCCAGTAGCAGACCCCTGGAATAAGATATATGTAGAATTTGACCAGGAAACACCATAAAGACAGCATAAGAAATCCATGGCTGAGCACACTTAGGGGACTGGTTTGGGTATTGACACAGGAGCACAGTAAAACGAGGACATTGTTGAAAAAATGTAACTGGTGACAAATGCTTTGTGCTGCTTGAGCAGGAGCACTCAAGGGATTCACATTAAGAAATTTTATCAGAGATCTCTGGGACATTCAGCAAAAATAAAGGCAGGTGAATAAAATAACAGTGTTGTTTTAAATTTTGGTTTATGCTTAAAACCCAAACACTGTTCATAAGAAAATTTCTTAGTTGGAAAAAAGATGAATCAAAATGGTATTGAGTTGTAGAAGTTGAGGATGCAACTGTGCTACAAATACTCTCAGGAAATAGGTTTACAAGGCTTATCTTAATGCAAAGAAGCACTTTCATTTACTTAAGTATATATGGATCCTGAGCCATTGCCTCTGGACAGATTTTTCAGGTGTGTGAAAGCAGTAACCAATGTCATCCTTGGTCTATTTTGTCCCCTTGAGTATGTGGATTTGCTGACCACTCCGTTCTGCCTGTGGGGCTTTTTTCCCTAAGTCTTAGGGGAAAAAATTTAAACATATAAGAAACTCAGAGCACTGAGGAAAATGAAAAACTTCAGTGTCTCCTGGTGATAAATATGGAAAGAGTAGAAATGAGCAGATGGCATACTGTACACCATCATCCTTGCAGAGTATATACATATATTAAAAATATCTCTATCTCCATAACAAAATTAAACCTGCTACACACAACTCAAATATCCTCTCCCCTAAAGATTATCTCGTTTGTTGATCCTGCAGAAACTCAGAAGCTCTCTTTGAGAAACAGACTGGAAATTTTTTTAAAGTACATTACATTTTAAAATCATTAGGTGGATCACAATTTTCTTTCAGATTTAGACTATACTTATTTTATGCTACTAATGCAGCGCGAAGATAAACCAAGTTAGCTTCAGCAGTTTACTGGTTAACTCAATCTAATTAATCATCACTTTAATTCATATACTTAAATTCATAGAATTTTATGGTTTTAACTAATTTTCCAGTCATTGTGAAGTCTGTTATAATGTTATATTTTTTTACATTCACCTTGGCTTGGTTTATCAGTAATAGGGAATGGAAAAGTGAAACAATCTGTCTTAAAATGAAGCAAAAATTCTCCATTCTAGCTACAATTTCAATAGGACAAACACTGTCTAAACAAGCAGTTAGGCAGCTAAAATAAATTTTTGAATTATCTGGTGGAGGTTCCCAACAGAATGCTCACAGCATTACTCTAAGAATAAAGGAACACAGAACATAGTGGTATGTGTAAAGCTATAAAATCCAGTCTTTCACTTCACATTTGCATCTGGTGGTTTGGAATCTGCTATTAGATTTATGACTCGAAATGCTAGTAAGTAATAGGAATAGTCCTAACAAAAATTATTATTGGATAAGCACAACACTGTACCCTCGTATCAAAAGCAGATTTTCAAAATCCCCTCATGATATTTATGATGACCAAAATATACTTAAACACACACCCTCACCTTTTCTTTCCAGCCATTAGGTTACCATGAAAATGTCCTTCTCAAAGCTGGGATGACAAAGCTGTGCTAAATTAGATTTTAATAGTAGAGTCTACTTATGTCTTGTTTTGCTAAGTAAGTTTTTTTTGGATCTAAAGTTAAAACCTGAAGCAGTTGTGAAATATTTCATAACTGATGCTTTTCTACTGCCTGTTTTCAAATAAAATCTTTGTGGCAAGACGCATAATCTAGCTGGTTTAGAGTCTGAATTATTCTAACATTCAGCAGAATAATAACCATTTTGTCTACAGAAAAGCAATATCCAATGTATTTTTCATAGTAAAATGTGTACAGAAAGGACAACTGGAAGAGTGAGATTCATCTCTTTAGATGCAGTACAAGACTTCAAAAGTAAAATGTGTTAAATTTTCTATTATCTGAATTCTTCTGTGGTCACAGATGTTCTCTCCACTTTCATTTTATTTATTGATGAGAGACAATCGTGTGTTTAGCCCAGTCACTTTATTGCCTTGTTTTTATCATGAAAAATATGCTCATCTGAAGTGATTCTTTTGGAGTCTTGCCAAAAGCTGTTCCATGAAATTAGAAATTATATAGAAACCTTACTTGGCCTGTCTTTCTTGAGTTATTTTATATGCAAAAGACAAAGCATAATTAGCTTTCTGCTTTCTACAGTAGCATGTCTTAAAGTAAGAGTTGTAGGGCTGAGAAGAGGGGCAGGACCACCTCCCTTGATCTGCTGGCAATGCTGTTCCTAATGCACGTCCTCTGTTCTTCAGAAGGGTTGCAAGACAACCACGTGATAGGTATCCTCATATTAGGGAAGCTCTAAGTAAGGGTTCAAATTCATGTAGACTTTGGGGGGCCTATAATGGGGGCTATTTATTCCAGCAGTGCTTTTATTCTGTAGCCTCCTGTAATATCCTTTTATTCTCATTTCAACTTCATAATATGGAAATGCAGCCAAATTAAAACCTCACCATTAATTTTCCTCACTGAAGGCAACATGGTCTAGATAAATAGATTAGTACACATTAAAAGTTCACAGTGGTGCTGAAGGAGCAAAACATTTTTGCAGTGCTCCTAGCAATACTTATAGTAAATTCTTATTTAGACACCTTAATAAAGAGTCCAGGAACAGCTGGATCCTGAAGTCCAGAACAATGTCATTCTCCAAAAATATTAATAGAGGTATACTAATGTATGAAGGAATGACAAAAAGAACAGGTTCTCTGTTCCTGATGGCTTCAAAATGGGGGTTTTGCCACATTCAGAAAAGCACCTGAATGTAGCCAAAGATTGCAGAAGTTGACTAAAGGAAGCTGCTGCAGCAGTGTTTGATATACAGTCTGCTGATTGTTTCAGCAATGCTAAGGCATCCTTTGAATTTTGAAAGGTTGAGAAATGCTGGGCTTGAGAGCTATGTTTTATCAAGTAGAACTGTGAACTCTAAGTCTGCTGAAAAATGCATCTTCTCAGAGTCAAAAGGCTGAGAAGGAAATGGTCTCCTGCTCTTGGAGCTCACAGTTCTGGCTCCCTGTGGAAATGGGCAGCCAGATTATTTGTAAGTCAGGTGCTAATGCAAGAGGAACTATCCCCATAGGACCCTTAAACTGACATAGTAAGTAAAAAAAATGGTGCTGGAAGCAGACCTCTTCTGTGTGTGGGCCACCCACTGAAGAAATAAATCTATTTTTCTTACACGCACCATACCACATATTAAGAACACCGCTTACTAATTTAAAGCAAATTTGAAGAATAAATAGGACTCATCACAAATTGTATGACATATCTAAGGAAATTACTATGTTTCTTTCGCTCCTTAAGCCGTGTCCCAGCAGTTATTGAAAGATGCTATTCTTGAAAAAGGGGAAACATATAGAATCATTCTAAACTCCCAAATGGTTAACATAATTTGCTGAGATTGATTACTCTTAAATATAAAACTTAAAATTCAGCGGTCTAAGAACATAGTGAAGGATTGACTTTTTCTGTACAGAACATAAAAATGCCTCCAAGCCTATTAATATATTTTATGGCATTAATGCATAAATATTCTGAAATGACCATTTTTCTTATGGCTTGTTAATGTTAACAATGTGTTAGCATCTGGATTAGAGCCATGTCAATGTCAAAGTGTGTTTATGGAAATGTTCACTTCACTAAAACAATCTGAAAGCACAATTTAGTCTGAAGTACTTCAGAATTTGGACCATATATGTGTGTGCATATGCCAAGGTCTTGGAAAAAAATAATTGGTAAGAAGAAAGTTTTACAGACTTTTCTAGCACTTGAAAACATCTATAATTGTACAAAAATGAAAGAATAGTATTCAGTTGCAAATGGTCTCTGAACAAAAAAATCAGTAAATAAATTTATGTCAATTTACTTTGGTCTCTAAGCACAGAGAAGAAAAATGAGGAAAAAAAAGGCCTCCGTAGCTTTTCAAGTACTATTACTCAGAAGATCACATCTAGAGTCAACTTTTTATTCTTGAAAGAAACAGTTGCAAGTGAAAATTTGTTTTCAACAAAAAAACTATTCATTTTACAACAAACACAAACTCCACGGTTGAATTAAAGTAGCTGAAAAGATTCAGTCAAAAAACTTAATATTAATTTCCATTGGGCCTTCTCACTAGAGTTTGATTGTTGTGTGGCAGAGGTCAGAGGCAGAAGGTGAGAAGCTGTGTTTAGCTATCACTGAAGTTTCCTGAAGAGAAGAAATCCATGAGTGGTTGACAGATGTGACCATAACATCCAGGACAATGACTTCCCACATCAGCTATTGTAAAGATTATCTCCATAGTATCAGATTATTCTAAAGAGTACCTCTAGTCTCTTCAGAAAATTGATGAAAATAGATTTTTCTATTTTCATCACAGGTGAAAAAATCACAGATTTTTCCTTTCCAGGAGGAGACAAGAACAATATCAAGTTCAACCGTGAGTCAACAAAGACACAATTTTGGTTGCATTGGTTTGGTTTTTTTGAATGGCAAGTACCTTTGAATAGTCATAAAATCTTATCCTGATGAATATGTTTAGTCTCAGGTATGGATGCCCAGCCATCTTTCTGCTTCCATGCTCAGTCTGTCTTGCAAAACAATTTAATTTCATACTGTTTCTCAAAAGCTTTGCAAAATTAGTGTCACTAAAGTAAGCACATTATTTTCCTTGCTGCTTACAAAAGACACCCTTCAATTACCTTGCCCTACCTTCATACTGCTTGATCCTGCAGAAATAGGATATCCTACAAGCCAACAAATGGTCCCTGGTCCCTGAATCCTACCACTGTAGACACTTGGGCATGCTTGGATATGCATGGGTAACTGCACACTTCAATGAAGAGAAAAATGGGGCTCAGACCCTACCATAACTTTGCTGGTAGGTTCTGCCCGAAGAGAGAGTAGGTTTATCCTGGAACAATCAAGTATCAAAGCAGGATGATACAGTCATTTATCTAATCCCTCCATGCAAGTAACAGCCTAGCAAATCTCCTTCAAGGCAGGGAGATTCCTCCATTGCTGGGCAAAACAAAATATCATGTTATTTCCTTATTTAAATAAGTGCAAGAAAAATGGGATTTCAACCAGCTGCTTTCACAGCTCTGCGCACTTGTCAAACAAGCCTGCAGATCCTGGGAGGCAAGAAAGCCAGAGTGCAAACTCGAATGCAAAGAAATAATGTACTTGCAGGACACTTGTGGTGGTCCTAGCTACATTAACACTCAGCAAATGTGCACAAAGCTTAGCTTTGGCATGCTATTTACTTATTCATGTACGTCTCCTCCTTTTTCAATGCCTGTTTTAATAACAGGGAGGTTACAAGTGAAAGAAAAAGTGGATTCTTAAGTAGCCACTGGGTGATTGCCATACAGAACAGTTGTGTCTCACACTTGAGAGTGGGAAGCCTCATGTCAGCAGGTACAGAAGCAAGACTTCATGTAAGCACACTGTGAAACCATTAGCCAATGATCCTTGTTCAAAGATTTTTCTCCTCGGTCATTATCAGTATTTTTCACAAAGTGACCTTAGATGAACTACAGTCACTTTGAGTTTCCTCACTGAAAAATCAATGATCTCCCACAATTAAGGGTACATTTCATTTTTCTACAAAACAAATAAGGAAGGTACTGCTCCTCAGGAAAAGAATTATTTTGAATACCATGGCTTCACAACATATTTCAGTGCTCACTGTAAATAAATCACATGCCTGAAGTCAAACATATCAAAAAGCACTCCAAGTTGGGATAAATTTATCTGCCTCAAAATTTTTCCAAAATAAAAAGCAACTCTCTCAGAAGCACCATGTTGTCATCTGCTCCAGAGTACTATTGTAGTAATTAGTGAAATCAACTGGTTTAGAAACTCTTTTTGGTCTGTTCTAACCTCCAGGGCAAAGGCAGGCACTTTGGGCTAATTCGTTCAGTGCAGTCTGAACACACAGCATTTTCGAGGCAGCTTTGACAGAAACTCGGTGTCTGATCGGAGAGAGCACTCAGAGAGCTCAGGACTTCTACACAGCTCTGGAAAACCCATGTGTAGAATTAGGCTCTAGGAATGTATTTCTTTTCTTTCCCTCAGAAAAACAAATGTAGTCTAACCCAAAACAATGCGACAATGTATCTTAAATCCTATGTCTTTTAGTAAAAGATGCTATGATGCACAGAAGGTCTACTACACTTTCTCCTTGCAAAACTTCCTTCAGTGTCTTTCTGGCCAGAAACAGGAGGGAGCCACTAAATCATTTTCTCAGAAAAGTTATGAAGGCTTTTCCATTCCAACATTTAATTAGCTTTGGAAAAATTCAGTGCAGTGAAGTATGCAGCAAATGGAGTCCAAGGTAAAAACAACATACTGTCTATGATGGAAAAGTAAGGTTCTCAAATTTACACTCTCAACACATAATGCTACCACCAGAAGAGATTGGCATTCACTGTTTTCATGACAAACAGATATTGAGATTGCCCTAGAAGAGATTGGTATTCAGTGTTTTCATGACAAACAGATACTGAGATTGCCCCTGTATCTATACACAGCACTGCTCAGGGAATGATGTTAGAGGAGACTGCAGAGCATAGGAAAAAACCCCTTTAGTCCATGGGGAAAAAGGAAGGTGAGTGAAAGAAGACAACATTAGTCATAATTACTGAAAACAGAGAAAATTTTTGAGAGGACAAAGTGAAGGATGTGAGCAAAACAAGGGGGCAAATGTGTGCATGGGGAAAGTGGAAGACTGCTTACAAGGCAGCCTTTTCTTGAGAGCCTGCAGAGGTGATTCCAGCTTTGAGACTCACTTTTCTGGGCAGAAAACTAATTACATTCCTCACGCATTTGTCTTGTTTTGGCAGAGGTTAGTTGAGGAACCACTGCAACCCAGCTAGGTATCTCTGCACTACAAAGCCATTTCAGAAGGAAGCTCAAGTGTCACTGAAAGAGGAGAATCCCACTGGAAATGCTGGGGCTGTGACAAGCAGTAACAAACATCAGCAGCAGACTCATCAATGCGCAGGCTCCAGATGGAGAAGAAATTTCATCCCAGAACAGGCTATCATGGCAGCAGCTTCCCTGGGTCTGTCAGCAGCAACAGCTCTGTGTGGGACACAGCCAGCCAAGGGCAGCAGGCCAGAACTGCCTGCAGGAAAACAGAGCTGGCCCTTGGGGTGTGTGGGAGGCAGCACTAAATGGCATGTCCATTCAAGCTCACCTTGCTGGATGCCACAGCCACCAGAAAAATGAATGCTTGGGATTAGTGCCCATTGCATAAAGTGACAGTGTAAGTGTCTGCACTTACAGAAGCTGTAGTGATAAATCCCGATATCTTTCATTTTGGCCATGACTATTTCCTGTCCATCTGTTCCTCAAGGTATAAGCCATTTTTCTGGAGAACTGCTGGTCCACTGTAGCTACAAGATGGCCCAAGTGACAGTGCTGCTCAGCCAGTTGTTTGCAACAAACAGTATGAGAACAGATGACCTCGATAACCCCACCGGTGATGATTAGAACAAGATCAAATTGTTAGGTAGTATGCTCATCTTCTTTCCTTCTTTTCTCAGATTTCTAACAGCAGAAACAGAAAGGACAAGTAGAGCGCAAGTGCATCCACTGCACGCTCTTTACAACAGTTTATAGGGACCTCATCAAAATGTGCCTGTAAAAGACACCATTAAGGTGACTGGAGCAGAAAAAGGGAATATTCTGGGGTTATTGTGTTTGATTCATGCATTAGAAAGCATAAGCTCAGGAGAGTTCATGACATTATGGATCAGTGTCAATCAATGTCAATCAGTTACTGATCAAAGCAGACTTAGCTTGTCCATATATGTTTTGTCTCTGGTCACTTCCATGGACTGAAAATTATAGATATGCAACTTTTACCTTATAACCGTTTTGCATTATACACATATCATTAAAGCCTTATCTTAAATTAGCAGGTCTCTAACCCTTAAGGGAAATACATTGCTTGAACTCTGCCTTTATACTGCAGTTAAATAAATTTTCTTTTGATGAACAGAAATAACTCTGAAGTCTGCTGGCATTGTAATTCATGTGTGGTTTTAATGCCTTCTGAAGTTATTCTCTCAAGGTTTTTTGTCTCTTGCTGAAGGGACAATTCACACCTCACACCAAAGAGTCTCCTCAACATAAAAAACTGACTGTGCTTGAATTACGGGACCCATAACATACATCTGACAATTCCTGAAGAACCTAGGACTAGATTTGTTTCATATGGATATATTTATTGTATTCATTCCATAGAACTCTAAACAATTAATAGCATTGCAGTCCAATGCTCTACATCACTAACACTTGTCAGTGTTGCTGAACTGTGAGTTGCCTTCCTAGACACCACTGAAACAGGAAGCTGAACAAGAGATTAATCCATAAATTAATCCAGGCAACCAAATACAAGAAGTGTCTCCTCAAAGACTAAAGACCTGCTCTTATGCTTTCACCTCTATCTCAAAGTACAACTATAAACTGGTTCCCTACTGGTTAATTTAGAGGGATTAATAACTGGGTGACTTTATAATTCACTTCAATAAGACTGGGAAAACAGATCAATAAATCTTGTCTTTTATCCACCCGCTTGTTCTGCAGTCTGTTCTGTACCTATGAATGATTAGCATCAGGTGTAAAATAGTTCCCTGAAGGTTGCTACTGGCAAGTCCCATTCATTCCTGGATCCTCCTGAAAACAGTTCATTAATTCTCCAAGATTTCAGACCTAAGTCCTGACATCCAACTTAAGGGTGAATCACATCGGTCTCCATTAAGAGACCTTCAATGATCTTAGCCATTAATTCAAATCTTCAGCAGTTTTACCAACTATCCAGTGCATTTGTGGATCTTCTTTCATAAAAGACCACTAAAAACAACTAGATGCCACTGGTCTTTTTTTCCTTTAAAAAGATAATTTGCATATTATTTTAAATGTAAGTCTTCCTGGAAAAGATACTGAAGGTTGGAACGTTGTGGTATTTTGAGATCCTGGGACCAATGGCAGCTGAATTTATGTCACCAATGCAAGGTGTACTCTACCTTGCAAACAAGTGTCTGTAACACTTCTGATATTACATTAAAATAATGTAATTATTAAAAAGATCATGTGTCTTAAAACACTAAAAATGGAAGAAGTGTATTTGAGGGATAAAGAACTTGCAGAAATGAGGTGGTAAAGAAGGTTGAGAATGTCATCAACATAATTCAGTAATTTCTCAGTCAGAGCTAGGATTCAGTTTATTATGGTAAAAATGGGCTCAATTCAGTCAATAGATGTCCTGTCTTTAGATACAGCAGTTAGAACCAATTCAGCATTGCAGCCGAGGCTGATGTGTGTCCAAGGAATAAGACATTGCTTACACAAGAAAAGCATTTGAGCATCAGTGTGAACTACAGCTTTGAGACAGCTCTTCCTTAAAGACACAGCTTGATGTTATAGATATTGCCAGAATAAGAAAAAAAAAAAACAAAACACATAAAAATTCTGTAGGTGAGCCCCTGAATCTTCGAGGAAAAAAAGTTATTTATGTGTAGTGAGGCATTAAAAGAACAAGTACTGCACATGTACTAAAAATGCAAATCACACCCTTGAATCTTTAAGCTTGGCCACATTTGACAGCAGCAGCATGAAAAGGAGCATATTTGCAATGCTGCTATGACCTTTCAGCTGTCTTGGTCATCTTCATCATATATCAGCTTCCAGTCACTTGCAGCAGTGTGGGAAGGACTGACATCAGCTGAGGACCTTTGGGAAAGTTATATTAACTGTAATTATTACTACAGTATACAAAATGAAACTCTCTCCTCTTATCACCAGATGCCAGACTGGGTTACTGGTTTAATCATAGATTCTGTCAAGAGGACTGCATGGCAGACCTTAGGGAGAGAGAAAAAAGCTTTATGGGCTGCTTCTTCCCTTCCTTCCCCTGATTTGTTATATGCTTATACAGGCAGTCCAGGTGGTTTAGCTGCCAATGACAAAGATTGCCTGAGGCATCAGAGAGGAGCACAAATTAGGACCACCTCATTTTTACAAGGATTTCCTTCAGTGTCTAGGCTCTAAACAGCAGCATTTCTAATAATGTAGGTTACGTCTTCCCATGTGACAACATTTGTGGTTTTTATCTGTAAACAAATTAGAACAACTGCAGGAATAGCAATTCCTTCTGTGCCTGCAAATGCTGAATGAGGACGACTTTTATAAGCCAACTCCTTAGTGAGGTGTAGAGAACTTATTCATCCTAACTTCCAGTATCAGGTAGCTGCAACTATTTTATGCTTTTAATTTCTTTTTTCCTTCTTGAATGAGGATAGCTGTGGTACATAAGCACAGACTAAGTTTTACCAACACTTTCTAGTGATGATGAGATAAAATGTGTCCAAAACCTTGCCAGATTGTGAAGCTGCCTGTGAATGTGATGAAGCATTAAGTGAAGATACCACTACAGCTCTTTTGATCAAGAACAAAACCCTTTAGTGAATCTCAAATCAAGAAATATTTTTGTTAAGATCTGCCAGGGGAAAGAAGCATCTTTGTTGTACTATATCAAGAGAAATGTTGTCTCTCTCCATAAGATCTCCATGGGAGAAGTTTCAATATCCACTCATTATTGTAGGCATGTTTACTTATACCAGTCCAGGGCAGATAAAGGGAAGATGGGCAACACCACACAGCAGAGCAAGAAAACACTTTAGCAGAATATGTAGGGTCTAAGAGTAGTGGCTGACGTTCATTCTAGATGAAAAAGACACCGTTTTTTAGCAGGAATCCCTACTTTAGTATTTTTTTTTTTGCTAGCTCTATTACAATTGCTTTAATATAACTGCTTTGATAATGTGCACTATCCTGTCATACTTTATTAGTAGTTTTAGCTTCTGTACTGACTAGTAAATAACTCTAAGATCTTTTTGTCTAATCATTGACCATAATAAATCATTCATTTTTATATAAATATATCTGATTTGCCATCATTAATCCTGAAATTGTACAAAGGTTCAATCACAATCTATAGTTTCTTCAACTTGAACTGTTGACAGTGTGAGGATAAGATTGGATCCAGCCCCTCCTAGGCTCCTCTCTGAGAAGGAGTTTAGAAAGCAAGAGGTTCCTTTCTGCACCTTGTGACTCAGAGGGAGGGCTTCTATAATAAATTTTGTCTGAAACTCCCACTCTCTCCCATGACACTGTGCTCCCTAGCACTAGCTTTCATGCTGAGAGCAATGGAGTGTCTCCCTGCTCTGAAAAAACCACAGATTAAGTGCTATTCAGTAGAAGTTTAGGCACCTCTGAAGTGTCTATAGAGGAATGCAAATTTTCAGTTTCATGTTCTCTTTTAAAAATCACAACCATTTCATTTTCATCTCACCTTCAGTGACCTACATATCTTCTCATAACTCAAAACTCTGCAAATTTCTTAGCTACATTTCTCCTGGAAAAATAAAGAATAGAATGAGCCTGGTTTTATAAGCCATGTTGAGATATGCAGGAAAATTCTTCCAGACAATAAGTATTTCATAAAACTAAAAAGTAGCTGGAGTCACAAGCTGGAAAAACTTCTTCTCACTAGATAAAATGTCAAGCCATAGAAGAGACTAGAATGTCTGTATAATAATAATAAAAAAAAGGTGTTCTTGTGTAAATATGCAGCTCTAGATAAATCCCATTTAAAGATACTTGCAGTCTGGCTGACTCTAAGCACTGAACTGATTATATCTTCAGTACTTATTGGGCAGAAGAAAACATTTCTTTTTCAGTTACAAAGGAATATATCTTCAGATGTGAAAACCAGATCGCTGATATGCAGAGTGCCTATGTGCTCAGGGAATAAATGCACACATTGGCACATTCCCTGTTCCCTATTGTCACTAGAGCCTTGCACTGACCATTCCACATGTGACCATGACACACAGGATGCATCCCTGAGGGTGCCAACAGCCTCACCAATTCCATACCAGTGTGTGCTGGAGGAATTACTTTATATTCACAGAACCACAGATTACTTCAGATTTCTTCCTGTGTCCCTTTCAAATCCGTAGGCACAAATGAGCCATCACATACCACATCTGTATTTTAAGCTGTTGAAATGGAGAAATATGGCTTTGTTTTCACTGCAATTTATTGTCAAGACCCTGAAATATTGGTTTCCTTTATATTTTAAAAATGGAAACTTATGTGAGAGGAAGCAGCATAAAAACTGTAGCTCTGACTGAAACTTGGCTGCAATGATTTAGATTGTAGGTGTCTTGCTATGTAGCAAGACCTTTATCTTCATGTTTTCTTGACAGTCATTTGTAGCACATTTCTTCCACAGAACACATGTGATCTGTAAGCACTCCAATGAGTCTGTTGGTACTATTGGGTATCTGTGAGTAACTGAAACCATGCATTTCATTTTTACTTTCTAGAATCACTTCAGTGATTGAGCTCACCTTCCTTGACTTTAACATTTTTGGGATTATTTCTTTGACTTGCCTTGATAAAGGCCAAAGTAAAATTCATTATGATCTACAGCCCATCAGTAGTCTTGGGCAGAACAAGATATCAGAGACAACTGTTAACACTAAGTAGAAGTTCACAATCCTCAAAAGATGTGCATGGGTGTTCACAAGCTATTGTCAAACAGCCCGAGATGGGTTAGCTCACAATAAGTACCTTGTCATTCTAGTTACAAATTTGTGCCTGAGACCATTGTGTCACTGACTTTACCTGGAAGTACAAAGCAGATTGTACTGACAGAGCTCTGGCAGCAGCATTGGACCTACTTTTGTGCAAGGTGTGTGTCTATCTAGACAGAAGTAGAGCACACAGCAGTTCAGCTATGCACATGTACTGAGCACAAAACGCTGCCTCAACATTGCTACAGTGTCTGATTTTAGTCTCAATACAAGACATTTTTTGGAAAGATTAAAAGAATCTCACTGAAGATCAAGAACCACCCTCTTTTATCCTCTGTCATTCCCACACAAATAGTTTCCTGCTCTCTTGCCTATTAGAACAAAAATATAAAAGCTAAGTAAAGATTACGTGCTTCTGAAATATTACCAGTGCTAAACAGTTGACCTGACGATAGAAATAAATACATACCAGTTCAAGTATTGTAAACAGGGTGCCAAACATGTTTGACCCAGCCTGTGATGTTAATAGAGTTGACGCAGGTTTTGTATTATTTAAAGCATGATATCAGACTGTAAGATATAAAACCTTAAGAGCTTTATCTGCTATTGTTACAAATGAGATCCAAGATGACTGAAAGGGAAAGTGATCAGAGAAAGTGTTTCTTTTTTCAGCTTATTTACTCAGTACGCTTGACAATACTTTCTGTACAGTCAGATTCTTCACGCTGGAAAAGATGAGCTTGTGCAGATGCACAATTATTATGATAAAGTTTCGGCCAACATAGCTTAGGCTCTGTGTTTAACTCCTGCTCTCTTTTTATTTGCCTCCAACACCATTTAAGGACATGATACCAAGTAGCCTGCAGTCACATTAACTTGGTCATGCTTTAGTACTGAACGCAGAATGGTAGAATTCATGCAAATTTGCTACATGGGTGAGGTTAAAATGTGACAGCTGTTACTCACTAGATGTCCTTAAGTAATTTCACTCCACTTTAAAGTCATGGCTGAATAGGGCTCCTCAAGCCAAAAGCTTGCCTATAAGAGCCTTTGAACAACCAGAAAACCCTCAAGAAAAAATCTCAACTTCACTAAGTCACACAAATTACTCCAGAAGCACTTACCACAGAAACCACGTCTCCAGGCAGAACACATTGCTCTCACTTTGGGAGTTCTCTGATTTTGGGGGTTCTCCTGATGTGACCAGTCAGACCAATGGCTTTTCACAGGCTGTCCCTCTCCCCTCTGGGTGGCCAGAAACCCCTCTATGCTCTGCCACTGCCTACATTTTTAGCTCCACTCCCTGCACGCAGGTGCCACAAAGCAACTTGCTCTGACTTCAGACCCAGAGCTCTCTTGCTCCACTCACACCTTGCTAGCCCACTTTGACTTGCTATACTTAGCTCATGGGTTTAAAAAGTAGCTTTCTGGTAACAAGGAACTGTTGGTGCACCTATCTAGCCTAAATTCAGCTCACAAATAATTTAGGCGAAAACTTGTTCCCATTTCATATTAATTTCCCTTGAAATCTGTATCATGCCACTTTGTTCCTTGGAAATATACCAGGAAAGATGCCCGGTACCTGTGGGAGTAAAGGCAGCCAAGTAGCTGTTGTTTGAAACCACAAGCTTTTTCTCAGTAACACAGCAACCCACACTTGCTCATCTAATAAAAATCTCATTAACTGTCAGCTCTGACAGTTAAATTATCGATGGGTCTGAGCAGATTTATCTGCAGTAAAGGGTTTGACTATTTTCCATTTAAATCAAAATATTAAGACTTAGAACCGTAGGAAGGAAAAAATACAAAATTCAAATAATTACCTTTAAAATGAAGGGGCAAGGAGAACCAGTTATTGAGTTTTTAACTAAAATCTAAAAAATACTAGAGGTATTTCTATAGCATGACCTCATGGAGGATAAGACCCATGAGAATTTGCCATTTTGAATCTCCCTTTAGCCTGTTTTTAAGAAAAATAAAATTCAATTAATATTCACTAATGTCACTATTCTTTTATGAAAATGTGTTCCAATAGTAAAAAGGGCTGTCTTACATCTATTTTAAGAAATATATTTTACTACTCTGCTACTGTTGTATTCATGCACATTATCCACCAATTTATATCCATACTTGCAACATTAAACATTATATTCTCTCAAGAGAGAAAAAGCACAGTTCACTTTCTTGAGTCATTAATCCCAGGTTTTGACCACTTACTCTCTTCAAAAAGACAAGATTTATATTAGTTTCGAGTAATTAATTACTGCAATATCTAATAGCAGGTGACCCTGGTTTCTCTTCTCAAACATAAATCCTGAATGTAGAAGGAATAATGAAAATCACAGAAGTCACTACTTGCAAGCAAGAAACATCTCTCAGTAAAATACTTTACTCCACATGAACTTAGAAATGAAGCACGGAAAAAGAATGTGATTGTGATAGAACACTGACTCAGTTGCTTCATAATCACTTAGACATTTCCCAGAGAACATTTAAGAAAAACATTGTTAATAAAGCCCCCAAAAAACAACTAGAAATAGTCATTATCCCACTAGAAAAAAAAAGTTTCATTTTTGGAACTTCTAATTGCTCTTGTTAAACTTTGTAGAAGAGGACAGGAGAAAGCTGTGTAACTTTCCCCTTCGAAAGCTTCAGAGGTTGCAATAGTGTTTGTGATTATGTATTTTACCAATATTAGAAATACTGAGAGAAGGCATAGGGTAACTCATCAGTATGACCAGATTTTTTATCTAGGCATTTTTATAGATGCACCTCTACTGGGAACCAAAAAAATTCTTCTGTTAATTTTCAAAGAACAATCAATAAGCTTGTCAACTCTAGTGCAATTCATGAAGACATTTAAATTCAGAGCAGCTACTTACTCTTAGTGGCTCTGGAAGACAGCACAGTGATCCCACTGTTATTTAAAGAGCTGCTCACCTGCCACATTGCCAATAGCTCAACTGCCTGTGCATTTTGATTCTGTAATTCTATAACGTTTCCTAAAAGCAGTCTTTGGCCAAATTTTCCAGCTTTGGTACCATTAAAAATATTTGAGTCACCTGTCCAGATGAAGTCCAGCACAGTGTTGCACTTGGTTACATCAGCTGCGTATCTAACCAGCTTTAGTCAATACCTACAGTTCTAGTTAGAATTGGTATGCCATAGCGATTGGGCCTTCATTAAAGGTCAAGATTTGGTGTTTGCTAGTCTTAAAAAGGAAAGGAATCTGATGAGCCAGTGCTGGCTTTGCAATAAGAGTTCTGCTATCACTCACTGCTGATGATTTCATCAAGAAAGCAAATTCCTCAGAAATAGTTTTCCCATTCTGTCTACCATTTTGGTACATTGCTGAAAATATTTTCATCAGCATTCTCTATGGAAGCCTCATTTCTATCTGAACTTGCTCATGACAAAATCAAGGTTTGCTTTCTGTTCTTTTACAGGAGGAATTCAGTACAAATACATGGCAAAGGATGACAAATGGCACTGGGTAGCCAAAATCCAGCATTCAAAGAGCAGGATCAGACAGACCACTGACTCTTAGTGCCCACATAAACACAGTAAGAATACAAAGAGAGTCAACAACAAATCAAAAGGCTAAAATAGCTGCACATACTTTTTTGTGTATGCCCCTTAAATTGGTGGTTACTCAGATTACCCAAGGAGAAGTACACTGTAGATTGCTGGAAAAGACATTCCTCACAATTTTGTTCTACTCACTCTCCTATGGAAATCTCAGACTAGGATGATTGCTTTGTTTCCTTACTTAGCAGTTTGCCTTGGCTTTTATGGCTACTGCTTGTCTGTGCTCATAGATAAAAAATAGTACACTTTATAAATATATACATCCAAAAGACTTAATCAGATAAATCTGAGCAAAAAAATAGTACACTTTATAAATATATGCATCCAAAAGACTTAATGAGATAAATCTGAGCAGCAACATGCTTCTTTCTATTCCTCACATTATGTTAAGGGAAAGAGCAATTTAAGCAGCTTGTGATATTGATATAGTTTAGATTTAGAGATAATATTCTTAATATTCTACTGAATAAGTTACTTTATTGACACTCTTCAACACGAATCAGTTATTGAGTGAATATATGCTATAGCACTTGAATGTATGACATTATATTACTGCTGCCACTCCTCACTCAGTAGAAATCTTCCTACCATTTTGGGATGCCTGATTCAGGCCTTCCTTGCACCCCTTAGAAATTTTTTTCAGTTCCCCCAAAATGAAAGACTTAGTATTAGATACAGACAATGATAATTACAGAGAAAATGTTAGTAAGTCACCAACTCCCCGACCCTCTCTTTCCAAAACAGCAGCTTCTATGTTTTGAAAAACTATTTGTTACTTAAAGAGTGAGCTATTACTTCACTGCATTAGTCATTGGACACAGGGTAGGATGCAGGAATGTGGCACCTCTGAATGAGAAGGTATTTAGAAACCTACAGAGACTTCTTCAGTTTTTCATAATGACCCAGTTTTTCTACAAAAGTAGAGCATACAGATTTAGTGTTAGTGAGGACTGAACAACACAATCACCTTAAGCAAAGTGTTTGATCTTGATACAATACATGTATATTTTGAAAGGAGAAGAAGTTTGCTTAAATATTCGAAGTGATTCATGTATACCTGTTGGAATTTAAGCTTTCAAGAAGGCATTGTCAGAAAGATGGTGTCACAATTATATCCCTTTTCAGCACTAACTCCCCTTTTGTACTTTGCTCTTAAAGTGTTTTACCTATATTTAGGTCCATTGTTTTCAATTTGCTTCAGGTTTGTTCCCATTTTCCTAGGGAACAAATTAGTGGACCTAGCACACAACTTATCCACATAATTAGATAACATTTTTACATATTTTACTATGGAAAAAGCCTCACATAAATTGTAATGGAAGAAATGGACACCACAATATTAGTTAACCTATCTTCTGGCCCAGAAGGAGAATTACCATCCCTAAAATTAGTCATAGAATCACAAACTATTCTGAGTTGGAAGGGACCCATTAGCATCATCAAAGCCCAACTCCTGGCCATGCACAGGGGAGCCCCAAGAATCACACTATGTGCCTATTCCTTGAGTGTGTTTTAAAACAGACTTCCCAGACTGAAGTGCCCTAATCTCACCATTGCCCATCCCATATCAGTGTTAGAGTACTTTTCTTACTTTTTCTAGTGACTTGCTTAAGTCTGCTTGCTATCATTTAAGTCCATTACTATTTGCCCTAACTGCAGCATGTGGCAGGGAATTTAATTCTGTTAATTACACTGTTTGATGTAACTAAAGACTTTGATCTCCTCAGTATTCTCATCACTAAATTTGAAGTTACTGTTCCCTCACCACTCTGGATCCTGACATTTGATGTACATCCCTCCTGCTCTGCAGAATTCTGTGCATAGGGTTGGATACTCCTATTTCAAGACTCTGTTTTTGATGATGCATCCACTCTGGTGTGTGTCACTCCAGCAGCATGACATATTGAGTCATATTTAGTTTGCAATCCTCTATAATGCTTAAATCCTTTCCTGCAATTCTGCTGTTCAGGCAATCTTGCCCCTCTAAACTTGGCATTCATTTCAAATGAACAGTTAGATAATTCCTCAAGAGTCTGATAACCTGATCATGTCTTCCAATGTGTTTACAGCCTTTTGAATAAATATCTTCTGCATAGGTAAAACATTATTGAAATTATTCAAAACATTATTGCATTGAAATCACTGATGAAAGTAATGAATAGTGCTAGACTCAAGAAAGGTCTTTGAATCATGTTTGATTTTTTTTTTGCCTTTTGATTTGATATTAAAGCACTAATTTTCTATTCTAGAGTAGATTTTTCTTACCAATTCTGCATTTCTTGATAGTCTCACTTACTACATATTTTCCTAGTTCTTAGATACAGTGAAGGAGCATAAAAATCTGTAAAAGTAAAATTGTTTGACTTGTATTGCTTCTCCCTTATTCACTCTGTCAGAGAAGAAAATTAAATCAGTTTGACATGACTTGTTCCTGGTACATCCATGCTGGTTCTTACTCATTTCCTTATCATTTTCCAGGCATCTACAAATTGCTTTTTGTGAGTACATTCTGGTCTTTTTTTTTCAGGCTCTAAGTTGCGGTGACCTCTGCGTAATTCTTTGGCTGGTTTTTTTTGCTGTCTCAGCACAGGTACCACCACAGCAGTGCTGTGCACAGGTGCCACCACTGCTCTGGACTCCCTGAGTCACCACAGACCCACACTGGAAGTGATGATGGTCACAGGGCAGGTTGGTGTGTGAAGGAATGGTGTCTCCAAAACGGGGCTGAGGGGAGAGGCTCTTGGGAGAGGTGAGGGAAAGGAACCAGGGACTAGACATGGTGAAGGACAGCCCAGCTCTGGCAAAGCTCACCTACAAAACAGGTGATCCTGAGCCAGCAGAAAGATTCTCAGACTTATAGAATTCAGCATTGCAACAATTAAGGTGTGATTAAAGAGTAGATCTGAAGAAAATAATCAATTCTCTATTTCACCTTTCTCTGTGGTAAGAAAGTAATTAGTATGCAGGTAACCACAAACATCTTCTTAGACAGATTTTACTACTTCTTTCCTAGAAGCCACATTTACCCTATTCATATTTATTAATGTTGCCAACAACTGATGTACCTACATTTTGCCTGCAAAAGAAAAACGTAAGGATTTAGCTTAGGAAGATGCTGCAGCAGAAAATTCTTTCACAGAGGCACAGACAATCTTTACAGATAACAAACCTCATCTTTCACTGACTCTTCCAACTTTGTTATTTTTTTAGCAAGTCTTTTGAAACTCCAAATCCAAAATTACATAACACCCTGCAGTCTTTCCAAGTCTCCAAAGATGGAATCAATTATTATTTACTAAAAAAATCTTGTTATTACCCTCCTGCTTGAAGCAACTGGTCTCAAAACCAACAAAATACCAAAGTTCAATCTTACTTATGGGCTGCAGAGATCTTGTCATGCTATTTGCATTTTTATTCGTGTGTTGTGTAATATGGGAATGAGGAAGAAATGTATATAATCTCTGACTTACTTTCCTAACTGTGGTTGAGTGTCAAACAACAAATCTGGACTGTTCCAAACATCTGACAGTTATGCTGAATCTCCATTTGATGGAGCAACAGTCACTGTATGTCTGTAGAAATGAATGTAAAATTGGAATTTTAAATGTTATTTCAGACATCAGAAGATAACGTTATGTCATCTGCTCCATCAAAGCTTTATAAACTCTGCTGGATAAATTAAGGAATACATCCTATTTCATTTAATACCTCCTATGATCACACAGCTGTGTGATATGATACCACCAAAATAACTTCTCAAGCAATGAAAACACTCCACCATGTTAGAGCTCAGCAGTAATAAATGTTAATGATTCAACTTGCTACATATGTTGGATATTACAGCAACACAGCGCGCAGCTCCGCATAGTGTCAGAAAAAGAGGACACGTGACATAAATGCAATTTGTAGTTTTCTAAACAGTTCTAATTTAACTTTTTTTAAAAGTTGAAAGAGCTACATCTGACAGTAGACTTGTGTTCTATTTAATCGTAAAATTCCTCTCTAGTAAGACCCCTCTAGAAATTTTTCAGATCATGCTTCAGGCTGCAATAAACCTGACTACTATTACAAATCAAGCAAATAATTTGGAAGGTACAGTTCATTTAGCTGCCAAAATCTGTCCCCTTTCATCTTTCTCTGCCACACCAGGTACTAGCCACTAGGGCAAGTGCAATACAGGTCCTTAGACTCAATGTACCATGAAAGATCCTTCGTTTAGGATTATCCATCAAAACAGATCCGAGCAACCACATAATACAACTGCATTCTTGTCACAGAACATATGCTTACCAACAGCTAGTGATGCCTCCCCTGCATCATCCTTTCTGCATTTAGGAAGTGTGGTGCTAGATTTGTCTTTAAATGAAACAAAGGTGTCAGGCAAGTATAAAGAATTAGTGTAAACAAAAAATGGATTGATGGTTGAGTGCCAACTGAACCATCTGAAGGAGATTATTTTCCTTACGTTAAGGTAATTATGTGCTTATAAGCTATTAGGTATCATGGCATAAGAAAGATCTGTTTTCTCTCTTGAAAGAATGTGGTTATGTCTACTTATCTCAAATAGCATATTTCCTAAAGCCTTTTTAATCATGGTTTTTGGAGTTAGGAATGAAAATCACAGGTGGTTAAATTATGAGAATTCAGGCCAGTGGTGAACAAAAAGAAGGCAAGGAAAAAGAAGAGTTTAAGAGGTCGGAATCTAACTTAGTGTTTTTAAAATATATTAATGGCAAAGGGAAGACCAGAAAAAATATTGGTCTTTTACTTGATGAGGATGGTTGTCTCACAAACAGGGACACAGAGCAGAGATATTAAATTCTTTCTGTGCCTCAGTCATCAACACTGATAACAGGCTCAGGGGGTCCTCAAGCAGCAGGAGCATGATTGCAAGAATGATAAACACACAGTCAAACTTGAACTTGTGGGATTTGATGCTCCAGCTGGATCTCTGTGAGTTTATGGGCCCTGATTGGTTTCATCCCAGGCTACTCAAAGACCTGTCTGAGTCATTGCAAGTCCTCTCTCAATGATTTTTAAACAGTTTTGGGAATCTGGAAAGGTCCCTGTTGACTGGAAGCTGGCAAGCATTGTCACAATTTTCAAGAAGGGCAAGAAAGTTGAGCCTGGTAACTGCAGCCTGTCAGTCTCACTTCAGTGTCTTGTAAAATCATGGAGAAGATTATTCTAGGAGGTATTGAAAAACACCTGGAAGACAACACAGCCATTGGTCAAAGTCAGCACACAGTGTGATTCTTGAGGCTGTCCTGTGCAAGGCCAAAAGGTGGACCTGATGATCCTTGTGGGTCCCTTCTGACTCAGGATATTCCATAATTTCATTATTCATCAGATAAAGCTCTAACCAGAATGCGAGTGTTGCCTAAGTACCTAATGTTCTGCAGATCTCTGTATATATCTGGATAAATGAGGATAGACATTTCTTGGAACTGATATTAAATATACACAGATTTAGACATGCTGATATTTTTCTATCCTCCTGTAAACCTAGGGAATGTGTTGCTCTGCTGCTGAAATAAGAAGATTTGGTTAAGTATACAAAACTGTTTTCTATTGAATGAAAGACATATCTATAATCTGGATATGCAGTTATAGTGGATTGTTTTAATACAGATTATGCATGTTATGCATAATAAATTATGCATAATATAGATCATACATAACTATTTATGATCTACATATTATGCATAATAGTGAGCACGCATGTTCTGCTTTGTTACTGAAGGCTGAATGTAGAACACTCAGTTAATCTTTTACAGCCAATTAAGCAAGAAATCACTTGACAGTAGCTTTAAATGATGCATATAGTTTCAATCCTAATTTCTTGGGAATAAATGTTATCTTTCCAGATTTCTATCTGAAAACTTCAAAGAATTTGATTTTTTTATTAATGGATAGTTCAATCTTTTTATATTTGTGACTGTGAAATATGCCAAACGTGGCATATGACAAACTAATTGCTCACATTGCTACAGAAAACATGCAGGAGTAAATATTTAAAACTACTTCTCCTGTTCAGTCTATACCCTAGAAGCATTACATTTTATGTGAACACAGAATTTCAGTAACTCATGTCCAACTATGGTAGTACAGAAGAGAATTTGTCTGGATGGGAAAAGTTCAGTCTCTGTGCACAGTCAGGGTTCCAGCCCTTTACCAAAAACACAGTAAAACCATCCAGCCACCACAATAAACACCCCAATAAGCATCTGGAAACCTCTCTGCAAGACATGAGACTGAGGAAAACAAAACTGACCGTGCATATACATACCACTGAATTTTGCCAGTGTGAAGAAATATAGCCAGAAAGAACACGGGCACCGAGGAGTTAGTCACTATAACAGCTAATGTTCAGGCTCACAATTAATACAGTGGGGTTTGCAAGCTGTACTGAAAGTCTAGCTCAACACATGATGGCAAGCTGGTGTCTCACCCAGGGATTTTATACAGACATCGTGCTGAGTAAATTGTCATCTGGATACTAGGAAATCTACAGGTTATAGGAAATCCAGACCTTGCAACCACTCTAGAGTATCCTAATGTTCAACAACAGTGCTGGAAGGTTGTGTCTGCTTGTTTAACAGAAAGTAAACACAGCTGAAGTATGGGATGCTGACAGGGAAAACCTGGCCAGTATTCAGCCTACTCCAACCATACTCCCAACACCCAGCACTTTGAGGGCACTTCGCTGCCCATGGTTCCACAGAACCAGCAACTTTAGCATCACCTCCCGAAGTTGCAACTGCCAGTTTTGAGCTCAGCATCCCACATGCACAGATATTTCTCTCTAGAGGCACTTCACTTTAACAGAGTAATCTATATTGATGACTGTGTGCCTTTTTTTTAATTCCCTCACTTAGACTTGTGAGGTCCTTCTGGAGCTGCCTTCCTTTAGTACAGAATTTAACTACCCAAAGGAGCCAAAACACTCATTAACTAGAAAGAAAGTTTTAGGCAGCACAACAGAAAAATGTTGATGCTTAGTAGTTGGGACACGTACTAGGGTAAGACCTGGTTTCTGTCTGGAATTTGTTTAAAGTCCTTTGGTATCTGGCTGAATGCAGCCTGTTTCAATTTCAACAGAATTTGTAATAAAAATGTAGTCCCATTATCAGTGCACCAAACCATTTACTTACTCCCACACACAAGTCAGATGCATGGCAAATCAGTTTACAGAGATCATTTAATCACTCATGAGTGCACCTTGGGCAATACATCCTAATTCTCATAAATTATCTACAGTTTCTAATGTTTATTCAGAAGAGAAACATTTCAGAAGGTCAGAAAGGATTATTCATCAGAGGCTGAGAAATTGCTCCTCTGTCAGTTTTACATACAGTAAAGCAATACATAGTAATTTTCAGGCTTGCATCAGGTTTTATTATTTTTCTGATAATGGGCTTTTTTTCTCCACAGAAAGGATAAATTCTCATTTAAAGGGTTTGTGATCTAGTATTTTCTTTCATATTTAATCTAGTACCAAACATCATTTTATGCAATAATCCTAGGACTGTGAATAAGAATATTTTTTACCTATCCTGACACTCAGAATTTGATTACTTTTGTATGGCTACATTTTATTGCAATGTACATTATGTGCCTCCCCCTAAACATGAGAAAGGAAAACAAGCCACATTAAATTTTGGACACTCATGAAGATTCATGCCATTACCCGGAATATAAAGAGAATCTAATTTTCAGCATTTTGCTACAGAAAATTTAGAATGGCTCTATTTACAAGGATAGAGGTGTTTCCATATGAATGAGAAAAGTGAGGTAGAGCTCTTTGCCTTGCCTCTCCATCCAGGTATGCCACGCAGGAAGGAAAGCTGTGTTCTCACACTGTGTTGGGGAGCAGCCCCACGACTTGGGGCCCATTGACACAGGGCATCCAGTCACTCCAGCAAGGGTAGAGGAGGAGCAGCACCACAGCCACAGGGAAACCCTTGAGATCCTGCCCCTCTACCACCTCCTCCTTCTCCTCTCACTTCCCTGCTACAGCTCTGCAAAGCCCCAGGGAACACATGAATCTCCCTGCCAGACTGAGAAGGGAGAGGGGGAGAGGCAGCATGCCCCAGCATGGTCTGCAGGAGAAAATTAGACTCTGCAACAGCTTACACCTTACAGAGGGCAAGGTCTGCCCAAAGGCTTCCTTCATATAACTGGTAGGCATTGATTTTAATGTCATGACTCACTTATTGTGTCTCTCTCTATAAGTAAAAGATGCAATAACAATGATTGCAGTCCATTCAGCAGCCAAATTCAGAGCTGTGGTGTTCTAAAAGGCTGTCACAGACAAAGATTCTTTGGCTTGGAACATGTTTTAAATCTTCCCATCTCCTAGGAAACATTTATGACCTGCTTAACACACACTAGTGGAAATGCAAGTCTTTCTAAAGTCAGAATTATAGATATAGATAGAGTATAACTTACTCTACTTTCCTACAAATAGGTTGACAAATGACTGTGGTTAAAATTTTCCTTGCTTAGTTTAAAAAAAATATTCTGAAGCCTAAGATAAACATGAACGTGAGCTTTAACTGTTCTGATTCCTGGAATTTCAGTGGCTGATAACTGAAAAAAAAATTGGTGAAATATGAACTCCTGACAATAACAAAGTATTTGGAAAAGAGAAAATTAAGAAGAATAAAAATTGAAATGGGAGCACCAAAATCAGGACAGAAGCCTTTGTAACTCTTCCCAGCCACAGCACTAACAACTGTGAGGGCAGCCTGAACATCTGCATAGCTCCATAATTCTGTGCCATGTGAAAAGCCTATGAAAGCTCTGAGAAGCTGCCTGCTCTATGGATTGCTTGTCAGTGCTGATCAGTACTGCTGAGTGCTTATCTGCAGGTGCCAGGGATATCAAATGACCTGAACCTAAGAGCAATGGGCTCTAATCTGCAGATAAATTTAAAGAACCCAATTCCCTGCTGACTTAAAAGGGGATTCAAGAATCTCTCCAGCTTCAGACATTCACTAGTAAGAAACATGAAGGCAGAGGAATTAGGGAATATTCCTTGCAGTAAGCACAAGCTCACTGTAACCTTCTATCAGTCAGAAGATCCTGGGTAGCCTTAAACACCCTGCAGAAAAAGCTTTGTGGTACGATGGCATTTGCATTTGAACAAAACATACTGAAGCAGCTAGACCCCAGCATCTCAGTTTCTGATTTATTCTTCTCCTCTTCAAATCACCCTAATAATATAGATACTTTTTTCAAGGGTAAAGACATTTAAAGTTGCCCAGTAGAAAGAGCTTCCCCATTTTTTCATATTCTTTATGAAGTTCTTCTAGACTCACACTCTTTATAATTTCTACTACTGCAGTTTCAACAGCTTTCCATAAAATTAATGATTGTACTCCAAGCCTTTAATCTTGTCTTTTTTTTGACTGATTAGAAACAAATAGAGCATGAGCTACAAAGGAAGTATTTTTCTTCTTCAGCTGACAGAAGGCAAGTTACTCTCAAACTCCCAAATATTAACCTGCTGGTTTATAAAAAACTTCCAGTCAGTCAGTCAGTTACATTTAAGCCTCTCTAAAAGAGAACTGAGGGGAAGAGACATATTTGGACAAAATCCCTGTTCTGGACCATTTAATCATTAAATTGAGCCAGGAATACAATTATTTAGCTACACTGTATAGAAATACTTGGGCAATATCTTTTCGATCAGGAAACTGGACACAATTACCCCTCTTCATTTTTTAAATCACAGAATCACAGAATTGCTTGCATTGGAAGGGACCTTTAAGAAGATCATCTAGTTCCACCCTCCACACCCTTACCTGCGACGCCAACCACTAGATCATGTTGCTCAGGGCCCCCTCCAACCTGACTTTGAACATTTCCAGGGATGGGGCATCCCTTAGCATTGCCTCCAGTTCACCTAGATTGGAAATACTTTTAGTATTTTACTTGCACACTCCTGGTGCCTTTAATATCAAGCAAGCAGCATAACAGGTAGGAAGGTGTGAGGAACATACCTTGGTGCCCCTGGAGGGTGACTTCACATACCCACCTGTGCTGCACTGAGAACTGAGACTTGCATTAATTTGGCTTCCTGCTGCTTTAACATAGAAAATGCAAGCACCAAGAAGTGGTTGTGCAGTGATATTCAAAGAGGTACATGTTATTTCATGCTAAGCATCAGCACCAGTGGCCTTACCAGCCTGTAACTGTGCTCAGCAGGAGGGTGATGGGCAGGGAAGATGATAACAAAGTCAAGAACAACACGAATATAGCTGACTGAAGATGCTGGCAGAAAATTTACTTGAACTGCTCTAAATGAAAAGCATGACTTAAACTGACACCTTTAACATCAGAAAGGAATGTGCTTAGGTGCACTGAGCCTTAGGAATTTCCACCTGAAAACCATCCTGCTCAGTTTTTTGCCACTAAATAACTCCAATAATATATAGGGCAGGAAGGAGAGGAGCACCTCGAAAAGTGCAGATTCTCAGTCTGCATCCCCATGCCTACACAGCATCATTTCTAATCCTGCTCCCATACCAAAGTGTGCTTACATGCAGGAGCCACACAGCAGGAGATGCCCATACAATTATGACTGATGAGATTACACATTTAAAGATCAGTGTGCAGCTCCCAAATTGCTTTGAAGAGCTGAAGGAAAAAGGAGAGCAGAGATGCTTGTTTCCACAGGGCTCTGCTCAGGCCTCTTCACTGATGTAGCCAGAACTTACCCCTCAATATGAAGGTCCGTTTTAGAGCTGAGGTCCAGGGCACATTTCCAGTGAAGATCTTGAGGCTTACCATTTCCTCACAAGAGATGCCTGTTTTGTAAGGTACCCACTGGAGTACCAACCTGACTTTGAAAATACTTCAGTGAGCGAGAATCTATTTTCAAGTGGCAGTGTCAGTTTCTAGGGTGCCATGTTGTAATTTAACAGTGCCAAGTACTAGCTTGAATTTTAAAGCATGCTTTTAGCAGTTTGAACTGCATTTTCCACAAGACTCTTTCACCACAGATGCTCTGGGTTTGCTGTTACACAGTTGAAGAGCCATGCTTTTGAGAACATTTAAACATCACAATCAAATAATGACTGCCTGATATCATCTCAGTTGCTGTACCATGTCTAGCAAAAACAGATTACGGAATGTCATACAATTAGCAAAATAATCTTACAATAATACTGTTTCTGGAGAGCAGACATAAACATTCAGAGCCACTATCTACAGCCCCTCCAGCAAGCATAAGCAAGCCAAATTTTCCCCAAGACTTTTTTGTTCTTGAGTGGATAACTCCAACCAACCTTTTCTTAGCTGTGTTTAGTCCCTTTTCTGTCACCTTCTAATTACAGTAATGTTTTTATCTTAAATTTTTCTTCATGCTTTTGTTTAGGTGCCAGAATTCAGCTTTTCTCTTACTTGCTCTGTATTTTCATTTAATTAAATCTCCCCTTGTTGCTACATATTTGTTTTTAACTTTTGTGTTTTCATGGCAAGTACTCCCTCTGGCAAGGCTTACTGCAAGAGTTACTGCACCATATTTCTTTCCTAGCACTTGCCAGGTATTTATCATGGATTGTCTGTCCCTTTCCCATCTGTGTGCTTCCTTTTTTGAAATACAGGAATTACACTGAAAGTGCACTGAATAGGTAATAAATAATAGCAACAACAACAGTAATAATAAGGATTATATTTATTCAGGGGGAATCTGAGTCTCATTGCCTTTCTGCAATAATATATAAACAATCACTTCCCATCAGGGAAACCTATGTAGAAATACAAAGCTGTTGCTAATTACAATGGCCAAATACCAGCCCTAACGCTGGCAAAGTGTCCAGAAGAAAAGAATACAGATGGGGGTGGATAGAAAGGACTTGTGACTGCCACTGCACTCTTTCCACTGATGCTGCCTATCCCACTCCTTAGCAGCCTCTCCTGTTGGCCTCAACTTCTCATTCCCTGTGTGCAGCACCAGCATCACCCATGCTTCCCTGGGCATTGTCCATTCAGATTTCCTCCTCTCCCAGCGCCTCCCACATCAGGCAACATCCCAGAGGCAAGTCAGCAGTGATCAGGATCTGCACCACAAAACCCCAAGCATGAGGAGTGGAACTCAGGGTCAGAGTGCACCTGAAAATACAGTTGAAAAGCTCCTGTTATTCCACAGTTCCCACAGCTGGGATACTGGTCAGGAAGCTACCACAGGTTCCCCATCTTCTGAATTTCCTTTCTAGCGACACCCTCCTTCCCAAGTTCCTGCTCCTCCTTTACACACGTGAATCCTCCAGCCAAATTTGAGTGCACATGACCCCATAAAGCACATCTGGGTGACCTGCCCTACCTGTGCTGCTGCCAGGCTGTGAGGGTCCCACGGGAGAGGCAGCTGGCAGAGCACGTGTGGGCTCGGCGTGAGGGATTCGCTGGGGTGATGCTGAGCATCAGCGTGCCAGCTGCTCCACCACACCTTCTCAGCAGCACGCTGAAGGCAGCTCCAGACCTCCCAAGTGCTGCTCTGTAAATCACACCTGGGCCTGGCTGACAACCCCTCCCTCCCTCTTAGACAAGCACTTTCAACCAGCTTGGTGCTCGCTAGCATTTTAGCAAGGGTACAGGGCACAAGAATACAAGAGATGAGTTATATTACACCACAAGCCTGTTAGGTGCAGGAGTCAGTGTTTTGGATACACATCTAGAATATTTTCAGTGCGGTAATAAAAGATCTGTCTCTAGTTTCCATACTGTTTTCAGCAAGTTTCTTTGCTGTAAGACTACAGCAATGCCTATTTTTTCAACAAATCAATATAAAGCATGAATGAAGAAAAATAAGCAGTTCCTGATGCCCTACACAAACTCAATGACAAATATATGTGTGCACTTGGGCTCAAGGGAGATTAAGTTTCCAAGGTTTATCCATGCCAGAGCTCCTTTGGTAAAACACTCATGCCAGCTTCCCTGTGTGTTACTGCTGTCAAGAACGAGAGCTGAATGTAAGTGAGCAGGGTGTCCCTGCGGGATCAGGCTGGTAAAAGGAGTCCCTCAGGGCAAAGAGTGAGTCTCCGCTGGCTGGGTGCAGATGAGGCTGAGTGGGATCCCTCCTGGCTGCTCTCCAGGGGCGTGGTAATGCACCATCTGTATCTGTATCCTATTGTTGCTATTGCCATTTAATACAGCCTCCTTCATTAGCTGGTAAAGTGAATCTCAGCTGAAAATCAGCTTCCCAAGGGCAGTGAAGGGAGGAGAGAAGCATTTATCCCGGGCTGTAAGGCAACAAAAAGAACACATTTCCAAAGCTTTGTCACTTAGAAAAGTAAACTAAGCTATTTCAAGAGTTTCAGGCAAAGCAGACATTCTCTACCCATAATTGAATATGGGATTTGGGTTTACTGAGCTGCCCAAAGTGCTTTGTTCCTGGCTGTCTGAGCACCAGCCGGCAGCAGCACTTAGCCCTGTTTGAGCAGTCTCCTGGGAGAGCTGCTGGCCCTATCTGCCCTGTCAGCCCTGGTCCCTGGTCATGCAAGGTTTTGTGTAATGGACTGCATGCCATACAACTGAAATATTTATCATAATCGTATTTACAAGAGGCTTTGCTCCCAGGAGGGACTGAAGGCCTGAATACCATAGCAGAAGTGAAATAACATGTGGTGTAGTTTGTTGGGGCTTCTGTTTTTCAATTGCATTCAAAAAGTTTGGAGCAAGACAAAAACCCTGGTTTCTTGGGGTCAGTGGCCACAAGAAATACACGAACAAGTCTGATGGGAGTCATAAAAAAAAGTAACTGAGCAGAAGTAATGCTTATCAGCAGAAAGCCTCTCTGTTGGCAGCAGGCTTCATGAAGCCCTGTGCCACCTCTCCCTGCTACAATATTGTTTGCTCTATCCCCATCCATCCCAGAGGTACAGCCACACCAGCAGCTGCAGCAGGGCAGAGTTATAAATGTGTAATGAATGCTTTTAAGGCTCCCCAGCAGGTGTGCAGCTTGTGAGTCCATGCTGTGATCTTACGTGGCTGGTAGGCTGTGGGAGAGACAAAAGGGCTATGGAGAGTGGCAGTGGGGAGGTGTAGGGAGCAAGGCCAGGCAGGAACACAGCTGGTGACACAGCTGTGACAGGGCATCCAGCAGCCTGAACTCCAAAACCAGGCAGATGAAAGTTCCTACTCCACCTGGAGCCTAAAGGCTATAGAAAAGGTGAAAAGGTAATGTTTTTTGCTAAAGCTTTTGCCCATGTGCAGCACTGGGGGTAGGCCAGGTGCTGATCACAGGAGGCACCCTGATGTCCATCCTACAACTGTGGTAAGGGATTGTGCTTGTTGGCTTCATGAATCACTGTCTGTAAAAGGCTGTGTGTTCTCATATGATTAGGTGGAGGGGATCTTCAGGGTATGACTTTGTGGCTATAGCTTGTTGCCTCTTCCCCTTAAACAGTTTAATACATACTTTACTCCAACACAGAATGTATTCATGGTGGTTCAACAGTCTCCTCTAGTCATGCCCAGGTACTCTCTATTTCTCAACTTTTCCCTCAGGTCTCAATGTGGGTCTGTCTAGCCAGTCACACTGGCAACAATCCATTGGAATGAACAGTTTTGGGGTTTCTGTACCTGCCTTGTTTGATGTTTGTCTCCACACTTCTTTTCCATGAAAACTCCCATGAGCAGGTGTGGTGAGCCATAGTAGAGCATGACACTGTGTCACCTTCAACTAGCCTGGTGGATCTGCAACACACTGAGTGCTAATGTTCAGGCACTGAATTTTCTCCTAAATATGGGTGATAGAGGCTACTGGCAACACTACCAGAATTTGGAGCTTAGAGCACCTTTCAAGGCACGCTGGGTCGGTTGCTGAGCTTTGTTCAATGCCTATATGTAGCTCTTCAATGTATTGCACTATAATTATCTAAAATATCAGTCCCCATTCTCCTCAACAACCGAAGAGTATGTGTGGTGGATGGAGTGGGGGGGACACAGTCTAATGTGGCAGAAGCTGAAGCCTTTACGAGGACCTTTGCACAGCTAAAACTTTGTAGGAAAAGCAGCAACATCTTCAGGGAACAATACAGATCTGGGAGTTAAGGAAGAGTGTGTCCTGACCCCTGATTTGGTCGTGACTCGGGGTTAAGAAGCCACATTTGTCTAACACAGGGGGTCAAGTCTTACCTCTTCCCACGGGTCATTGGGAGCATCTCTTTAATGATTACCCTGCCACGCTAGCTGTGTGCTCTAATTTATTCCAGGTGTGGCTGGACCTGAACACAAGTGAAATCTCTGGGAAGTTCAGATGCTTAGCACCTGAAAATCTTACTTTGTTGAACAGAGCTAGAGTTCAGTATTCGTGTGGCAAAATAGATCTGTCCTTCAGCTACTAAGACTTTAAGTGAGGCCAAAACAGCAACCCTTGCTTTTCCACTTAAATACTCTTTTCTGTATTCCAGTGCAATCTAGGCCTCATGCAAAAGCCACAAATATGTGTGTGCTTATTCTTAGCTGCCAATTTGCTAAAGATGAGTAAGACTCACTTATTGCCCATTGAGTATTCTATTGTGGCAACAACTTATTCATTTTTTAAAGGAATTATATATTTAAACTGATGAAAACAGAGCCTTGCCAGCTATGACTATAATAATACATTCTACTCATAGTAAATCCTGCTGTGGTATGTGTGGGCAGAAGCTTGTTCAGGGCATCTTCCCAAACATTGTCAGGCCAGAACAGGGACATTCAGCCCCTGTGAAAGACTGAAATCTGTACAAAACCCCACTGGCCAGTTTTGTCCTTGCTCTGTTTTACCCATCAGTGGCGAGACAGTGCAAAAGCTTGGGATATCATTGCAGCCCTGTGGCATGGCCCCACAAACCTGATGGGTTTTTGGCACAAACCTGATGGCAAAGATGTGCCGAAAATGGCAGCTGGGAACCAGGCCCAGTGGCATCCAGTGTAGGGGCTCTGAGACTGGACTGCAGGCTAGCAGACTTCACTTCCTTCCGTCGTGGCAGTACTTTTGAGTGGTACAGTCTTGCTAGTTCAATTTTATTAAGCAACTTATGTTTTGCATCCATTCTTATTTCATAATTGTACTTCTACATGCACCTCTGACTGGGAGCAAGAATTTTATGTAGACAAAAACTCTCCCCACTCTTTCTCTTATGAGTCTTCTAAATGGTGCACAGGATTATTAAAAAAAATATCTGTGTGAGAAACTGTGAAAGTGAATCACAAAGAGGAGAGTGTACAGCATATTTAAGTTGCAAATCAGTAGAAAGTCTTTGTGAAACACTTAATGTGCACTTGCTGTTAACTAATCCAGTTTGTTTCTTCCTGTAATTGTCCTGATTTATTTGCACATAATCTCTCTTTCTAGTGATACTTCATGATCCAAACCCTTGAAAATTGGGGGTCATTATCAAGAGCCCTTGCTTTGGATAAACCTATCCAAAGGTTTATCAAATGCATAGCCATTTGCAAAGAATCTTCCTCCAATGCAGCATTCCTGCATTTTATTGATTCACATGAGGAATAGAAATGTTAAACAGAATGTCAATTTGTTGCAGTGAAATTTAACAGCTCGATGCACTACCATCTGTTTAAGGGAAAATAAGAATCAATCTGATGTTAGGGTTTAATGCTATAATAATTCTTTAAATTGTGCAGCAATACTGAGAGCAGATTCATCCTTTGAGCAGATTGATCTCTTTTGGAGATGCTGTGTAACAGCAAGAATGGACAGAATTATTTGATCTCTTAAGCAGGAAAGACAGGGAATTTGGTACATGAGAAGAAAGGAAGCCAGAGAGAGAATGCTTAACCACATGGTCAGCAGAAGAGTCAAGGGAAAAATCAGCACATTGGCTTTCCTGCTGAAGGCAACATAGCAAGCAAGTACAGTAGCTGGTGGACTGTGAAACCAAACTGCCAGGAGCTGTTACAATTGTACAACAGCTGCTGTTCAACAAGTGATGCTGCCTTCCTCATTCTCCTTGTGGTTTTGACTAAGTCTCTTTGCATGTTTTCTGGGATGGGGAGCCTTCTGTGGCAAGTCATCTTTACATTTTGCTTGTGCAGCATCCAGCATCACGTTCATAACCACTAACGCTTCTACAAATGATAAACTGAATAATGACAGTACTGTTTGCTTTTGTTTTCTCACTGCTATTCATTTTGCTTGCTGATCTCTTGCAAAAAATCTTTCTGGCTCCCATTTCAACAAAGAACATAGTCCAGCAGTTAGGCTCAATGCTAAATCACCTCTGCATATCCTCATTGTACTTCAGAAGTGCTAAGAAGCATAGAGGAATTCAGGGTAGCTAAGAAAGTTTTTTCACAAGGTGTCATTTATTTGCAATGACTCTCCAGATGCTTCTTCAAGAAAGTGCAATAGATAGAGGACAGCTAAAATATTTCCCCTTTCTCTATATGATTTTTCCTGTTGTTTTTCCTTCATGGTTTGGTTAGAAATCAGTATATGGGAATGGGTGCTTAATGTATTACAGCATGTTAAAAGGTGCAAAGGAAAATAAAAGTTAACCAGGGTATTGTTAATACAATGCTCCACCTGGGCATTACAACAGTTAAATGCTGAAAGTTACTGATGTTATCCTTCTGTCATTTGCTGTCATCAAGGACCAGCCAAGCCAGTTTATAATTAATGAACATAAATATATATTAATTTCGTATTTCTATTCATGAAAAATTATTAACATATAATGGGAGTTCTTGCTGCTTCCTTACATTAAAAATTATATGAAAAAATTTTCAATTGTTCTAGTCTGAAGCTATCCAGAAATAAAAGCATCACAGAGAAAGAGAATTCATAAATTTAGGAAACAGTAATAAAGGAGAAACATACCTTGCAGTACTAAAGACTTTTAGTAGAACTTTTCCTCTGAGTGTAGGTGCTAAAATTATGTGCTATGTTGAAATCAGCTCAACTGCCTGAATGCAATCTGCTAATAAGAGCAGACTTCCCCATGCCCCAGGTTGAAATAATCAGGTAAAAATTTTGCAATTACTTTATTACCCATTTGGGGAAAATATAACTAATAAATGTTATTAAAATCTCAGAAATTGTTCTTTAAAAGCCAACAGGTCAGTAGAAATCTGAAGGTGGAAGTGCTGATGCTCTAAGAGGTGCTTGGGACTTGACCTTAGCTAATGGATGGTTACAGGGATGAACTAGTCTGGGTTGTGAAAACTGATGACCTCCTGACTGCTCCAAGTCTGAGAATGTGAAACTTTTAATCATGTAAGAAGCAGTAAAGAAAATAGAACCACAACCTTGGATTGAGGAGGGATGATGATGCCTTATTTAGGGATCTGTTTGGCAGGATCTCAGGAGGCTGCCCTAGGAAGCAAAGGGACCCAGGAATGCTAATTGACCTTCACTGACATCCTCATCAAAGAACAAGAAAAGTCCATTCTGACACATGTGTAGTCAAGCAAGTGGGGCAGGCAGCCAGCGTGCAGGAAACAGGCTCTCCTGCTGGAGTTCAGAGAGTAGGCAAGCACAGAGATGGTGGAGAGCACTTGCACCATGGAGCAAAACAGAGACATTACTCTACATTGACTAAAACATGGAAGCATTTACTAAAGCCAAAGCTCAGCCAGAGTTAAAGCTCATATGGGACTCAAAGGTGCTTCCGGAAGTACACAGGCAGAAAGAAAAATGAGATCCTGCTCCTCAGGGGCCAGGTGACTTAGTGACACAAGATATGGAAAAAGCTGAGGTACTTAATGTCCTTCTTAGCCTTTTTTTTTTATGGATGAGGTCTAGCCTCAGACACTGAAGCACTGAAGACAAAGACAGAACGGGAAGCACTTCAGTTACTTGGACACAACTAAATCCACAGAGCCAAGCAGGGTGTTTCCCAGGAAGTGGGAGAAGGGGGTGGTGGGAACCTTTAAGGTCAACAAAGACAAACTAAGTCCTGCATCTGGGGCCAAATTACCTCATGCCAAGAGTACAGCCTGAGCCCCAGTGATCAAAAAGCAGCTTTGCAGGAAAGGGGTGCCAGAGGAGAAGCAGCAGAGCATAAGCCAGCCATGGGCTCTCACAGCAGGGAATGCCAATGGCATTGTGGGCTGTAGTAGTTAAGAGTGTGCTCAGCAGGTTGATGGAAGGGATTGTTCCCCTCTGTTTGGCATGTGTGACACTGCAGCTGGGAGCAAGACAGCATCTGGAGCATCATGTTCAGTTTTGGGCTCCCCAGTGCAAAAAAGATACAGACAAACTGGAGTAAGTCCAGGTTTTGATGTGCAGCCAAGGCTGCCATCGGTGTTTACAGCCCAGAAAATTTTATCCCTGTTAGTCTGAGTCAAGTAACTCAGTTAAACACATAATTAACCAAGTGAAACACAGCGGTCCATGATATACAGACCAGGTGAGACAATCTCATATTTTGTGAATATAAAAGAAAAAAAGATAAAATGGAAAACAGCATGCAATTTTTCTTACCCAGAATGAGAGACTTGAAACAGAAAATCATTTATCATCAGCCTGTGCACCAGTGGAGCAACTTAATACCTAAATTAAATACTTTGGGAAAAATTAGAAATACTAACCATTCTCTAAGTTACTCTTTAGAAACTATGTTCCTTAAATGAATATTTGCATTGGTGTGTCAGCAAGTGTCAGGGAGCTGGAGGAGACAGCTGGACTGCTGTAGAAGCTTGTCTTCAGTGGGATATAGTTCCCTATCTGCTTGTCATGTTAACAATGATACCTTGTGCTTAGAGACACCACCTAGCTAATTTCCATATATTAAAGCTTTAAATAAAGATTTGTATTCTAAAATCCAATGAAAACATTGAGGCTATTGTACTAAAATATACTTTATTAATACAAAATATTTTCTGTCATCAAAAAACATATAGATAGGATCTATACAGATATATGTATATTCTTATACATTAATGTACATATTTTTATATTTCTCAGCTCTAATTCTTCTATGAAATTTGTGTTATGCTGTAACATGTGCAAATTTTTACATTATATATAACATTTACATTATATATAACAAATATAACATTAAATGAAGCTTCCCAAATTTTATTATAAAAGTTAAATATATCAACTGTTTTCCCTTGTCTACAGACTTCAGCATCTTTTCCTAATTGAGAAGTTGTGAATTTGTGAACTTCTCTTCATTCCTCTGAAAAATGTCACCCACATCTTCTCACTTCTGTCTTCTGTCAAAACCTTCTATCCAGTTATAGAAAGGCTTAAAGTCAGTGAGGATGCAGGATTCAGTTCAGGAACAGGCACCTGACAAACTCTCTTCGATCTCTGCCACTAATTCTACCACACTTTTCATTTCCATCCCTCAAGTCAGCATAGGGACCTTCCTTGCTTTCTCTAGCTGGACACTGCAAATATAAAGATCCAGATGATCCCTTTCTCGCAGGCTGCCTTGTCTCAGACTCTTCAGGTCTGTTGTACAATAAACTCTGGTGCCTGCTACAAATTTCATCCTCCCATGATACTATAGTTGGAGTTTCTTAACAGACTAAACTCAAATTCAAGCTCCAAGTGCTAAAAGCCCAGAGCACCAATGATGCACACCACCACCCCACACAGAAGGCCTGAAGTAATTTAGTATTTTCTCATAAAATCCACGTGTGCCACTTTTGAATTGATAATTCTTTTGCATTCTGCCAGGGCTGCAGCTCCTTATCTCTCCTGCTGCTGTCTGTAATTTTACTCTGCCTCTTACATGGGCCACTAAAGCTGCTCCGGCTGGGCATCTTTTCAGCTTCTTGAAAGTTTCTGCTGGCAGTAGATTCTTTCTCTTTTCTCCACTACTGCTGGAAAAAATGCCTGGCCTGCCATGAGGGAACAGCCAGAGCCAGACCTGGAGCTTATGAAAGGCCTGTATTCACCTATCTGCAATATTCTCTGTATCTTGTATATTAATGTATGAAAATAATATTCTGCTTCCATACTCCTAGCATTTTGTCATCTACCACCACAAGAGAGACAAGATCTCCTTACCCCACACCTCCCCATATAATTTCTTCAAGAATTAACTCCTTAAGAGAGTGTGGTCTAATAACTTAAAAATAACCATTCTGCTACTTATTGGGTGACAAAAAATGCCAGAGTCCAGCTTTATGTATCCTGGATATAAATTTTCACCAAAAATGTTATGACATAACATGGAATTTAGCAAAAGTAATTTAAATGTGGAATTAGAAAAATTATTACATTTTCTAAAGCAATGCAAATGAGTGACAGGTTTATTTAAACTGCAGATATCAAATAAACTAAAAAGAAATAATTTAACACCTATAATGGATTCAGTGAAAATCAGCTGATAACAAAAGAGCTACTGGCTATTGACAGAACTTTGTAAACTATCTGTTCTTCCGGAAGGCAATAAACTGCTTAGTAATTACTAAAATATGTGACTTTGCCAGGTGGTCTCCAGGGAGGACTCATTTCATTCCCATGGACAGCCTGCAACTTCTTTTGGCTCTTCTCAAGCTGTTCTCTCCTCATTTTGTTTTCCTGAGAATAAAAAGATGTGTGAAAAAAAGCCCAAACCAAAACCACCCCCCGCCCGCCCCTCGACAACAATTCTACTAACAGAAAAGTTACATTACTGTTATGCCTTTCTTGTGTAAAATGAAAAGAAAACGTGCAATGGAAATTTGCCTTTTGGAGCTTGGCACATCCCTTTTAGAGGTTCAGTCATAGACATTGCACAGTGCAACACAAGAGGCTGCACATTGGGTGTCACTATTAGGGTGACTGTCTCAAGGATGGGCTGGGTTTGTGCACTGTCTAAACAAAAAGCCCAACAGAAAGTCTACTGGTTTAGGTATTGGTCTTGTATGTAATTGGTCTCATATTAATTACTTCTTGTCTTTAAGAGAATACCTAAATCACACTGCAAAATATGTTGTTCTCATATGATGAGAACATTGATGCATCATTGTAACTTTCTGTACTTATTAAATCACACTTGCCATGTATTAGAACAAACTGGTAATTAAACAATTTAATTTTCAACAAAGATCTATCTCATTTATGTTATAAGCACTGCAAAGTTCTGTTTTCTGTTGTTTCAAACAGCTAGAGGGCAATTAGGATGATGAGGGATAAGCAAGCTACTTGCAACACTCTTTTTGTGTCTCATTAACTAATGATTTCCAAGAGACCTGTCATTCAAAAATTAAGTTGCAATTATTTATAATTATTTTTGAATTGCTAATCAGTTCTATTCTACATAAAATCAGCATTCTTCTTTGCAAGGATGACTGCCATTTCACCCTCAAGAGGACCAGCATCTAAAGGTGCACCTGCATTAGCAGTACACTGGCGAGCTCTCTATGGGTGCAAGTTTTCCTTGCAGGTTTGTGGTGCATACAGGTGCACATTTCTTACTGACTTAAAAGTAGGTTTTTTTTCTTGGTGGAACCAAGGCTGGCCATATAGACCAGAGCACAATTTACAGTGCCCCCTGTGATGGGTGGATAAGAGGTCCTTGAGCAGCTGGCTTTCCCACACATGAACAGTACATTCATTCCCAAGACCAACAACTGGCAAACACATCCCTGGTAGTAAAGATGCAATGTGGATATGCCCACTTAAAACCATCATCAGCTGTGCCACATCCAGCCCTGGGTCCTTCATCATTTGCAGCCCATCAGCCAGCATTTTGAAGCATCCATAGAAGTTTTGTATTTTCACATGTACGATTTGCACTGCAGTGAAAGTACTGCTCCTTGAGGACAGCTGGAAGACAGCTGGTACTCTCATATAACCCATGATCCTCTTCATCTGATGGACACCGTACTTCCACAAATTCCCAAGATGCTGGCAGTGTTTGCCTGTTACTCATATGTGAGCAGGGAAATTGTGAGGTAACTGTGGCTGAGGGAGTAGACTGAAAAAGGAGTGTGGAAGCATTACTGTAAGAAAGAGAGCTTGAGTGAAGTTTTCTCCTGTTTTACACATATACGTGTCCAAAAATTGTAGAAAGCAAAGCAACACACTGAAATATTAACCCTATCAATATGATTTTAATCTGTGCCCTTCAGCTCTTTGTCAACATAAACCTGAAGATCCAATTCAGTTAGGAACATCTGGTCTGGCTAAACAGACACACAATAATTTCATGTCGTTACTAATAAGGCTGATTAAAAGCAAGGCAAGATTTGCAAGGAGAAGGAATGCCCTTTTCTAAAATAAGCAATACAAAAGTTCATCACAGTCTAATAAAAAATATTATCTCTCTGTAAAAACTGTATCTTTCTGATCACATGAAGTAATTGAGACAAACTAGGCTTGCAGCACTATGATATTTCTGACTCTTCTCATCCTTCACTTTTGCCTTCTTTCTCCTTCCATAGAGATTTCGTCAGATGAACATAACTAGTGGCTTCGGGTCTTTAGAACAAATTTAAGATATTCTAAAATTCTTCCAGGGAACTGTTTAGTACCCTGAGAGAAAACTAGTCTGCATTATCAGTAATATTTTTCAAAAAAGACATCAAGATATGTGAAGCAGTACAGATGAGCTTGGGAAGAATATGCTCTAATGAAATACATATATGATACACGCTCCTGATCTATAATCATAGAATTATATTGTACAAAGATATGTATACCATCAGGACAGGTAAGTGAAAACTCATTAGAAGTAAGACTTTTTGCAGCAGTATTGCAAGCATTAGAGAAATTGCATGCTACAAAGAAATGTGCAAATTTTATATTTATCAAGCACTCTCTACTGAATACATGTTACACAACAGACTCAAGTATGAAAAACCACAACCAAAAATAAAGCATACATCAGGAAAGGAACAAAAGTTGCTTTGGATTTTTTAACTGTGCTTCAGTTTTGAATGTCTGGGTTTGAAGATCCAATTTGCATTAATAAATCCCAGTGGCAAGGAAAGAGTCTTAAGTTACTTTAACTGTTTTTAAAATATTAAATTCAAAGTGAAGATCTACTGGCCTCCTCCCTGTCTTCAACACACACAAAGTTTTTATGCTCTTGTTGTAACTACACTGCAAATTCTCACATGACAAAACTGATAAAAATATTCCATAGAATAATAAACAAGATGTTATTTGCACTAATTGAAGAAGAATAACAGAAACAATGAAAGGTTAAATTAATAACTGTAGCTTGTCTTACACTAGATTAACTCAACTGTATGGCTTGATTTCTGTGGAAGTTTCCTACTCAATAACCTAGTAAGATGAATATATTTTTCACTTATCAAATTCTGGGAAGAGCACATTCTTTAGCAGTATGACTGCCACATAGAAATTGAATTTTAGATATTACAGAAGACTGACAACATTTAAGAGGAGTAACAATAGCAGCCTCATTTCTAACCTATTGCAATGACAGGCCATGAAAATTGCAATTTAGAAAGTATTTTTCAGAGAGATCTTATGAAATTGATGACTACATGAAATTAATAACCCACTTCAGCTATTTCTAACCCAGAAAAGCAACAAATCCATGGGACTTTTCCAGTACATCCTTTCTCGATGCTTTTAAACAGCCTAAAATAGATATTGCACATACTCAAATTCAAGGTAAAATGTCAAACTTCTTCTAAGGCTTTCAGCATTACTATGCTGGTCTTCGAGAATTATTTAAGAGCAGCTTTACTTCTCAGAAGCTCACAGTAGGTTGATGTTTATCACAGAAAATGGACAACATTAACTTATCTAGAGATGATCCTCACTACAATCCACAGTAAACAGGTATCAAGATTAGTATCTCAGAAATAATGGAAACTAAACTGATCTGTCATTATCAACTTTCTACATGATTCTTGTCCACATTCCACTCCTCAGAATAGGTGCATGTCAGTGACAAGTATTGTATTATGCAGTAAGTAAAAAATCATCATTTATCAAGATAGATTGGCTTGAAGAGTACTTGGTGAGTAGCAAGAAGCAAATGATAGGAGAGAAACAAAAAAATCAGAAGCTTGAATTTTCAGGCAATACTAAAGCATCTCACCTCAAGATTATCCTTTTTATGTCAGTATTTTACAAGTGTTAATAGCCTCTTCCAGTGCATTTATTTCCAGGCTTAAAAAGTAATCTTCCCTTATGCACTTATGCTATCAAACATTCACACAATGACCTCTAAAAGCAGAAGTAACAGAACTTCCATTAACATAGAAGCAGAATGTTTCTTCTATTTTAGAAGCACTACAATGAGATTTTTATGTCTGTTTTACTCATGCATTATGGTCAACACCTGCTTCAGGAAACCTGAGGATGAAGGTACACATTTCTTTCTACTGAATGTTAATGAAAATATATTAGAATACTTCCCACTATATCACTCCTATTTTATTTCCCTTAAAAAATTCCTTTTAGTTGAAAGAATACTTTTGAAAGGCTTCCAAATTCTGCCCTCAGATCTGATGCCTATCCACCTGCAGGCAGATGTCACCTGAGTTCCCTTGGTAATGCAATGACAACTTTACAGTGTTTCTCTCCTGCAGTTCACTAATGGTCTGTATTTTTTCTATAACTGTACAAAGTGAGGCAATATTCTGGCCTAAAATGATGACAGAGCCATTTCTCATTATGCTTTCTCAAATAAAGGTGTGTAAATTGCAAAAAGACAGCACAAATTCTGAAAGTAAAAAATGTGAAGACTGGGCACGAGACACATCAGTCAACACTTGCACATAGACACTGAAAATGGGATCATTTTAGAGGGACCTTTGCCAACCAGTTCAGTACTTATCCCATCCTACACTTGCTTAATTCTCATGTAGGCACATGTATATCTAGTTAGATCTGGTCTTTCCTCCAACTACTAAAATTTTCATTAATAATCCCACCTAAGTGATCACCTCAGGAATTCACACACAATTTGAATGGGAGAGCCTGTGCTGGGCAGCCCGTGCAGGGATAATTTTTTTACCTTCACACAGAGTCCAGGACAGCAAGGAAGTCAACTGTACAATGAGAAGTAACATTCTTGCTTTGGTACAACTGAGCTGATTAGGATAGTCTCAGTGAGCAGAGCATACCAGGGCAGTACATTAGTTACTGCTCAAAGCATAGTACTCCCTACCTTGGCAATCAGGAATATTGACCAAGCAAGAAATAACCTAAGATCAGACATTAATCATTTGCTAAACTGAGCTGAAAATCTCTTGACAATGGGGACCAGAAAAATCCTTCTTATCAGTGATTACAGAAATTAGAGGTATTTCAACAGGGGACCAGGTCAAACATCTTTAAAGATATAAACCTAAGACTAGAAAAGTTTGGAAACAGAGAGAAGGGAAAACATGCAGGCTCTTGCTGTTTTGTGCAACTGCGTATTTCTGAGTTAGCCAAGTAAAGGATGATTGTCCTCTCTAAATCCTCTCTAAACCTGTCCCACACCTTTACAGATGCCTCACTCAGTTCTCATCTGCCTCTCCCTCCTAAAAAAAAAAATTAAGCTATTGACACTAAAGAAGAATTCCTGTAAGGACCATAATCCAGCTGGGTTGCCATTCTTAAAAATGGCAACAGAGACCGTATGTACAAGGCATGCCAGAAATCACACGGAAGAGAGACAACAGAAGAAATACTTTCTAACTAAAAAAACCTCGACAGTCAGTATGAAGAAAGACTGTGTGAGAGGGAGGGGAATTAAAACACATTCTTCTTTAACTGGCAAGTCACATACCTCTAAAAAAACAACAGCTAAAAATATTAGTGATCTCTCTTCCAGTTTGTCTTTCTGCAGCAAGGAAAAATAACCCCCCTTATTGCTGAGACTAGAGCACTGGACTAATTTACTGCTTTACAACAGGGACATTGCTGTGAGAAAAATATAATTGGGAGCATCAGAGTTCCACCATTTCTCACAAATGGAAATCATCTTGAACCTCATTACAAGTGCTTTTATCAATTGTGAGGTCTCCAAGTCTCCATTTTCAACTCTTCCTTGAATGTACACGCATTGACTGTTGCAGCTGGCAATGCTGTTTGACTTTGCAGGTTTTGTGCTCTGGCTAACTGGCCCTTTAGAGATGGCTGCTCCTGATATGGAATGGCAAAATCCGAAGCCTAATGGAAATTGGAAACTCTGTGTAGGTAGGGAAAATATATTTTCCATGTCTGCCAGATATCAAGTGCACTGTACTTTAGCAACATTTTGCTCACAAAGCAAATTCAAGGGGGACAAGTGATGCAATGTTGCCACCGTCTGGCCTCTCTCATAACAGCACAACACCCCACGAGTATTAATTACAATACTCAAGTGCTCACAGTACACCAAACGATTTGACTTTGACAAACGGCCAAAAAAAAACCAAAAAAAACAAACCCAAACAAACATACCAGCCATCTTTCATATTCCTCCAGAGCCTTTACACTTTTTTCTTCCTTTTTTGCCTGTTGCATTTCTTGCTTTCTTTTCTCTAGGAATTTTTCTACTTTCTTCTTTTTTATATATTCTTCCTTCTTTTCATTCCTGCATAGTGAGAGGGAAGAGCAAGAGGTCATCATGTACAGACTAAAAGCTTCATCTGTGACCAATTAAATAAATTGAATCAAAATATGTATTTTACACTTTTAATAAAAGATTCAGAATATGTATTTAAAATCTTCCATGTCCATTTTTATATGTCACTAAGGTATAAATGAATCTACTACTCTGTCTACTACTACATCTATGTATTACGACATCACCCTTTCTGTACTTTGTTCTCCCTTATTAAGTATTATTAAAAAAAAAAGCGTTCTGAGTTTCTGTAGGTAACTGTAAGTTGTGCATTTTATGTGAAAACTCTTGACTTGTAAAACTAATACAGAATATCTCCAGCAGATACATCTCATTTCCTTCTTCCTACATCTGCATTCCTACATTGTATTCCATGAAACTTTAAAGATTTACCTTCCTTCCTATGGCTTAGTAATGAAGCATGAAAATAAACATGTAAGGCACAATACTACTCAATGAATTTTCTCATTTGCAGATCTCTGCTTGGGCTTAGTTAATATCCTCTTGGGGAGGAAAGCAACTAAATTAATAAACTGAAGGGAGCTGCACAGCTGGTTTTCACTGTTAGATTTTGTCTCCATTGGGAAGGAAGAGTCTGATCCCAAGCATTCCATTGTCTTCCAATTACAAGCACATCAAGCATTCGCAGAAGACCTATTACATTTACAAGCAAGGATTTTGGAAGCTATGAAATAGCAAACACAGTGGAGAAGTACCATTTTTCAACTGCTGATACACTGACTCTCCTCTTCTCTGCAACTAGGTCCTCTTCTATCTTCTTCCTCATTCTTTCAGACTGTCTTTCCTTCCTGCTTTGCTCTCTTAAATATTCCACTTTTCTTTCTTTCCATTTTTTGAATGCCTAAAGACAACCACAGATCCATGAAAAATCTTACCTCTCACCTTTCTGTCAATACTCCACTAGTCTAATCTGCATTTTTTTTTTCATAATTTCTACACATTCTAATTTTAGAATACTCACTTGTAGAATTGCTCAGAAGTGGGTATCACTACACCTAAAAAGAATCTTATTTTTCCAGTAGGTAATAGTTAATTGCTAATGTATTTGTATGAAGTTTATTTTACACTCACATAATTGGAGTTAATAGACTCCAAATATAGAAGCCCGTTTGTCTGGAAGTGTAAACATTGCATATTTCTTACAGAACAAAACCTAATACAAGTTTCCTTCAAAAACTAAGCATGTCTAGATTTAAGATTCTAATTCATTTTCATCTCTTTCTGGATTAACCAAAATTATTTTTACCATCTCCTGAACCACATTCAAATACACACTTAGGTATATATTTCACATCACCGCTTGTGCTGCTTCTGTTTTTTCCTTCTTCTGTTCTGTTGGTTTCTTTTCCTCAAGTTCCTCACGTTTTTTTTTTTCTCTTAACTTCTTTGCTTCTTTCTCTTTCTTTTTTTTCCAGGCTTCATAACATGCAATTGATTCTTCTCTTTTAAGTGCTTCTTTCTAAATTGCAAATAAAAGTCTACATTTAAATCAATTTCAGTATAAAATTCTAAGTGAGATAGTATGCTTTAAACTTATTGCTAAATGAAGCAATAAGGAAACAGACATTGATTTGCTGACAACATTGCAAGTATTATAATTAAATTTTAAGCATATAGGGTTATTTTCTATGCCCATTTTTAATTTAATTGAGTGAGACTAACTGCTCCCACACAATATGTGTTGAAGGATATGAAATGCATGTTAAGTGCTTAGAAGTGAAACATATTAACTACTTAAAAGCCAAATCAAAGAATGTGCATGATACTATTCAAGACAGAGCCCTATCTAGGTAAGCATCTCTTGAGGCAGGGAGTGAATGCCTTATGTAAATGTGTAGGGAAGCATTGGACAGACACTGTTTACCACAACCCTAACAAGCAGGACATGCCATTTATTGTTTCACATCATCTCGTGCTATTTGGAGAAAACCAGATACCTTACAACAGCAGAGGGATGCACTTAGGCAGGAAGAACACTTCAAAGAGTCAACTTTGAGTTTGTCAACTTCTTTTTAAACAACAATGTAAACAAACCTTTTCAGTATTGTTCCTTAGAATTTCAGCTTTTTCCTTTTCACTTCTCTTTAATTCCAGTAGAAGGAGCTTTTTCCTTTCCAACCAGTTCTATAAGAATCATTAAAATATTTTTTAAGTCCTTTTAAGGTATAAGTAAAGAGTAGCAGCAATATAACGACCAACAAAGTTACTCTCAGTTCTTCCATGTACTAGTTAAATAAGCATCCCATGTGGAAAACTAAGATGTCACCACACAAACATTGTGATCAAAAAAATTTAAGGTTCTAAAATCACAGCTACAAAATCTAAAAAAGTATAAAGATCTTTTAAAAAGCATCTTCCTAGAAACACCAACAAAAATGTAAGCATTAATCAAAATTAAATAGAAGAATGGAATAAAGGTTCTTATCACTTGGTATACAGGAATATTATTTACATTTGTGTTTCAATTGAAAATACCTATAATTAAAGAGAATAAAATCCTACTGGGAAAAGTGAGACTTCAGGCAGCCATAAAAGGTTATGAGCCATCTGCAGAATCAGGCTTAAATTTTCAAGAATTAACTGTGTATTTGGTATGCAGCTCAAATATAAAAGTGTCCTAAATGAAGACTATTCTACCTTCAAAAACTGTGAAGACAATATAAATATGGATTTGAGGGCCTAAAATTAGGTTTAGAACCATAACAAGTATTAAAAACACATACCAATATGAACGGTGCCTGTTAAATGAGAGTTGTTCTCAAACAGATTAGCAAAAATTAGTTGAAACCCAGAAAATAATTGTTGTGAAATTCTACAAGGAATTTACAAATATTATTCTTCTAGAAAGAGTACAGGACTTGTTATCACTTTTCCTGAATGGCATTTCAATAGAACATATCAGGGAAAAAACCAAACAACTGTAAGTAGACACTTACTTATGTTAAGGATGAAGTAGAAATAATGGAAAATATGTGCCTGAAAATAGTCTGAAACAATAAATTATGAACCACATAAAAACATTATGTCCCTTTCATTGAGCTTTTTGGTCATAATATGAGGAAAAGGTATAGCCAACAGAATAAAAGGATTACTATACCTGTGAGCCAATGAAAAGAATATGGTAAAAAATATTGATTTCAAGAAAATATGAGGTCTTGACCCCTGTGTCAGGACCCTTATATACTCAATTTTGTTTTCTGGTTTGTTAATTTTTAAAATCTACCTGAAAAACAGCTGCCCTTAAATTATCTACTTTGTTGAATTCTGGACTTTTCTTCTGCATGCATTTATCTTCCAACACCTTTAATGATCCGAGATACTGAGATGAAACAGGTGAAGTTGATGGAACAGCTTTCCCCTTTCTCTTTAAATGCACAAAAGTTGTAGACCTAGGAAAATACCAGGACACAAACACATTAATGACCTTTCCTTTTACCGTAGCTCATACCAAGCAGTGTTCCTCTTATGTCAGTGCATACCAAAAGTTACTGTGATTTTTTTTATATGCACTTGACTGGGGACTGGGGAAAGGAAAAGGAGAAAGAACTTACCTCTTGTAAGTTTACAAATTACTTACACGTTCATCTAAAAAACAGCTCAGAGCCTGTAAAGACTCCAGTAACACACTCATCACAGACACTGGCAAAAGATCTGGGAGTCTGAGCTGACATAAACCTGAGCAAGGGTCATAGTAAGATGCCACATGCACTAAACTGTTTTCCACAGATGGTCAGAGGCTGTCAGCAGCAAAGACAATGCTGACAGAAAATGAGAGGGAAGCAGCACTGTTGGGGCACTTACAGGCATCTTAAATGGTTCAGAACAATGCTTGACATTCTTCTCTTACCTGTCAGATAAAGAAGCCTTTGGGTTTTGTAGAACTCTCTTCTTTGTTTCACTTAGTTTCTAAGAAATACAGAGGAAAAGTAAAGTTACAGAGTCTCTTAAGCAACAGATCAGGATGAAACAGGTTCTTATAAGATAACAAGGACACTGAGAATTGGACTCAGCCCTTATGAGTCCCTTCCAAGTCAAGATATTCCATGGTCTCATGATGTTATAAAAACAGGCAAGAAAGACACCCTAATAAAGAGAGGGTATAGTACAGGGTAAGAAAGTAAGGAGAGAAAAAAACCAAAAAACAAAACAAAGAAAGCCCCCAAACCAACCAACCAACCAACCAACCAACCAACCTTTCAGAATGCCTGTATCATTTTGGAATGGCAGCTAGGAATGTTCATTTGTATTATGTAAAAATACAGTCAATAGTTTAGAAACAAGTAAAAAGAACGCAGCTGGTTTATTCTATAAACACTCTTTTAAGTCTTTTGAACACTTAGCTTTAATAATTACACGTAGTTACATTCTTTTTAGGATAAAGTGTAGAGTGCTTTGCATGGTATCCATTATTCAGGTCACACATGGATTCCATCCTCTGCCAACACACACTGCTCACTGCTATTCAGCTATCCTCACAACAGACATTTGACATTTTCACTTTGAGAAGGGTACTTTCTTAAGGCTGGAAAACACATTTCAATACCTTTATCTGACTTAAATAATTTGTGGAAAAGGTATTCCTTACATCTTTCATAAAGCTATAACAGAATTTATAAAAGCCTCGGCTCTAGAAACCAGATATAAATTGTCAGCTTTACACACAGTGCTCTACACACTTAAGATACCAACAGTAACTTTACAAAACTCTCCACTGAGCTTCTAGGACATTGTTCCAAACAATGGTATACTGTGTATGAGTAATACCTTGACAGGGTTCTTGGATGTGTTTTTTGCCTCCCCATGCTCAGATTGATCATTCACTGACATCTCCTGCATTGTATCAGTTATTGTTTGCTCTTCTGTTATTTTCATCATTCCATCTGAACTGTCAACAGAAGGGGATTTCCTACCATTGTCCTCCAGTTTCAAGTCACTGGTGCTGACAGTCTTCTGATCTTGATCTAAAGGGAGAAAAAAGATTGAGAGGACACATTAACAAGAACTTCATTGGTTTTGGGTATTGTTTTTTCTGTACAAAATATATTTATAGAAAAACCATCCGTCTATGATAGTTGTTAAATTTTTACTAAATTTTATATAATATAATGTATTTTCTGTATGCCTCCTTCTAAGAACTGTATATGAATAAGAGCAGTGTTCACTTGTATTTTCATGCAAGACTGGAGTAGCAACTGAAGCTTGAACTAATGTTAGAGAATGTGAGAGCAAGACAAAGGCAAAATTTTCCATCTGCCTTATCGGCTCTAGTGCAGAAACCAAAAGCAAGAGTCATTGCAGTCACAGCAAGAGCTCTTCTGACATCTAGCAGACTTCTAATGAAGTATGCCAGTTAACACTCTGGGTAACAAATACTGCTTTCATTGTGTACTGTTCTTCAGGGGTGTGGGGCACATGAGGGAATAACTGAAAAATTCCACTGTGAGGATTTAAAGAAAACATCACCTCAATCTGAATGTTTGCCTAAGTGGTGAAATTGTTATTTATGAAACACATTATTAATAAGATTTAAAAAACATTTTCATCAGATTTTAACTGCCAGTTATGCAGAGATCTAAATTTGTAAAACAATTCAGACAGAAGCCAAAAAATGCCTGAGTAAAACCAAATTAGAAGTCTTCCACAAATTTCTGATGGAATTCTTTAGAAAAATAGAATTTTTGGATCACAAATTAACTCCAAATTACCTGAAGAAAGGAACAATAATGCCCATAATCAAAGAATTTTACCATAAATTTACAGTGATGAAAGTAAGTTCAAGGTAACAAGAATTCTGAATTTACTGAATTTTAACCAATACTGCAGTGTGTCACCGCACTACTTTGATTCACATGAAGAACAGGAGTAGTTCAACTTCTTTTCTGCCAGTCTAAAACTACACAGGCACGGCAGCCAGGAAGGAGAGGTGTCTGCACATTCAAATACCTTTGATGGCACTTTGGTGCCATCACACGGAAAGGAAAAATGAAAAATGAAGCTGATACCTTTAATCATGCTCTACCAATTTCAAAGTTGTAATCTTCCATCATAGGTAATGACCAGCCATAAACTTATCTCAACATCAAACATGACGAATTCCTTTCATATTAGGAATTCCATTAAAAATAGTAAGTCTTTTGACACATAGAGTTGATTAGCAGAATTCCAAATTCTGCTTTGAGTATTAAAAATTAATTAGCTACTCTTATACTGAAGCATTAAAGTTTGGGGGGGGGGGAGTTTATGTGTTTGACTATACATCCAAACTGCGTCAGTGGACACTATGTGAATACAGCTTTCTGTGCCATGCACACACTGAGAAGGCATCTTGGCAGCCCCCTCACGCCTTCCATGCACATGCACTGATGGAGAGCTGGACTTTAGGGACCTAAACAGCTGTTTTTCATCTTCTGAAGGGAAAAGGCAAACAGGAACCTCCTGCTCTTGGCCCACACTGGTTCAGTTTACCCCCTGAGCATACAGAGTTTGTGTATCTTTAGAAGCTTTGGCTGCGAGCCAAAGCAGATGCTCATTAACATAGAAAATAACCCAGATTGAAACACTTTAAAATACTGTAACATGACTAAGCAGCAACAACATTAAAATACTTTCTTTTCACCTGATGCTGAAGCATCTCCTTTTTTGTGCATTTGAGGCTTTGCTTTTGGTTGGTTTTCGTCTTGATTTCTTTTTTCATGTAGTGCGTTAATAGGCAAGTCACCACTTTCACTATTATCACACCGTACTTCTTCATTATTTTTTCTGTCATTATCATCATTTTGACCTTCCAAACATCCTTCTCCGCCATCTTTTCTGTCATTCTGTATGTGCTCACCTTCTAAAACCATTATTTCCTGAAGCTTCTTTTCATGAAAGGATAAATTCAAGTCATCAGCAGCTTCATTTTCTAAATCTACTGCTTTTTGTAAAGCATCATCATTCAAGAGAGGACTCCCAGCAACAGATCTCTCAGTGCTTGTAGAACCTGAATTACTTTCAGCAAGTTCTCTCCCAGTATCTGCAAAGAGCACACCACCAATTTGTATTTGAGACATGTGGGAAAAAATGCAACACAGAACCTGTATCTTCTATAACTTAACGCTATTTTTCATGAAGTAGCACCTTCCTGATTTAAGTTTCTGAGCATTTCTCTTTCTGTGCCTCTGATCTCTGCAAAGCCACCAAACTACAGCCTTATTCTACTTCCTTTCCTGTCATCTATTTTCATGGACCCAATCCAAAGAAAAATGTTCACTTATTAATTACTTTCTGCCATGCAATTTAAAGTCCTTCTGAAAAAAAAGTCTCAATGCTATAGAAAGTGGAAGCAAGTCATCAACAACAAAGCTGGGCATGTTTGGTATTAGAACCCATCCTCCCTTCCCTTCTCTTCACTTCTGCCCCATTTAAAGTCTACTAGAAGATACTCAAAGGATCTTCTACAATGCCAAGGTTCACATGTTTAACGAAAATATTTATCTTCCTCTAGCCTGTAATTGCTAATTGACCTAATTTTGGAGGTCAAATGCTTGAGCAAGGTGACAAAAGAATGTCATGACAGTAGAGTAATGCATTCCACAGAGAAAGTCCTTTTAAAAATACATGATCGTATTTAACATTCCTACTTTCCTTAACATTTAGCACCATACCAGCAGGAAGAAGAGTCATTTGGCCAATCTTGTTAGACTAAGCATAAACATTAGCAAACATCAAATGCATCCTGCTCCAAGAAAAACAGCCAGATCAAACTTATTTCTGGTTTATGTAGTCTGCCAGGGAAGTGTGTCCTGCAGCCCTTATTCACTGATTGTCCAGACTGGGAAACAGTCTGAAAACAGTAAGAAAAAACCACTGCCTTTCTCTCTGCCCATGCCCACTTTTATTTACAGCACTGTGCAGTATTGTCTGATTCAGGTGTCAAGTAAACAAGATGACTAGGGAGGAGAACTGGGGACCACAATGGTAGGGACCAGTACAGACCGTGTGTGGTCTAGCAGGCTGATTTCATTGGGAATTCTGCTGCTAACTAGGCAGAGGAGGACAGTGCTTTAGAAGTTGTTAAAATATGCAATCTTGGAACACTAAATCATATCGACACATAAAGATTGTCTAGGATCTAGTAATGAGTTAAGAAAGAAAGAACACAAGGAAAAATATTTAATTTTGTTTTACCATTTAACATGCCATCTTCATCACTTTCAAAGTCGTCTGAATATTCATCTTTTTCCTTGCTTGTTGCATAATCAGAAATTGCTTCTTGTAGCTCATCCTGAAATGGCTTCACAAATAACTTTTACAAAAAAAGGAAGATTCACTTGCTCAAGTTCAGCACTAATTCTTCCCTCCCACACATACATGAGTAAAACTGAGCAACAGAGATACACTTATTTAATTGACAATTATGCTGAAGCATAGTGCATCCATTCTATCTCCATTCCCCTAACATATTTGCATCCAAAAAAAGTCCCCAAATCTCCATGTATTTATTAATATTTCTTCTTCATAAGAAACCGATCTTGCTAATCCCTTTTTCAGTTTTGGGCATTTATGATGTATCATCATGTGACGCTTCTCCTCTTTCCTATGTTTTGATCTGCAAGAGCACAAGAGGAGGGTCTGTGAGAGCACGGACGAGCTCTGCACTGCCACACACGATAGGAGCTGAAGCAGGTGGCAGGTCCAATGGAAGAACTTCACATATTTTGGACTCTCTGCTGTAGGACATCACGGACACAATACATTTACATGATTCTGAAGGGCATTGGCCTTAATTACAGATTGTAAACACATAAAGAAATGCACCAGTATCTCCAGATTCCGGACCCTGACCCACAAACCACGAGGAGCAGTTGCTCGTCACAGGCCTTGGGCGCCTCCCGAGGCACCTGCTGGTGGCCAGGCTGCTCCCTCATCCCGGCTGTCGGGGACGGGGCAGCCGGGCTGCTCCCAGCCTGGGCATGGGGCGCAGCTCCCGCTGTCCTCACCGCGGGCAGCCTGCTTGCCCGCTTTCATTTCCAGTGCAACGCGGATTTTTGTGCGTGTGCTGCCTGTAACAGCGAATTAAAGTACTCCCAATGGCAGAAACCTGTCTGCAGGCCCCGTTCCCCAGCGTCGGCTTTCCCCTGCCCCTGCTCCTGCCTTGCCCCGGCCGCCGCCGCTCACCTGCAGCCCGCAGCCGGCAGTGCCTCCCCCCGCCATGGCGGAGGTGTCTCGCTGCCGCTTCGTAGCGCCCGCGGCCGCCGCCGGGCCCTCCGAGAGCCCTGGCAAAGAGCCTCGGGAAAAATCCCCGGCAGAGAGCCCCGGGAAGGAGCCCCGGGCAAGAGCCGCGGGCCGGGCCCGCCCGGTCCCGCTCGGTCGCCCGGCAACGGCCGCGCCGGCCACAGCCTTCATTAGTCGGGAATCGCCTCACGTCGCCGCAGCGCCACTTCCTCAGCCGGGCCAAAGCCGCGCTGCCAGGATGTATTACCGGTGCCCGTACTCTGCCGGGATTTATTATCGATGTCCCTATCTGCAGATATCCCCGTTCCCACAAGGAGCACATCCATACATCCGTGACACTCGTACCAGGGCTGACACACGTTTGTCAGCCCCACTCTTGCAGTCAGGTAATTGTCCAAAACCTTCCTGCTTGGAATGTGAGTGCATTACGAAAGAAACATACTCACTTTAGTGCTTTCTGGAATACAGAGCTGATAGCACCTGTGTGTTTAAATCAGATTTGAGGCATGGAGAAATTAGAGTGGCATAGACGTAAATTGCCTGGTCCTTACACCTCCTAATACTCCAATTTTTATATTCCCAAAGAGTGGTTGTGCAATCCACCTGGCGAACTCCAGCCCCTCAGTGCCCAGACACTTTGCCAAGCAGCACACGTCCCTGCAGAGCTGGTGTCCTGGAGGTCATCTGTCCCCTGTGTGGGCCACGATGAAGGCACCTGAATCCCAGGGTGTTCTGGGGACACCAATCTCGTGCATCAAAGGAAAGCTGTCCACTTCAGGACCATTTACAGGTACAGACATTTCTATTCTTCCTCCAGTTTAAATGCTTCTGATCTCGCCTTTCTAAAATAAGACTAGTGCTCCAGTTGTCTTAGTGACAACAAAGAACTTCTGACATGTTCTCTATACTGGTGTTATATTTATTTATATTAACATTCCCCAAAATGCATTGCATTTTTGTAAGTTGTGCAGAAGAAAATCTCTCTGACAGAAACAGGGAGAGAATATGTGGGACAGAGCCCAGAGCCTTAGGACTTGTTTTCCTCTTGTTTATTTATGTAGAGTTATATTTTAAAAGCAATGCAGTTATGCAAAGGCCACAACGCACCTGGGGGGGAAAGAAGCCCTGAGTTCTAACAAGTAACCTTGGATTTAAACTAACAATTATTTGCCAGTGATTAATTGATATTTAGGTATCATCTGTTAGCAGCTCCTTTCTTTGTTTACCGCTATTTATTTATGGCCAAGTAATGCTTGATTGTCTGACTAATCATGGCATTTATTGAGAATTATGCTTGATGCACAAATTTTTTTACTATATTTTCTTCACATGTGAAAGCCTTAAATTTGAATCTGTGCTATTCCATCTCTCTGTGAAAGTGAAGGGTGAAACTCAACATACTTGTTAAGAATTTTAAAAGGAAGAAAGAAGAAATTAATATATTCTTTCTCTAATAATGTTAGTGATTGCTGTTGAGGGCTAAATTATATATCCCTGTTGCAAACAGGGATGCACATTTAATAAAATGTGCATTGAGATGCACATTTTATTAAATTCCAAAAGGTGGCAGCAAAATATTCTAAAGTTGAACAATTGGTTGTTTTTTCCCAAATGTCCAGTTTATTCGAGTTTCTTTTATATTTCTGGAAATGTTTATGGGTTTTTTTGAGAGACACTAGATTCATTTAGCATTGCATACACTGTAGAGAAGGAAGATTCAGTTTAAATTATTGTGTTATTTACATGAGTCAGACAACAAGTCCTCATATCACCTGTATTATTAAATATTCAATGCACTGAGCTGGCTGGATGCAAGGAAAAAATATCAATACTGTCAGCACTGAAGAACTCAAAATGTGTGAAGATGTTTTTGTCAAAACACATGAACATCAGGTCTGCATCTTCTAGTCTTACCTGAGGCAAAAATCCCATCGAGACCCACTGAGGTGGATGGGCCTTAAGCCTAAATATGAATCTAGTGCTCTGGGCATAAGAGACTTAAAAAAACCCCATGCACAACAACAAAAACAATAAAAACCCACAAACCCCGACCAACCAAAAAACCAAAACCCCAAACATGGAGGTTTATTGAGGACAAAACCCAGAAGATTTTATGGTATGAAAATGAGCATTAACCTCTGCTTTTCAATTAGTACCTGACTAATATATCACAAATGTAAACTGTACAGCTTTTTCTCTTGAGTAGAGATGGAGCATTGAGAATAAGGCTCTAAATGATCCCAGCAATTATATTAATTTGGATAAAACAAACTTAGAGGTAACATTTTATTCTGCTGACCAAATGTGTGTGAGTCTCCACCATGCCCAGAGCCTTAAAAAAAGCACTTTTTAAAACAAGCATCACGATGCAGTGTGATTACCATCTGCAGGAATAATGTTATATTCAGAAAGCAGTCAAGTGTGATGAGATTTTTGGATGGCTAGCTTATATGCATATAAACAACTTCCTTAAGTGGTTTATTTTATCAATATGTCTAGAGTTTGTAAGACAGGTTTTGGGATTCCTTCTGAACACATGACACATAGATCAAGTCAAAATATATAAAACCCCTTACTGGAGGGAAATGTTGTTCTGCTTGCTTAGGTTTTCCTTCCCAAAGTCAAAAGATACATTTGAAAGGAAATTTAATTCCATGACAAAATCTCTGAGTTGGTGTACATTCCTGTAGAAAGTGATTTTTGTGTTGGTTGCCAGGGTCTCGGCTCATAAATGACTATTCTTGTTCTTGACATCAGTGGGAATTAGACGTCATCTGCAAGTGCATCTGGCTCTTGGCCCTTGCACGTGTATTTTTTTAGCAGAGTAACAAGTAGCTTCAATTCTAAACAACAAAAAGCTCTTCTATCTAGGGGTCACCATCATAGACATTCTTAAGTACAAACATTACAAATTATTATTCTCACATTTTCCTCCCAGTTCATATGAAATAGTCTATTACAATGTGCCATGTTTTGCAGGGCTATGCCTGTACTGCCAAAATATACTGTTCTTCTTATGCTTGTCTTGAAATAAAACCAGAAATATAATCAACTTTGAGCATCAGATGGAAATCCCATTGTCATCAGATTCAACCTCTCACTTTTACATCTTGACCTGACTTGCAAGTAGATAGAGAGGATGTTGTCAGGGTAAGAAGGTACACAACCTTGACTTAGTAGATTGTTGTTCTCAGGCATTCAGCCAGGAAAGTTGAATTGGATAAAATTAATACATCCAAAAACATAGATACTGAAGGAACAGACTGCGAAAATGGAGCAAAAGAAAGAATAAACTAGGATGAATAATTTCACAACTACATCACTTACACGGCAGTTTATGAATATATGTGTTCTGGATTGGTTAATTTATTCCTGAGCATTAGACTTAGAAGTAACAGATGGAGGTAGATATCCCAAAAGGCAAAAAAATATATCCTTGACTTTTTAAAGTTATTTTAGGCTTTCTTTTTTTTAAGCTGTCTTTTTTTGTAAATAGTACTTGATGTGATTTTAAGGAAAAGCATTGGAACACAGAGGAATGAAACAGCTGTCTCGGTGTTGTGCTTGGTCATAGTAACAAGGCAATGAACTTTTCAAACAGACAAAGCTTGTTTGTGGTGGTGGCAGCAGATTAAACTTCCTGTAAAGGGTAGTCAGAAAATGCAAACCTTTTCACATCAGGTGGAGTCATTTTGTGTGCAAATGACTCAAGCTACTGCTGTTGCTTGTATATAGATACATTATTTTTAAGTCTTGCAGCTGTGAGCTCTGGTTAAATAAACACCTTTGAGAGAAACCTTGCAGACCTGCAATTGCTTAAAAACATCTCTCACTCTCGAAATATCTCCATGTCTAATGCTGTATTAATGCTGTCAGGAGAAGCCAACAGCTGTTAAGTGCTGAGCAGTAACTCACTTTAATGCTGTGGCACATTTCATAGAGAGAGGAACCACGCTTCTCAGATTATCACCTTTGCATTTGAGAAGTGTCAGGGCTCTGAGCTGCTGGCACATGAAGGATCACCAGAGAGCCAGACACAGGACCTTGGGTTAAAGACTTGCATAATGTCCTGCAAACTTCCAGCCCCAAGGGACGAGAAGTCTGACATCATAAAAATTAATCAGAGAAAATGGATGCAGTAAAAGGCCAAGTTAAATTGCTTTGTGGTTAGAAAGAGTGGCTGGCTAATTCTCATTGACAATAAAAGCGGCTTCTTCTGCTCTTTTCATCTATATTCCTCCCTTGTCTCCTTTTAATTTTTGGTGCTATTCCAGTTGCACTATGGCAGGAAGATTTAAGGGAGAAAAAAGCTGCCAGGTCTGATTTTTCTACCATTATCCTAATGAAGATAGACCTTTATGTGCAAGTAGCTTTAGCAAGTAAGTATGAATGATTACCTTACTCCAGTGTAGCAAAATAAAGGCCTTTATTGGAAACACACTGAATGTATCACTTAATATTTTAGATTTATAACTGAACATATAAGATATTATCTTTTTATATCTTTTGAATGTATTGATTTGTCTATCAGTACACCTATAAGAACCTTCCATATCTGAGCACTTCCTAGTCCTGAAGGGAGTTATCAGCTTTCCCTGCTAGACTACTGAGACAATTATTATTCCCATTTTGTATATGTAGAGAAAAGACTCAGAAGCTGTGCTAGTGACACAAAGGCATGCAAAAATCCTATGGTGGTGTAACTGTGGAGGATTTCTATCATGCCTATTTTGCACTAACTTATACCCTTAACCAGTGAAGAAAATTCAGACATCACATGATGACTTGTACCCATTAGAGGCAGTGATGCAGAAGACAATCTCAAGAACATCAGTATTTCAGTGCTTGATAAAAGGTTTATGCATTTGCTAATAGCTGCCCTTTGTGGTTCTCTTTTTTTAGTAAAAGACCTGTTGGAAAGCAATTTCTTTTCAGCTGACATTAGAGACACGGTAAGATTCTAAGATAACATAGCAGAAAAAGCTATAATATCAGACCCTCACCTGAACAAATACATAGACAAGTGTAGCATCTAGTTCGGCATTTTCTAATTTTTTTTTAGCTCATGAATGGGTAGGTCACTATTATATCATAGATTGGAGCCCTGGTTTCCTTAGCTTCAGATTCACTGTACTCAGCTGCTCCTTTAAAGAGAGTGATGGTAAGGGAGAGCACTTACATACCCTTTCCCCCTTTCTAGGCCATCCAACGTGTCCACTGCTCAGGGCCAGGGCTGCAGGTTGAGCTCCACACCAGTAACACCAGAGAAACCTGCAAAATACAAGCTCCAGATTTTGTGCAGTTCCTATGGAGACCATGATACATTAGGATATTTTTATTCTGGATTAAAAATTATATTGATTTTCCCATTATTAATATTTCTGTATACTCTTATGTCATCTCTGCAAGGGCTATGGAAAGAACATTTCATTCAGACTTGCGAATGGAAAGCGTTGATTAATCCCAGTACTTGGAAACAAATAATCCAAGTTAGTAATCTGGAAATTAAATTAAAGCAAACTCTGTATTTGCAAAGGAAGCTTAACAGTTCATCTTTTCTTGTTCTCCGTGTTTCCTTCCTTCCGTCTTGTGACTTAGTTCATAGCCCCTGCAACCGATTTGAAATTTTGCAGCTGCTGAGATGACTTGGCTTCAGTTTAACAGCAAATGTAATCAACCCAAATCTGGGCTTTGTGCGATCTTTCTTTCCATTTCCTATTTCTTTTCTAATTGATTAGTCGCCAGTTTAGGGGATTATCTAAAGCTACCCTAAGACTAGTTCACTGTGCCAGGGCTCTTCAGCCTGTTTTGTCAGAGGAAAATCCTAAACAAAAGCTAATGGGCATGCCAGAAACATGTGAAGGGTGGGAGAGGGTCTGTGTCAAACTCTCTCAAGAGGGACTCTTGTGTAGTGCAGGAGGGAGCCAGAGAGAAAGAGGCATCATCCTAGTGCAGAAAGCAGATGGGCTGGACATGGTGAGGAGGAGAGTGTGCAGAGGGTTGAAAAGGGATAATTGAGCTTTTGTGTCAGAGTATTTTTGACTGTGTACTCTTCAGGAATGGTGCTTCCTTTAAGTACATTTTGTGCACACATAGTGTGAAATTGTGTTTTCAGTAACATAGGTCTACCCAGGCTGTTTGGGGAAGTGGGAAGGAGAGCTGTTCACCTTCAGGACTGTAGGATCACACTAACAGCTGTGCTGTTTCCATTCCTGAACTAAACTCAGCCATAGTGCTGGTATCCCTTGCCACCAATACCTCATGCCATTGAGATATGTTCTAAATGTCTAGGTATAAACCCAGCCACTGAAGCACTGCAGAAAAAGATTAATATTTGAAAATTTTATTTTAAAACCGATTCTGGAAGATCATTTGTAACATGAACTTTCATGACCTATTTAATTTCTTTCTTAGTTCCAGTGCTTGAAACTTTAAAGGGACAGTGGCTGATGCTGAATCACAGAATCCCGGAGTAGTTTGGATTGGAAGGGACCTGAAAGATCATCTCATTCCAATGCCCTGTCTGCGGGCAAAGACATCTTCCACTAGACCAGGCAACTCAAAACCCCATCCAACCCAGCCTTGAACACTTCGGGGCATGGGGCATCCACAACTTCTCCAGGCAATCCTTTCTTGAAGTTAAAACTTACCATTTAAATCAAGGTGTTTAAAAATTGCTTGCAACTTCACAAGCAGCTCATGCATATGTGCACACATGTTTATACTACAAAATCTAGCTGAGCACCTGAGGGCCTACCTGTCTTCTTGGTCACTGACTGTCTATATTGAAAACAGGAATGCTTCATGAGGGGAACCAGCATGATCCTTTTCATCTATTGCCTATGAATTATCCATAGCACAGCAACTGCACTTCCCATCAATGGCATTTTCTGAAGCTTTATAGTTCTATAACATTGGCAAGCTTTAGATGCAAAATTAACAGTCAGCATAAACAAAGCAAAATGTATTTACCCAGCTGCTGAGAATATTTTCCTGATAATAGAGCTGTGAGCTATGAAAGCCATTTCATGACAAAATACAGCTGGGAACTGCATTTTGTCTTGTATCAAAACATTTTTTTAATGTGTAGATGAATAATGGAAACCAGATAAGAGAGTGATCACATGCTGATCTTTTTATGCAGTGTTTCAAAGTTGAAATGTTTCATAAAAACTCTTCTTGCTAATGATGTGAGACCCATTCACATTACAGCAAATTGATAAATGGATTGTGCAGTGCTTTTCTTAGATGTGATTGTTGCCTCTTTTTCTCTTCTTCTGTGTTTTTTTTTTCAAATAGACAGCTATTTACCTCATAATTCACGTTAAATATATCAATTGTATATCCAGATCATCTAGGGAAACAGATAATTTCTGCATGCAACTCAGCCACTGCTAGTAAGAAGCACAGTTCACACTGACAGATGCTGATGGCTTACTGCACAGGAGTACCTAGTACTGATCCAGTGGAATTTTCTCTAGGATTACCTTCTTCGTTTTGTTGCTCATTTTCTCCTTAAAATCACAAAGGGATCCTTGCAAATCAGTGGGAATACACCAAAACCAATCTATATTCTTCTTGTTCTAATTTGTGTGACCTGCTACTGAAAGAATGCTCTTATATAAAAGTCCTGGGTTTTTTTCATCTTTTTGATGCAATCCAGTTAGTGTTCAGCTCATTGGAGAAGGAAAAAAAAAAAAAGGAAAAATCTCCAGCAATACCGTGTCCATTATACATGCTTAAGCAAACTGGATTCAGTGCCAAAGCAGGCAGTGGCTTTCCTATATGCTAATCCATGTGCTCAGAATATTCGGTGGTTATTCACAGTGTGCTATTCACTCGAGATGTTCACTGGTAGCCTAATTCTGCTCCACTCGTATTAGCAGCAGGACTATAATGATCTGTGAAGGAGCAATGCTGAGGGTTTTTCTAATTCTTTACTGCTGCATTATCTCAGTGAGAGCACTCTTTTGGTATTGAGCTGCTGTCTTGTATCTGTGCCTTAGTGCAGTGCAATGAATGGCTTTAGCCAGGTCGGGATTTAGCGAAGTTGTTAAGTGAGCGCAGAAAGGTGCTAAGTGAGCCTCCACAAAGGAGTCAAGTGGTGCCCTTGCACAATTCAGCACCTCCTCTGCATGCTATCGTAGCTGGCTTTAGTCTTACCTAATACGGGTAAAAACACTGATGGAATCTGGGCTGCGGAGACTTCCCTGCGTGTTGTACAAATCGTGCTGATAACACTACATACATATTTACAGCTGACCTCTGCTAAAGGAGAAGCTGGCTGTCTAGAGAAAGCTACTCTGTGCTGTAGTCAAATGGAGTAAAGCGCCTGAGTACGATTGCAAAGTGGGAGAATGGGGTGGTTGCGTTTCGTTTTTTTGAACTGGGGCTAAATGTATTAGTTTGAATAAAGCTGGAGTAATCCTGCAATGCCTTGTAATGAGAATCCTCCCTGAAAGTTATGATGCCACCCTACTTAATCTGAAGAGATAATAGCCAAGTAGAGAGAAACAAAGCTAAAAAACAAAATAGAGTGCAAATTAGATGTGAGCTCCCAGTCTTCAAAGTGGGGGAAGAAAAGCTGGTCCCGATTTTATTCTCAGGTGGTGCTTTTCTCTCCCCATACTAGTGCTGGTCATTACAGAGGATTTCACTTGTTCAAAGTGTTGCCATTAATGAGTGATTCTTACAAACCCCCAAGTGAAGTAGCAGCAAGTAAATAGTACCTGCCTTTTAGATAAAGGAAAATTAAATTTGCGCCAGAGTCCTGTGATGAACATTTAAATATAAACTGTCTAGTACAGTACTTAGTCTCAGAAACACTCTCCACAGAGATTGGATGTTTCTTTGTTGTTGTGTTTTTTTTTAATTTCTGCCTGAACATCCTTACTGCTGGCCAGCAGAAAAAAAATTTGGTGTGACACACATTTTTCCAAGTGGATGAACCGTACAAGCTACTGATCACTGTGATTGTTGAAACGAATCTTTCAAAGTGAATGTTCAATCAGCCTGGCTTGCACATGTGGAAGTGACTGAACCACTTCTATGCTACAGATTCTTGGGTCTGCATTGGGTCTATAGGCTTTTGCCATAGCTTCTGTTCATGGAAATTTTAGTGTTACCTTCTGGAGAAGTTTCTCTTTGGAAGATTATTTGCATGTTTTTCCCTCTGCCTTTCTTTCGCTGTCTCATACACACACACACACACATATACATAATCGTGTGTGTAGTTGTATATTATTTTTTGTAAGAATCCTATGTCTATAGGTTACCAAATGCCCGTTATATTTACAGGTATAAGATACAGGATACAATGCATACACCAGCCTCTGTAATAGAAATTATACTTGCAGCACTGCTATGCTGCTGTATCATGCTGCATACACTGGTTTTGCACAGATACTGTGAGTGGGCGTTTGCAGTATTACATATTGAGCTAATGCTCTCATTCTAATAGACACTTCTGCGGGTGGTGATTTAGTCCCTTGGCTATGAATTCTTGTGAAATGGACTTCTATTTTTTAATTACATCTTCTTATCCTAAGATAAACAACTATTACATTTGATATAATTTTGTTGTAACAGAAGAGTCTACACTAACAGACCCATAGCTGTTAATTTGTGAGATGTGAGAATTCAGCAGTGCAAAGCTTGATTTATTTGCTTGCCCAGTGCTATGTTCTATAATTAACTTTGGCTTCCTTTCACATGGGACAAAAAAACATAGTATGTTCCTTGGGGAATCATCCAAGTGTGTCACATTTAACACTTAAGTCCCTTTTAATTTAATCTTTCTCCTACATCCTTTATTGCTTAGCATCTCTCACTTAGAAAGATTTGCCAAGGTAGAATATATTTTTGAAAGGTAGAGATGTGCATTTAGACACCAAGTTTCAGATATCCAGATTCTTTCTCCTTTCTTTTTATGGAGTGAGAAAAGATACAATGATGTGCTAAAAGTTCTTGTGATGTTCGTGGTCTCTAAAGTTATAAGGAGGTGGTGATGAAATGTACAGCCTGTTAAGAAGGACTGGTGGAATATACATGGAATTCAAAGGCTGCAGGTTTTGGCAGATTTTGGCAGTGCTGTCTTAGGCTGAGGATAGTCAAGTCTAAATTATGTGGACCCTGCTGTCCTTAATTTTTTAGTAAATGCCTAGGTGAACATTATGTAAGAATCTGGGATAAAGTGTTTGAACAAAGTATAATACTTTTCTAGGTTAGAGATGGTAATCAGATTGAGAAAGGAACTAAATTGTAAAATCTTAGTCCTGCACATGAAAGGGACCGCTTAGGTTTACACAATTGCTATAAAAACATACCCAGGGGCTAAGCAAACATTCCTTTCTTCATTTACCGTGACAACAGAGTGTCTCCCAAGTTACCCCCAGACAGCAGAGATCCTGGTTACTAGAGGAAGACTCTAAGTAATTTTTCTGAGAGATTTAGAAAATACTTTCTTATAAAACCAAACACTTTGGAGCTAGTTAGCACATAAAACAAAATGGAGGAGTTATTTAATCAATTTCTCAAATAATCTGTAATTAAAGGAATATTCGGACAAGTACATTTTTGCTGCTATCACATTATTGTGATATATAAGGTCCACAGAGAAACCAAGTTTATGCGAGTCATAATTGCATAGTGTTTTTTGTTCCAAACTGAAACGATGGACCAGAACTTCTTTTCCTCCAGATGACAAGGTGCAGCTGATGCACCAGAACTTTACCTGTATTAAATAATAGCACTGTTTTTACTAATCAGCAAGATCCAAATTGTCCAAATCTGCCAAAGTCTTACTGCCTTTTGGCAAATTTAGGTGTCTGACCCTGCACCACAGGATGTCAGAGCGCATTATTGAGATCATGTGAGCTTAAGAACAGATCACTTACCATTACAGACAGATGTTTCCACTGTTGCCCTCTTCTTCCATGCAGGGTTTTAGGTCTTTCAACCAGCCATGTCCTTCCTTTTTTTCTTATTAAGCTTGGCTTTTCTCCCAGGAAATGAACTTCAGAGAGATTAAAGAACTCATGTCTTTGTAGAATTGATCAGACCCATTTGATTAGATGCTGCTGCCTTTCCAAATTCATGACAAGTTTTTAACTTGTATTTTTTTTCAAAAATCAAGTCCCTCAACACACTTTACAGCCCTTTAATTAATGATACACGCACACATACACCATAACGCTTCTCAGATCTTAAAAGTGAATTTTTGTTAATTGACTTTCTGTCCACCTGTCACAAGAGATTGCTGTGCAGTATATTCATAAGTTGTATTTCTTTGCAGAATGGCCTTCTTTAGAAATACACGCAGGGATTGGAAGGAAGGAATACATTATTCTTTAAACACATCCTCAGAGGCAAAACAACTGTCTTTCTGGATTTAGAGTGTGAGGAATGGAACCACTTATTCTATCTCTTTAACAATAAAAGGTTTGTTTTGTTCCATTCTATTTATACTTGCAAAACTTAATATTGGATCTTGGTCTGATTTTCCATTTTGGTCTTTATTGTTGATTTATGTGAATAACAAGGGACTACAGACATAACTTGTGATCCATGTACTCCTGTGGTTTTAATATTTCACTAGTTGAACACTTTTCACCACTATCCATGTCATTTATTACAGCTGAGGTAATAAAATTTTATGAGTATCCATTTCTATATCGAAGATCCGTCTACTTCAACATCTCACGTCAGCACCAAAAGAGCATGGCAAGCCTATAGTGGTATTTCTGTGGACAGTTTTCTCACCCTGTAGCTGTGTGTTGCTGAGAAGGTTCCTGACTTATGAGTAACAGCTTTCTATTTATATTTAATAGCCCTCAGTGGATTCTTGTGCTAATGATCTGTGTGTGGAGTGACTCTTGGCCTGCAACTCCACCCCAGTCTTTTGGATGTTACTGTATACACCAAGTCCACTTACACTAGGAAGGGAGCAAGTCACTGTGGAACTTAAGAAAACAGAAACACTTCTTGCTGACTACCCTCGGAAAACTAGGGACAGTTTAGCCCTTAAAATTATTATTAAATACACTGTGATTTAAGCACATTTCCCATTAATTCTCTGCTACCTCTGGAAGTTCATTTTACTATTTCAAAGTTAAAAATGCATAGCTGAATTTCAGCAGCTATATAGCAAAATAGTTGCAAACAGAAAGAAAAGATCCCAAATAGGACTAAAAACTCAGGACACAAAAATCAACACCTGTCTTTTTCAAATAGTTTTGAAATTTTTGCTATAATGGGTTTTTATTTCAATGTGACTACAAACAGAATTGAAATGGAAGACACTTAAATGAGCATGAGAAACAGAAATCAGTTTTTTTCCAGACATAAATTCCTCTACTTACTCCAAATATAGACAATTCCATATTTATCTTCCTCTGTTGTGATCTGTCCTTACACATTTTGCTTTAATCCAAGAATTATAGCATCTAAACCTTCTCACATGAAATGGAGTGAGACAAATGGCAATGTAATAATTGCATGTAATGGCAATGAGATCCTTACTGAGCATTTCTGATCCCTGCTCAGATGCAAATCACTAAACTGCCCTTGTGACAAATGCTGGTGTTTTATTTTCAGCCACTGGAAACTCTTCTACTTTTAGTTTGTGGGCTTTGTTTTGGTTTTTGTGGTTTTATTTGTTTGTTTGGTTGGTTTTTTTTTGCTCATTGTAAACATGCAAATATTTTGTCTACTCTGAACAATAAAGAGTTAAAGATGCATGACTCAGCTTTGCTGTCTCATTCATTCTGGTGAAACAACCTTTGAAACTTCCGGTGAAGGAGCAGTTTGTCATCCTACCCTAAGTCCTCTTCTAAGAGCTAAATGCTATCTCTTACAAACACCAGTCACCCAGGCTGCTTTTCATCAATTTGCAATTAAGCAACAGAAATCAGTAAGGTGTTGCTGTCCCAGCCTGAGAGCAGCTAGGGAAGACTATTGCTGCCTTCTAGCTGCTTCAGGAAAGCCCACCTGCTGCACTGGAATTCTGCCAAGAGTTATCACTCTACCTCGGAGGCACTGCAGGGAGGAAAATGCTGTGTTGCACTCAGTCTCAAACTGTGTCTCCTCCTCCTGTCCATGTGTGCTGGGAACCTGCAACAAACCTACGGAGCCCTTTTCCTCGATGTGCAGCAAACAATTGCATAAATGGCTGATAAGGCAGGAATCCCTTTGTGGCCTAATCTGTTAATTAGAATCCTTAATTGTAGGGCTACTGATTAATTAATTGGAAGTGATCTGGCATAGCAGAATTCAGTCTCCAGCTAAGATTTTATGGCAAAGATTCTGATTGATGAAATCAGAATAATCTCTCTTATGATTCACAAAGCATCAATTCTCTCAGTTAATAAAATACATATAAACTGAGGATATCACTGCAAATATAAAGTGGTTTCTGTATTATCATCTTTAAAATGCTGTATTAGAAAGTTTTTCATGTTAGCTGTTTCACCAGCAATCATCCTGGGTCATTTATGCTAATGCCATCACCACTTCTTTATTAGCTGATATGTTTTACTCTAATTCCCTAATTTCTAAAGTTCCATCTTTCTTTATAAGCTACACACAAAATACAGCTCCAGTCGACACCAGTATCAGGCTGCTATTACTGTTATGATGCTACATTTGCACGGGGATTGTCTCCATTTGTTTTTATTTTCATCCTACTCCCAGATTTTAGTTTCATTTTACTCCTGAAATTCTGGTACATCTCTAGGATTTTTCAAGAACACGAAGCCTGAAAGCTCAATACTAAGAGTCCTAGACACTGCCCTTGTGTTTACACAAAGCTTTTAAGCCTTGTCTTGTATTAGTCAATGCTTTTGTTAAGCTGCTTGGCCTTTTCCATACTGAAGCCCTCTTGAACACATTCATCAGTCAAACTTCGGGGGTATATTAAATATAACCTCCTCTATGAGAAGGTACAATGGCTAATCAATCTTAACAAAGATGATAAAAGCTAGCTTATAGAATCGTTGAAGTAAACGCTCTTTTGTGCTTTAAAAGGTATTTGGAAGAATGTTTAGTAATTGATATAACTTTCAAGTATCAAAGGATGATCATGATTGTGGTCTATTTTCTATTTCAATCTGATCTAACATCAACCTGGCCTTACTTGGATGCTGGATCATTTTTTGAGCAGCTGTTTGGACTATATAGCTTCTGGGAGTCCCTTCTAATCATAATTATTGCATTATACTATCCATTTTGATTTTGCATGAATATGATAGCATTAATTACATTAAGCCTATTTGTGATGCAGAGTAGTCTGAGCTCAAAGTTGAAGGCAGAAGCAAGTATTATTGCTACAACAAAATATGACTCCTTTTGCTCCACTAAATCTTTTGTTCTGCTAAAAAATAGGGCCATTTCTATTATCTGTTCACTTTGAAGGTTATCCCATGAATGTGAGCAGAAAATCTGTGGAAGAAATGAACACTGACATGAACAAAGATGACAGAGCAATGTGGACTGACAGATTTTTGCAGTTCTAGTTCTTTGTTTTGTGGATAAGTGTGTACAAACCAACTCTGTTTTCTACATGTGTGACCACTACTTGATAGTATTTGATTTTTTTTTAATCAGAAAAAATCAGATTGTAGATGGTTAGCATAAAGAAAAAGGTTCATATTGAATGCTCACTGTTTATAGCATGTGAGTGGTCAGTCAAATAAGAGGGGCAGATTCTGCTCCCCAGAAGAATGCATCTTTATTTTCTCTGTACTGAGATTACTGGTTACTGTTTGATCTATTTAACCAGCTCCTTAGACATTCTTAGAAGCATATTCTAGAAAATATTATCAACACTTCTTTGTATATTTAGGCTCAGCCCCATGAGCTCAACATCTGCAGCTCTTTGCCGTAAACGTCTTTAATACCATTGTCCTCCAGAAAGATACACAATTTATGTCATGGCTGCAATGGGTGTCTGTACTTTAATCTTCTTGTTGGGTTTATGGTTCACGTAGAATAAGTAATAGACAAATATAACCATGTCAGACATGAACAGTTTATGAGAAACACAAAACCTTTAAGAACATTGCACTCACTTGAGAGAAACATCATAAAAGAAAAAAAAAATCTAGTATATAGAATACTGTTAATAGAATTGCAAACAGAAATGTTTAAAGCACATTTAAGTGCCAGTTTCCAGGATCTGTTTATATCAACATTACCACATGCCTTTTTATGTCTGGTATTTCACTTGAATCTTCTTTATAGATTTTGCTGCTTGCTGCAGATTACACTAAAAAGGCACTGAGAGTCAAAGTTTAAAAATTTCATCTGCTTTTGTCTCCTCCTAACATTTTGCATGTAATATGATTGGGAAGTTTGATGTTGTCTTTATGCTTGGACTGAGAGACTCCATGTTTTTTTTCCCCAAGACCCTTATTTTCAGAGCCCTGATACAGTTTTATTTCTTTTTTTTTTTTTTTCCCCAGGGTACTAGTTATGATTCTCCTTTTAATGGAGGAAATGCAAGAGTAAAGAGTCTGAATACAGAAGTAATATGGTATCACTCCTCCAAAGGTTAAGGGTGAGTCAAATCCATGAAATGTGAGTGAGCCTATGTACCTTTGTAGGTTTTGGAGGGGAAGAGGAGAATTTCAGGGAGGGGACCAGGGCTGGAGATGGACTTTTTTCTCAAGACAAAATAAGAATGCAGAAAGAATACATGCTCAGCAGTAAAAGCATGGAAATGCTCTTTGCTCCCACACTCTACATATGAAAGAAACCTAATGAAAGCTCAGATCAGCACCTCAATGGACAAATCACATGCGGTGGTATTTACTTTTTGAATGGTCAGCTACTGATGGATATGCTTCTTAATATTTTTAAGAGTGTATCTAAGAGCCATGTGTGTAGAATACAATCCAAGGAAACATAAAATCATTTTTGGGAGAGCTCATTGTGGTGCGATGTGTGAACAAAATATTAAATCTTAGTTACTTGCATTAATAAATAGACTATGTGCTTGATTCTTAAAAGCTGCATGATAAATTAAATAGCATTATCTGATTTGGAATAGCTCCTTGATCTGTGACAGGTGGCATTAGTGTACAGGTGCTTGGGCTTTTTTTTTTATATTGGGTTTTTGTCCTGAAAGGTTTCTATGGGCATTTTGGGAAAAAATACAGAGAATGGAGAAGAAAATCGATTTCTTTTCAATAAAAAATTGGGAGCACAGGTGTGTAATGACTAGTTTAATGGCAAAAGTATCTGTTTCAGAGCATCTGTATCAATTTAAGTGAAAATGGACCAGCTGGAAAAAATTAAATCAGCATGAATCATACATCCAAAAGGTCACTGATCTAAAAATACACATCCGAAGAAAAAGATAAAAAAGTGTGGATGTAATCTAAAATTGTCAAGTAAAAATTAAAATCCTTCTAAACATTCTAAACTTAGGACATTAATTAATTTGAAAGTAATTTGGGAAGAGGCAAAAAGCTACCCTGTGATGTCACTGTCATTATATGGAACACAGCTAAGGAGATAAAAGAAGATCATGCAGAGCCCAGGAGAAGATTAAGCCTCTTTATCTCTCTGTGGGAGGGGGAGAGCATAAATACAGGTAGTATTTCATGTTCAGAGAAGACGCAGGAACTCAGAAAAACTGAGTTTTAATGTGCACTTCTATCACTGAAGTGCACTGAAGCATAACAGGAGATGCACACAGGTGCCGAGGATCATTAAGTCACCTCAGTCAGTCAAAATTAGAAAGCTGACAAGTAAAACCAAGTCCCTCTTCTTAATAAAGTTCCAAATACAAATTTTGGAAGGAGGAGGAGCAAAACAAAGTTCTGGTGGATGCTGTACCTTCTTACCACTTCTTAACAATGAGGGAAAAATAAAGCACAAGTGTGTAGTAGGAACAAAAATTCTGTGCAGGTACTTTTGAAGTCGAAGTCTTACTAGCAAAGCCTAGATGTTCCAAAAGGAGATTGTATAGCATTTTGTCAAAAGTGGCTTGTATGTATGTGCATACCAGAAATTTCAAAAAGACACTAATTTCCCTTTCTTTTTCCTGTGGTAAAATCTCATGACAACATCAAAGACCAGCAAAAGCAAAGACAGATGCCACTTGCTGGCTGAACAAAGACTGGACCCAGGGCTCACAGGGAAATTACATATGCATTTTCCCATAGAACTTTTCCTAGAAAATCTGGCTCTTGTTTAATTTTATCAGTAAACAACCCCTTATTTTCTTATCCATCCAATTACAGCAAAATAGGTAGATGGGCTCACACTAAGCTGTTGTCAATAATATGCCATTAAATTCAAGGGAGTATGACTGATTTGCACTAATACCTTTAGCAGGCCCAGAATATTTACAGAAAGGTTTGATAATTTTTCTCCTGTCTGCCAGTTGCTTTGGGTCTGTTTTAAAATCTCATGTACATGCATCTCCCTCTCTCTAGCTCTCCTTTCTTTGCATCTCATAATATCACATTGTGGGGGCACGTTCTGTGTAATACCACTTCTTAATTGCAAAAGTCCTTAATGGGTTTAATGAATTTCTCTTATTTCTTGGAGTGTCCATTTCTGCTTGATATAAGGTATCCTTCTTCTTCTGGTAAGTTTATTGACTTCATTATTTTGTTTGTATTTATTTATAGTTTTTTTCAAAGAAAGGTAGGAGGGCACATAGGAGGAGGAACTACTGCCATAAAAACTCTTTGGGGTGATAGAGATTAAGGGGCTTTGCACCACTTCCTGAAGATGGATAAATTCCAAGTTTATTTAATTTCCCCTGGCAGTCCTTTTCACTGCCTCAACTCCATGACTCTGGGCTATCAATACAGTTGTAAATCCGAGATTAGACCGGGTGGTGAATCACTGCACCAGCAAGCAGGAAGCAAAATAGAAGCAGAAGGTCAAGCAGAGGACAGATGCTTTACAAAGAGGCAAGATGGAGATGGAGTACACTAGAAAACTGAATGGAGGAGTTGTAGAAGGGAAGTTGAAAATAACTTTATTTTGAGATTATCAAAGGCTCAGTTTAGCACCTCCTTCAGTGAGGTTGTGATAGACATGTACATATCTGGTGAAGACTGAGGAGATACTTTCAGATTAATAAGGGTTCAATAATAATTATATGTAATGGACGTTTGCCCTGTCAGTTAATCCTAAGAATGAAACAATGTTTTAAGAAATAAAGCAAATTATCCTAATTATGTACAAGCATATGTATTATTGTTTCTGTTTCTTGATACAGCTATCATTGGCAGGATTCCTCCCTCAAGTGACTTTCTGAACAACATTCCCAAACTGGCACATTTTGTTGTGGGCAGTATCGTGTAAAACAAATAAAATGTTGATTTCCTAATTGTTTAGAGTATTTATGGCATAGTTTCTAAATCATGGAAGACCAGTGTGATGTGATTGTTTTTCTATTATTTTTAGTTTTCTAAAAAAATAAACACTTGTATTATTCGTGTCTTCATAGCACAAAAAGTCTTTCCAATACAAAGCACAGCATTAGAGGATCAGTCATGATCTGCAGCACAGTAAACAATTCCTTTTTCTGCTTTTACTTTTGGACATTGATTTTTTTTTTCAGTAATTTTTATAGCAATTTCTCAAACTTAGCTTGCGCTGTAAAGTTTTTGTCCAAAGTTCTTGCGATTAAACCAGCTTTCTGTCTCCAAAGCAAAACTGCCCCTGCAAATGACAAAATTCTTCATTCAACAATGACAAGAAACAACAACACTTTCAGCTAAAGATGTTAAATGAAGAAAAAGGATAATCTAGTGCTTCTCTCCAAAACATATCTGTTCTGGCTACCAAAAAAGTTCCAGCCTTGTTTGGATTGCCACTGCCAAAAGTGAGAGAAGATATCATTTCAGACTGAAAAGAAGGATGCTGGCAGCACCCTGTAATGATGAACTTATTCAGGAGAGGAAAAGGGACCCTTCAGATAACCAGGAGGACTTCAAATCAGAGAGATCTGGGCTGGTGCATAGAATCCATAGGAAGAACCCACACTCAAGTCACGGGTGGGGTAACAACAGTTAGCAGCCAGTGCTCATCTCCACCTACTTCCTTTCAGTAGTTTAGTGCCACTCTGACAGTCCTTTCTCTTCTCAAACACCTCTCCAGAGACTCTCATGAGTGCCTTCATGTTTGTGATGTTTCAAATTATGGAACAGCCCCAAAGCAAATATAACCCTTTTCAAATTTTCACCAAGATAATTTTATTTTTCCTGCCTTGATATTTTATTCAATGTACATATTTGCATTTTTCAAAGTCAGAGTCCCCTACTAATAGACCTTGATGAGAAAATCAGAGGAAGCAGGGTAGCTTACATCCCCCGTGCTTCTCAAGTGTAATTAGTAGGAAGTGGGGGTGCATGAAATGATGTCTGAGAGTTCTTGAGTCCAAGAAAAAGCGCAAAGGGTTAATGCACAACATGGCTGAAAAAAAGCAAAAAGTACAAGACAAATATTAGAAGAATGGTGAAAGCTGTAAGAGGCTTAGGAAGTGCATAACAGGCCTTTCATGAATAAGACAAATAACTAAAAGGAACATACACTGGCCTGTGGGGCAAAATAGAGGCTGTGTCAGAAAACACTTCACACACATATTAGTGTTAACCTGAAGTATTAATATTCAAGTTCATGAGCTCTGAAGGGTATTGCTGCTTGCACATGGTTTATCACAATTTAACTTCACTTTCAAATCATGAACAAGCTAATGAGCATGACATTCTTATTTATACATATTTACAGGCTCTTACCATCCTCTCTACTCTGTTCGTAACAGAGAGTTACGAAAAATCCTAAGCCAAGCCAATTATGCAAACAACTGTGCAAGGAAGTTGTGGAATCATCTGGAAGTGTTCAAAAGGCATGTGGATGGGGCACTTGGGGACAAGTGAATATGGTGGTCCTGGACTAATGGTTGGCCCTGATGATCTTAGAGGTCTTTTACAACCTAAACAATTCTATGATTCTATGATTCTAAGACAATGAGGTCCCATATGGTCACAGAACAAGAAATACAGAGCAATTACTTGCTGTTTCCTTCAGTATGAAATACAGTGAGCATCAGATTGAATTATTTAACTCTTCAAAGCAAACTCATTAATTTAGTTCCTTGGAAACTTCCCAAAAATTTGTAGAACTTCTTACCACAGCTTGTTGTGGACAGTAAAATTTTACAGGGTTTCAAAAAACAACAGCACAAATTACTGGAAAAGCAATAAATCAAAGACAATGAAATACAATGTGAAAACCTCTGACTTAGGAAGTCCTGAGGCTGGGAGGATATTCAGAAGAAGTGCCAGCACTTGCCTGCTCTCCTTTTTTACTCTTCTCTCAGCATCTGTTACTGACCACTGTCAGAAAAGAATGAGTCTAGTTAGAGCTTTTATCTGGGCCAGTATAGCTGTTCCTCTGTCCCCATGTGCTCAGAGGCACAATGTGGTGAGCTGGGCTAGGTTGTGCAACACACTTTTGCCTCTTCCAAAATTATTTCAAATCTCTCTGTTGTTCCTCCTACCACAGTCCTGGCACACCTGATTGACAATCTGTTCCCATGCTGGGCTTATCCACCCTGATCTCAGCCTTTGGTAACTGTCTTGGACAGACAGAGCCAAAGTTTGGATATGAAAGAAGAGGGGGGCTCTGCCTCCATATGGCTGTGAGGATACTGTGCTGTGCCAGAGCAGATTGAGCCCACGTAGCAATGCTATGGGAGGATTATAGTCACTGTACGCTTCCTGGCCTTTCTTGCCCCAAGTGAATCAACATCTGGGCTGAGGGCTGCAAAATGAACAAGCTCCATCTGCTGTCACCAGTGTCTCTCTGCCAGAGGACATTTCAACCTTCATGAAATTTGGGATCACTGGTGATTTTCCTGGGTTTGTAGTGCAGTATAATAACATGGCACATTCTTTAACACTAGCTTCCTGCTGCTCTGTTGTGCCATGCTGATCATCAAATGTCTAGGACATCTTGCCCTTTCTATGCACTGCCATTGTCAGCTGCTCCACTTTGTGTCCAGCACAGCTCCACTGGCTACCTTGGGAGTAGAGCCTGTGGAAGGTTTTGTATGTGAGCAGCCTCTGCTATGCAATTTATGTCTCTGGGGCCTTATTTCTGGCTGAGCGACTGAACAGAAATATGAAAAGGTATCATGGAAATCTACAACAGAAATGTGAATGTCAAAGAATGGGAAAAACATGGTGGGCTGTAAAAAGGGAATTACGAGAATTTGAACTTGGAACTCCTTGTTGACATCTCAGAACACGCTTCAGGATGTCCCTGAGGAACTGGACTTGGCAGAGTGGTTAGGGTCAATAGAAAGTGTGTATACCTCATGGTTTTTTTCCGAAATGGACCTTTAAATAGAGGGTATTTGGCACTGGCAAAGGCAGTTCAGCAAGTATGCCTCTGTCCTTCCAGTGCAATGTGTACAAGTTGTAATCAGCTCAGAGTTCTGCCAGAAGAGCTTTCTGTTGTAGACATGACCTCAGTCCTTTACAGCAAGAAACACAGGCTAATATTTGTGCAACAGAACTATGCGTGCAAAAATCTCTCCTGCAACCATGCAGGCATGTGAGACTAAATAACCAGTTAGATGTGATCTGACTGTTCATACAATCCCGAGAACTGTGTATATACAGAAACCATAATCTACTTAGAAAAGGTATAATCATGCTTTCTTGCACATAATATTATGACATTTTTGGAGGAAGCTACATTTACCTTTTTATTTCTATTTTACTTTTCCTCCTCAAGAAAGGGGTAGTTTTTGTCTGCCTTCAGTAACACTCTGACCATTTAATAAAAAGGTATCACGTGTTCATGCTGCTTTTATTATTTATGATAAATGTATTATACTATTTCATTATGTAGTTTATTACAAAGCTTTCTGGTTTTCAAACATAATTTCTTCCTATATTCTGCATTCTCTTAAGCATCAGTTATAGGTACTGCCTCACGTACATGGCACGAAGTCTTTTTATCTGATTAAAACAGATTAAAGTGGAAAACTGTTTAATCAACATGAGTACTAAATTTAAATGGAGAAAGTACTTTTTGATCAGAAGAGATATTGTGTCTCTCCCTCCTGTGATTAGAAGAAGTGACATGTCTTTGCCACTAGCTGACTTGTGTGTGTCACTTGTGCTGCCAGCAGCAATAGTTTCATGTGCTGATTCTAATGAGTCGCGACATGTATTGTTAATTATTCTGACATGAATTTTTCTTGTGGACAGACATTGTATGTAGCATTAATAAAGTACCAGCCAAATACTTTGCTGTATTACTGTTTTCAGAGAAAGTTGTTTCGCAGAAAATATATTGAAAAGCAGCTCCACATTAGGAATGCAGTTTCAGCTCTATATTAGGATGAGCATGTCATCATTATTATTTTGGAGTAACTTGGGAATGTGCAATAGGGTAACATACACGGAAATGACACACTGAAAATCCATTTATGAAAACAGAGGACTGGTATCAGAGTGATATAAATACATACCAGACAAATGACTTTGTTTTTTATTACACAAAGCTACAGATGAAGTCAAAATAATGAAGACATGCATTTGAGAAAGTGAGGGAGTAGTTAAAGCAAGCAGTAGGAGGCCTTCAGTCTGCTGGTGTATGATCAAACAAATTTAATCAGCAGCCCATCTCCTTTGGCATGTAGAACTGAAATCCCACTTAAAAAAAAAAAAACTGAAAAAATACCATCAGCAAGGTTATGTAGGGAATTCAATGTAAAATGATAGCTTTTCATTTTCTGAAAGGAACATATTGTGTCTTAAGTTCATGTTGAGTCTCTCTTACTACAATCTTTTAGAATGAAGCTGGTTTTCCTGACTAGAATAATTTTCTCTTGAAAGTCAGAAGCCACTGCTTTTATCATGCTTTCAATATTCTTGTTTGGTACCATACAAAATGTGGCTGCCCTGGATAGCTAAAAGGAGAATGGAAGGGAAGAACATTTTCCTTTTATGTTAGCTGTAACATCAGGGAATACCCTCTCCAACATATACTGTAGCCTCGTGGATAGGCAGCGTACATCTCTGGAGAAGAATAAAAGAATTCAATAGAAAACAAACTGTAGTCTTTTTAAAAAACACATACCCTCTGCTTTGTTTCTGTAAACCTAGAAATAAATGATCTGAATTTCAGTCTTGGGTTACATGTGAAGGCACAGAAGAATAGTCTGGCTTTATCCAACCACCAATTTTGGTGTACTTGCTGCTGTTTTTCACAATTGCTCTATGTTGATTTCTGTACTTTAAAGGGTTTCTCTTGCTGTCCTGTGCAATAACATGGAATTACAGCCTCACCAAAAACATTTAGTAAGGAAAGATGCTATGACCATAAATCCCAACAATCAGATTTCTGCACACATGGATATTTAGCTTTGCATATCTTCTTTAGACCCAGGATCAGCCCTTCCCTGAGATACTATTCATATCACAGAGAGCTAATACATAAATAATAGATTCAAAAGAAAAGTATAAATAACTCTCCTCCCTAAGTAGATGTAAAAAATAAACACAAACCCTAGCTGGAATATGCCTGAATAAAATCGCTTTTCTAAATCCTTTTAGAAATCCTTTAAATACACCAGTTATTTGCAAGACTTGCTTTTCTTAGGGATTCATGAGTTTGTAAGTCAGCTGTTGGTATCAGAGGGAAACAGAGGCACTCCTTTTTTTCTTCTTATTTGCATACTGCAGTTCATAATATTTTAAAGAAACACAATGAATACTTTCAATAGGGAAATTAACATGACACAACTAATCCCAGCAATGCAGGAACATCCTCTTGCTCCCTGTTACAGTTATTGGTGGTTTTATTCTCCCTTAAACATTTTTACATCAATTAGTGGAAACACCAGTTTATATTTAATCTGGGAGTTTGCTCATGGTATTCAAGGCTATAACTTACAGCTACAGTCAGATCATTTAGAAAATATCAATTTGATAATGGAAAAAATCTTATTTTTTAAAATGTTGTGGTGAAATACATTTGGAGGAAGAGGGGAGAGCCCCAAAGCCGTGTAACCAAGAGATGAGTAGGGCAGTCAACAGAGAAATGACACAGTGTCAAACCACTCCTCTGACTGACACAAATAAATATTTTGAACTTCACAGAAATTCATAGGAACATGAACTCAGTGTAAGGACTAGAATATGTTCTTGCCAAAATTTGAACCTGGGTGGGAGGAAGTGGATTCACTGTTCAAGTGAATTTTTTATCTGACCAGTGGGTTTCTGTAAAATGCTTTGAGGAATTTTAACACAGATTTTTTTCTAGGTTCATTGTTTTCTTTTGTTTGGTTTAGGTTGGGTTGGGTTGGGTTTGGTTTGATTTTGCTTTGTTTTGTTTGTCTGTTTTTGAAGAAAGTCTTTAGATTATTTAAAACCGAAGTAGTATCTCTTGGCTTGACTTTTGTTTTGGTTGCTCTTAGGTTTATAGCATTAGACAAAATGAATCAGATTATTTCTCACAGCTTTGTACCTCTTGATAAAGGTCAGTGTTTAGCTATTGAAAATTTTGGAAAGAAGATACATGTGGCATTTTGGGCTATTGATCTGTTTATAATGTATCATTGTGGCCTCCAGTGCTTTAATTTCCTTAATAGCCCACTTTTAAGGCTACTGTCAAGGTAGGAAAGAATGTTTTATATCTTTCCTGAGTTATATGTCCTTACCTTCTGCCTACATTTTAACACCTGACAAAATCTTTTTATCTTTGGATTTGGGCTTTCTGTATTCAGGAGTAGTTAGTTGGTCTGTAGCCCTTTTTACTTCATCTCTTGTGCCTCAAAAAGTTTAGCACCATATCAACTATGTTGCTATCCAGTAAACACTTACTGTGGAGAGATGAGATGCTGAAAATAATGTAAAAATTAAATATTCATTGACTTGAAGGTTAATTCGACTAGGAGTGCGTGTGTGTAGGTGGAGTATGGTTTCAAGCTCTATAGTAAGTAGGTTTTCAAATTATATAAGTGACAGGCTGATTTCAGAGCTATCATTTAATCTGACCGAGAATGGAAATGAAAATGAATATACTAAAGGAAAAAGGTCTTGTGAATATACTGTCTCACTTCTGCTAACAGAGAAAATCTGTACAATCCAGATAACAATGGACTTAATCCATATTAACATGTTATAACTGGGATCAGGGTGAGGGTTCTTCTGATTTGGTCCTTAGCACGTGCATTTGGTATTTCTAAATAACTGGGATGAAAGGTTGAATTTTTTGATTGTGTAACTTCCATGTAAATCTGAGAGTGCTGGCAGTAAGAAAACGTCCAAAAGTTACTCATATTGCCTCCATTTGAAATTTGCTCTGTAGAGTAGAAGGGCGCTTCTGTGGGAAATGTAGAACAATATTCTGAACATGAATTAAAAATGAAAAACTTCGGAGAGTTTTGCAATACATGGAGACTCCAGACACAGGAATGGGAGTGAAAAAGAAAAAGAAATAATCAAAACACAGTACCATGTGTTGGCAGATGGATAAAAAGAGGGGCTTCCAAGACAAAATAAAAAAAAAGTCTGAAAGCCCAGAGATCTAAAAGGACTAAGTAAACTTTTAAATTTTGGTCTCAGTTCTGCTGGAGACACTAGCAGCTTAGAAATTAGGATACAGTTAGCAGCTTTCCCAGCCTGTTCCTGGGGCCAATTCATAGTTGTTTTTAATTACATCACTGCTGTTGTCTAAAGAATTAGGAATTTTTTCTATTCCTCTGCACTAGCTTTTAGCATATTTACAAAATGTGGTCAGAGAGAAGATTAAAAATAGATCTTCTAATACTGAAATGTACTCGTTACTTTCAGTTTGGAGCTCCCACTTTTGTTTAGCGTTCTGTCTAGGAGAGAATTTGATTTCTTTTAAAAGAGCATTGCATTCTATGCATGAGATCTTGTGTTCATCTCAGAGGCTTGTATTTTCACCAGTGACACATCTGACACATAGTTCACTCATCACTGGAAGTAATTGCTTACTTTAAAGTACTGTTTTCCCCAGTACATGTAAAGTGTTGGCTCCACTTCTCCCCAGAGATTACCTAAGGTTGCTGAATTCCTTCTCTGTGCATCTCTCAGTTTTCTGATGCTTATGTTAAATAATGGCTGATGTTCTTTCACTAGATAGTTCTCTCATATTTTCCATGTTGAGTGCTCCTATGCATGCATCTGAGGTGCCCTGTAAATAAAAAAAATCCTGGCAAAAATTCAGCTGCTTAAAAATTATTTCTCACACATCATATAAGTTTAGTCTTTGTATTATTTTCCCTCTACAATAAATATTTGAGTTGAACTTAATAAAATTTCATCTTAACTTTCTGCCAAACTGTTAACAGTGAAGTTTGCTTCTGCCTTCCTCTCAATGTCTGAATCTATTTTCTTGTATGCAGACACAAGCACAAACCTTTATCTCTGTGTAGTGATTAAACATGCAGGGCATTCTTTCTTTTTTACAAGTGACTCAGGAAGTTAAAAGGAATTAAAATTACAATTAACATAGGGAATTTAAATTAAAATTAACATGAAGAACAAATAAGCATCACTTGAACTGGAGAAGGACTCTGCATGCTTTTTTTTTGCCTCAGTGGTGTTGCTGTCAGGATAAAGTATGACTTCTCCCCATTCCTTTTAACTCTTGTTTTACTTTTCAGTGCAGGAAGGCCCAGCATTAGTTTCAGGATCTAATGTTCCTAGTCTGGAAAAAACAAGAAGAAAGCTCAGTATAACAGAGAAATTAAGATTGTTCTAAAGGGCAAAAGTCAAGACAATAATCAGTTTTTAAGGAACTCAGTAATAGACACAAACTACAGGGTTACAAGGCATGTAATGATAGATCAGGGGGTAATGGGTTTAAACTGAAGGAAGGTAGGTGTGGATCAGATTTAAGGAAGAAATTCTTTGCTGTGAGGGTGGTGGGACACTGGACTATGTTGCCCAGAGAAGCTGTGGATGCCCCACAAGAAGTGAGGCAGCTGGCACCTGCACCAAGCTCCATTGCAAGGATTACATGTGCACTAACAATTGCAGTGTCCCAGCACAGCCAGAGGGCTGTTCATTCTCACTCCAGGGGAAGTCCAAGTTCTGTCTAGAATTAATATACAAACCTGATGGAATACTAACACATTTATCACTTGCACTTTGAATTATTACTCTATCTAAGTACAAAATATTGCATGAAACTCTTAAAATGGCAAAGGTAATGGAGGAAGACCATCAGCTTTTGCTGCTTTTGGACAGAGGTACAGCAATGGACAGTGAAGAAAGGTTAAAAATGACAAAAATAAGGGCAGCATAAATGAAAGTTTCTACATAGCCCAGTGGTTGTCTTGCTTAGAAGGAGTATAAATAAGTGAAATGCAGAGATTAAATGGTGCCCAAGCAAGCAAGAGGACCACAGATCATGCTTTAATGTTGGGGAACAGTGAAGGGAAAATGAGAGATTCTTATATTTTTAGCATCTGGTACTTCTGTGTTTGGATTTTCTAATCACTTTCTCCAGTATCAGCAAACACTATGTATCAGGGTTTTTTTTTAGTTTGAATCTCTTAGCTGAACTATTTAAAGCAGTACATTACTTTTCTCTGTTATTGTGGTTTATTGTGATAGAACCAGTCCAGAATAAATCCTCTTGCATTGCTGCAGTATCTGCAGTCAAATAGTCTATTGTCTATGTTCCACTGAATGCAGAGGTTAAAATAAATGTTAGACTCGTGTCCTCCACTGCCAATTATTTCAGTATCAATCTAAACCAGATTTTTTTGTCTCCATTATAAAACATTATTCTAGAGAAGAACATTGGTAAGAACATTGAAAGCTTACAGGTTTTGTTTTTCTCCAAGTGGTAGGAGAGAAGAATGATCTTCTATCATTCAATGAGATGGACATTAGGGACTTAATAGTTCTGTTTCCCAGACATACTGACAAGCAGGTAAATACATCTGGAAAGGCTTTCTTCCTAAATGGTGAACAGTTCATGCTGTGCAAAAACTTTGACATGCATTCAGCGCTTTTGCTCGTTAATTTTTGTTGCACACACTTTTTCTGTTATAATTTTAGTCAAAATTGCCTGGTTTATGACCAGGGTATAGTATGTGAAACTGAAAAAGAAAGGATTTCCTTTCTTATAGAAAAGTGATAGTATAGAATATAGGCTATTCTAGGTGTTGTGCATTTGCTTTGTTAAGACCCCAGAGATGTATATTTTCAAAGCTAGAAAGATGAATTTTCAGAGTAAGTGTACGCCCTAAAAGGGGGGATGGCTAGATGGCCAGTGAGAATACAGAAGAAATTGATGGAAAGGTTTTCAATAAGGAGGAGAAAACAGAGGTGTTTTGAGGTTTTTTGTTTGTTTGGGGTTTTTTTGTTTGGTTTGGTGTGGGTTTTTTGTTTTGTTTTGGGTTTTTTGTTTTGTTTTGGGTTTTTTTTGTTAGTTTGTTTTTTTATGGCTGTGAGAGAAATTCTGTGCTGGGGAGAAGAGGGAAAATTGCAGCAGAGATTTTCTTCTGGTGTGGAGAAAAAATATGCCTTCTAAGAAGTAATTAATATCTTTTATTAACATCATGTCTCAGAACGAGACACTAATTTTGTTTGAAATTCTCTGCCAGTAGCTAAATTAGCATGATTGAACTGAGAGAGGTGAAAGCCATAATTTGAATGCTTTATTCAGATAATTATTCAAATTATAGAAAAGTGATAGAGGAGGGACTTACATTTTTCTCTATCACAGAATAATCATGTATCAGAAAAGTATGCAAAACTTGAAAAGAAATGTGTGTGAATTAACAATTTGGAGTTCTTTCCCTGGGGATAAAAAGCACTAGATATAATCTGCAGGCTACTACACACACAGTCTAATAAATACAGCAAAAGGTGGTAAAAAATACCAATCCATGCAATCTTTTTTATTTTCAATGATGAAGTTGTTTTTAAAAGCCTTTCTGAGTTAAAGTGCATAAAGGAACTTTCAAAGTATCTAAGCAAGGGGAAATTTACAAGCCCCACATTTATTTAAGAATTATTAACTTCTATTTCAATAAACTGGAAATGAAATTGAATGTGGAATTCTGAAGTTTATGGCTTGCTATATCCTGTTAGACTGATTTATTTCTTTTGCTTTGCAGAAATGCTCTTTTTAATATCTTTTTGAAGTGCTTAGAAAAAGAGAATTCAAATGAAAACTAAAATGGCAAGTAAAACCAGGAATATGTATGGATGGAAAATTTAAGAAATTTTACTGCTGAGGTTTTACAGAGTTGAATTAATCTGGTTTAGACATAGAATTTTTCCGTTCAACTTTGTATCATACATAAAATGAGTGAGACTTTAGCTAAAGTTTTAAACCCCTGAAGAATTTCATACAACTATTATGTCTTGTTGATTTTTTGAACATTAATGTTTTCTCATCTCTTGCAATATATAAATAAAGCCCCCCAAAAAACCTGCAAGAATCAATGCAGGTGAGTTTCCTTTGGTTAAGTTACTTGCTTGTGGCTGTGTTAAAAATTCAAGTTTAAAGTAGATTGAACAGTATGGTGAAGTTGTCCTAGTTTTATTTGCTCCTCATGGGCAGTGTTGCAATTCTACCCCTGCCACCGCACACAAGAAATCAATTTTGCAACCAAGTTAGAGAAGGACAGGACTGTTAAATAAATCTTTCGTAATCCCTGCAGGGCTATAGCATGACATGGGTTTAACATTATCCTAACATTTTTTTACATAGATAATAATTTCACAGTTGTCAGAGCAGTGTTCAGAGAAAGTTTTTACTGTTCAGAATGCTGTAGGTGGTCAGTAAGAACCAAAAAGTCATTCCTTTACTGATACAGTGGGAGAGAGGAAAGGACAGTGAGAATAAGATGTGTGGTGATGGGGCTGAATCACACTTTATATTCCTAGAAGTCTACCCTATTTTGTTGTGAAAAGAAAAGAAAAGTTTGTAGGAGAAGCTACATCATCAAACCCCAATTAATAATAAGTCTTTTATATAGAAAATAGGAGGCAGAAGATAAAACTACAAAAAAACCTAAATGATTTTGAGTGTACCTAACAGTAGTCTGGTTGTTTCATGGCCCTTACTCAGTAGAGAGGACAATTCTGTGCACTAGGACTCCAATAAGCACACATAAAAGGATATTGCTGACAAGTAATAGACTACGGACTCTGATCCATTTGACTGACATATGCCATTACATAGGGTAAGAGAAATGATGTAATCAAAGCAATGAGAGAGAGAGGGAGAGAGAGGACATTTCTTATTTTTCTGATTCTGGGATTTATTAATGCTGAAATAAGGAAAACATACCGGACATCACAGGTAGATTTTTTTTATAATATGCTTTTTTTCCTTCAAGTTATGAATTTTTCAAAGCCAATTTTTTTTTCTGCTGAAACCATATAGACTGATTTTCTGCTCACAGTAATATCAAATCCCATGACTAGGGAATTCCATAGTCTACTGTCGCATATATGCCTACTGTTTAGTTAGCAGTGGCATTTTTGGATTTCCATTTGACATAAGACTGTTGGCAATTCTCAGTTTCCTGTTTATACAGATCAATGAAAAGCTTTGAGTTCCATGTCTCAACCTCCAAACGTATTTTCAAAAGCTTCTTCATTATCTCCTAGGCTTTGCCCCAGTAAAGTGAACACCATGGACATTTTTCCAACTGCTGCTAGGTGTCAGTTTAAAATCAGAGAAAGCAGTAAAAAAAATAGTTCAAATATGTAATCTTATACACTGCTTGAGTGTAGCATCATGGTTGTTGGATTACTTGACTTTAAATTCTTTGTTTTAAAAAATACTTTAAAATATTATATGGAAGAATAATATTAAATACAGAGATAATCTTCATTCTCTCATGTTTTATTAATGCATTCAGTCTTTTGTATAGCAAAAATTCATGCTGATTCAATAATTTTAAAATGTAAGTACTATCTCTAAATGTTAAATCCACTGAAAATACATTTAAGAATCCAAGCAAGATGGACCTGGCAAAGTTTGCAGTCCAGGAATATGGAGATTTCACTGGGTATTTATGTTTTATTCCCAAATTCAGACAAATACACATCTCCTAATCACAAAATATGATTCAAATCTTCAGATGATGTTAACTGGAATAAGTCTGGCCTTTATACAAGGCTGAAGATTTATCCCAGGAATGCCAGGCTGTGTCATGCAGAACTGCTCAGCTTGGGAAGCAGCAGTCACACTGCTGGGACTTTTTGCTCCTGCTAACACTTCTTGCAATTTAGCAGAGCTGGTTGGCTCAGAACCCTGGCTGATGCTGTTCTAACCTTCCAGGGATGGTCTTTTTGGATGGCACTGCAGGATGTTCTATAAACGTAATCAGTATTTTCATAATGTTCTGTCATGGAAAACAAAAAAATTTAGAGCTGTATAACAACACTTGCGCCAAGTCCTTTACATTACCTGGGGTACCTTGATTAAAAATACATAATTTAAGCCATGATAGAAGGATATTTTTCTGCTGATCTGTCTGTGAAGTAGGAGATGTGAAGCAAATCCATCACTTAGGAATTTCATTCACTTGTCTGAGCTGCATATAACCAGCCAGAGGGATAGCAGAGATTATACTTTTAATTTAAATAAGTATTGGCTTCCCTTTATATTTCAATTTTTCATCCCATCTGTCAGAATGTCTTTCAAATTGTTTAAGTTAAGTAGGATGACATGAAAACAATTCAGTATATACAGGGATTTTTTTAATTAGGCAAAACCACAGGTTTTCAGTATGTCAAAAAATCTGGTCTAATCTTTTTCCAGAAATTCTGTGTCAAACCAAAAGAGAAGGAAACTAATGTCAAGCAAACTCCTCCAACAATGTTTTTGGGTGATTTTGGTTTCTTTAAAAAAATTAATAAAACTAACTAGGAGGAATATTATCTAACCCTGGAACAGAAACAACAAGAACTCAGGAATAATCAATAACTTTATATATATAGATATAGACATAGATATAGATATAGATATAGATATGCATTGTATATACATATACATGTTTGTGTATATACACCCAGAATCTTTTTCTTTAAATAATTTTTGCATTTCACTGAAAAATGCCGCCAAAATGATCCATGGTAGCTTTGTCAGAGTGAGTCAACTTGGGGATTAGCACTGTCAAATACAGAGAGTATATCAATCACACTTCCTTTCTGTAGAAAATGAAGATGCCAGTTTGATGAAAGGCAGAACATGTTTTAGCAGCTTACCCTACCCCTTTTAACCATTTCAGAATAGAGCATCTAACATGGCCAGCAGCCTCATCAGTGGGTTCATTGTTCCTCATTCTGCTGCTGCAGGCTCTGCTGGAATTAACTGGGTGGGCCACAGTGCACAGATTTACCTGGATTTCAACAGCTGTAATTCCCTGCAATGCAGGGAGCACAGCAAGTGTGGGCTTTGAAGAGAGCCCGGCAGACACCCCGTGGGCTTGTTCACGTAGCTAAAACTGGGTTACGTGGGCTACGGCTGTGCCAGTGCAGAACAAGCCGTGCCTGCCTGCTGGCCCCAAGGGCAAGTGTCACAACAGAGCTCACATCTACACAGCCACATTGTCTTCATTTCCCAAAACAGAGAGCCCTGGACTTTAGTGCCAACTGGGAGCCATTGTTGGCCTTTGCTGTCCCCAGCCTACTCTCTGGGAGGGCAGTAATTGGCACTGGCTACAAGTGGGCTGTGGGGCATGAGCACAACAGGCAACCACATGCCAGGGCTGGGGGCCGTGGGTTCATCTGCATCAAGTGATGTCTGTACCCAGGGCCTCGCATGGCAGTGCCCAAAGGAGCTGAACTAAAGCTGCCCTAAATGTGCCTCACCCAACCTCTCCTCAGAGGCTGAGCCTAGGTACAGCATGAACAAGAAACTAGCTGAGGTTAAAATAGTATTCACACTGGATCCTGGCTTTAACCAATATAATACCAGTTTTTTCCCCTCTCCATCCTTCTGTGTTTGTTATAAAGGAAGGGAAAGTCTAAATCATTTCTGCATGTTTATGAATTCCCAATGTGCATTAACATTCAGTGCAATAAACTGGAAAATGCCAAGTACTATTTTAAAGATTCTTTTTCTAGAAACATAGGGCTCATACTTGTCCTTTTTCTTGGAGGCACTATAGCCTCAAAAAGAATAATGAAGACTACTATAATCCTACTATGTTAAAGAGATTTATCTCAGCTTTTTACTTTAAAGTAAAATAAAGTGTCTTTATATTAAGGGAATGTTTTCTCTAGGCTTGTTTGGGGTTTTTTTCTACAATGTTCAATGTTTTTAGTTTCTTGGAGCTGTAGAAAAGCAAAACTTTTTATTTTAGAGATCTATAAAATGATCTGATTAATTCTCCAGAAATCAATGATTTGGTATAAATAATAGCATGTTCTTTGCCCGTATCACTGAGAATCGTTGCACTGCTTACATGGAAGGAGATTAGAGTTTATGCTAAAAATCTCCCAGAATCTGGGGATAAACAGAAATTTGGATGTGGTGACTAGCAACATGACAACAGTGAGTGGACATTGAGTGGGAAGAGTGTCAGAGGAGGGAAGTTGAGTGCCATCAATTCTTTGAAGCTGAGAAGCTGATAAAAAAACCCCTTGGCATTTATCCTTAGGATCTCTTTGGATGCACATTCCCAGAGAAGTGGAACAAATTCACACATTCTAGTGTTTGCTATGATTAGAGTGGGAAATAGCAGATCCAGAATGATTAGTATTTGAGGAGACAGTGGTTACTAATACTGCAGCATCCCAGGTAGGGGAGGAACAATGCTCCAGCTGAACAGAGATCATGTTGTATCATGGCATCAAGGTGCCAGTGGGCTCTGGTTTTCTATAATAATATTAAAAGTCCGGGGAGGGGAAGGAACTAGTGGCCAAAGCATTGGGCTGGAGTGGATTTGCACACCTCTCCTTAACCTCTGTTACCAAAGCTATATGCTGTGCTGTTTGCTAGTTCTTTTGTATGTCCATTCTGCCAAATTCTCCTGCCATGGTTACACCCACTGGAGAACATTTAGTGCAGTCAATGCAGTTTCTCAGGCTTGACAGCAGGGTAACTGAGTCAGTCTGAATTATCTCAAAAATAACATGACAGAGTCAAGAAAAAGCAAAAGCTCAGAAATGCTGCTGCTGTTTTCTAGGAGAAGCTGATGGAAAAATTGAGAAGGAGAGGTAGAAAGAATTTGTTGTTTTTCCAATAACGCAGGATAATTTTCTCACATCCTCTGCTGTCTTTACTTCTGTATTATTCAAAGGGCCAAGAACTGGGATAGAAACAAATAGTGAATTTTAATACTCTCACCCAATGTGGGTTTTGTCTCATCAGTATGACTTAAAAAGCATTGCAAAGTTTTAATTTCTGTGTATTAGCAAGTGCTTTGCAGAATCTGAAGCCTCACACACAGAGGCACGTATACATATAAAACACCACTCCTGAGCTGGTAGACTTTTCTCTTTCGAGTTATTGGGGAGGATTGCATTTCAAGAGCACGAATAGTTGAGAGCTGCAAAATGTTTCTGAAGCATTAGAGCAATTTTGCATGGTTTTTGCTAATGGCACAACCCAATATCCACTAAAGTTGGAGAGAGAAGCAGAGATGCTCAGGGCCAAGCCAGAGACATGAACATATCATAGTCTGATTGACCATGTTTAGCAAAAACATTAATTTTCCACATTAGCAGCACTGACTAAGCAGTAGGCAAGGCCCAGAGAACTATTTACATTACATGAACCACAGTTGCTAAAAACCTTTGCAAATGTACTGCAGCAATTTTCCTTAATGTCAGTAAATCCTTCAGAGTAAGTGACCCAGATATGAAATATAATTTGAATGTGTCACTCACATACCTGTCCACACATGTATGCCAGAAGCCAAACACCTCCAAAGATTTTCAGTTTAGAGACACTAAATGTACTCAGTGTAAACATTGCCTAAGGTACTCTGAAACTGAAAAAACAATCGAAGTGCCTGGGGAAAAAAAATGAGCTTCCTATGAATAAAGGATAGAATTATCTAAAGGACCCAGCTCAATCTAAACTTAGGGTTACTGTTATAATGCTGATTGCTTGCCATAATAGGGCAGCTGTACCAAGAAAACTACTGATAGAGGATCAAATCTGATATGTACAATCACTACTTATAAGAGTGTATGTGTAATATCAAGTGATGAAAATTTATGTTTAATAACAAAATTATCCTGGTGAAATTTGCAGGCTGTCCAAGCACACTGTGCTCCATTAACAGTGAATAATTTAAAGGACAGAAAAAATCATTGTCCATAATCTGAGGCAGAAAAAATATTCCTTCTTACTGCTTTTCTCATAGTCAGAGACACAGCTATGTAAAATACCCTCTCATTAAAAAAAATTAAAAGAGATGTAAAATAGCTCAGACATATAAAATGTATCTTTTTCTTAATCTTTGCCACGCCTATCAACAGAACTGCCTGTAGACAGCGTCACTGAAGACTGAGGCAGATATCCCTACTGCAGAAAATTTCTATAAAAATGATTATGAGGATATGTATAGGGTATGTATAGGTGTCCAAACATTAGCTGCCCACTTCCTTATGAATCCTGCTTCAGGCACTTCCAAACTGCAAAAATATTACAATATAATCTTGGAAACTTTTTTTTTTAAATGAACTGGCTGGCTTTCTTGAAACCAAACCAAATCCTTGTATGCTTATATCTCCTCTCAATATATTTATCCCCAATTATCACTATGATGGTTTACAGCTGAGTGGTCACATTATTACAGACTGAAAAAACTGAAAAAAGTAACCCTGAAAAATGCAATAATTATGTCTGTGAACACCAGGAACAGCACATGGAGGGTCTGGGTTTAGTGCTGTGAGACTGGGATGTGACCAAGCCATGAGACAGAATCTACATGCTCCCAGTTTCCAAATTACTGCCTTCTCACAAATACCATTACAGCTACTGAGCTTTGGCACCATAATTTGAAATAGGTTTATTCCCACTTCCACTGATGACCCAGTAAGAATGACTTGAGAAGATATGCACTTGAGCCAAATAGTTTTCTGAAGAGATGCATGCCTGTGGGAACGATTTATATTAAAAAAGAAACATTTTACTGACAGCCCTAAGTAGATCATCAATCCTTTCTGAATTCTAGGGGACTGAAATTTTATCCAGCTCTCTGAATTGGGTGTCTCTTATGAAGTGGTATATTTCTGCTCAAGGAAATTGTCTTTATTTTACATTGTTACATTCAGCAAACCCACTAAGAATGGTTTGTACATTTTCAAAGAGGGCCACAGATTTTTAGTACCACATAAATACTCTTTGAAGTATAAGAGAATACAGATAACAAGAGGAGACCATAGATAACCATTTTCTTTCAGACTGTACCTCATCTTCTCTGTAAGGGCAGAAACAGAGGAATTTCAAATGCACTGAAAGGACTTTGAAGCATGAGTTCCATTAATATTTTTATTATGTTGTGGTGAAAATGTCACCCCGTACTTGAAGACTTCTCCTTACTCCTTCAGCTTGAGCACTTCTACAGAGCAAGCACCATGTTCCCCACCACCAGGTCTGTGGGGAACCTGAGGCAAAAGTCATTGTCCAAGTATTGGTGCCCCTGTGAAAGACCTTAGAAGCCATTTCACAGCACACTGTGACACTGTGATAGGACAGGACCAGACTGAGTGCAGAACACTTCATCCATCACTCATCAAGTGACTGCAGCCGTTGTTTAAAATGTCAACAAACCAGTGAAAGCAATATGATTTATAGATTGCACTAAAATGACTTCAGTTCTGTACACTGTCTGGATTGTAGCAGGCAGAATTCAGTAAATGTCTGTTTCAAGAATATGCTTGAATCCTAAATTAATTGTCAACGTACTTTTCTTATCTATCATAAAGAAAATAGGAAGCTTTAACCAGTATTGAAAACTAAAATCATTCCTAGGAAATCAACGGAAACTAAGTGAGAGGATTTTTTACTGATGGAGTTTAAATAATTATCAGTGGAACTGTTCTGTGTAACGCTTAATAGGATAAACCACTGTCAAAAAATTACACTCTCAGCACTGAGAAACATAAATGGTATTTGGAGATAGCTAATTAATGGAGGAAAGCAAATTAGCAACAAACCACAGAAGACAACCAGTTTATCTGCAAGAATACAAGAAGATAAATGGCCTTTACAGGAGAAGGCCACTTATGAGTCTTTATAGACTGGCATGTTAATCATGATTTGCTGTCATCAATAAAAACTGCTTTCCAAAACAGTGATAAATATTGTAAACTGTTCTCATTTGCAGTTGAAACAAAGAAATAACAATGGCATTTCAGGCTCTTTTCCCTTCCTTTCTCATGCTACTCCTTTTAGAATCAGTTTATCTCACCATTTATTCAGTTTTTGTTTTATTTTGGTTTGATTTTTAGTTAGCTGAAGGTGATTTTAATTTTGAAAATGCTGAGAGCCACCAGGAGAAAGTTAAAAAAATAACTACAGTTTTCAGGCTATTGAATACTTCAAAACCATTAGCTTTTTTAGTGTGAGTTTTGAAGCATTCCTGTTCTTACAGTTTCCACTGCTAAGAAACTGTCTAACCCAGCTCCTGACCCAGGGTCAGCATGTGATAAAAAGTCTCTATGACAGTGGTGGGTCAGCCAAGTTATCACCTGAGCACCCACACAGCTCTTTACTCTCCCTTCTCAGCAGGATGAAAGAGAAAGGGTAGGAGAACAGGGGTGAGAAAACTCAAGGGTCAGAACAAAACCAGCTCACTAACCAAGTACTGCTGTGTGAAAACCAGACTGGATTTGAAGAACTTAATGGTTAATTATTGTTTTGGTAATGGGAAACAAACAAATAAAAGACAAACATCTAAAACACCTATCCTTCTTCTTTGCCAGGCTCAGCTTCAGACTGCCCTCCTGACCCCTTGTCACCACTCCAGTTAAGCTCAGTCCCTTCAGGGGGGCAATGAGCAGCATGGGGGAAGGTGGTCACAGATGCAGCTGTTTCTTTCTGCAGCTCCCACCTTTTTATGCTTTTCCTGTGCTCCAGAGTGGATCCCCAGCAGACTTCAGTCCCTTTGGTGGTGTGCCTGTCCTGCCATGGAGCACCTCCTTCCCCTCTAACTGTGGTGTTCTCTTTGTCATTTATCATTATTTTTGTTCATTCCTCCTTTGCTGCTCCCTCATTCCATCCTCTGATGCCTCCCCCATCAGTTTTTTTGGCCTTAAGCATGTTTATACAGAAGTGACACCCGTATGGTTGAAGGGCTCTGCTGTGTCCTGTGGTGGCCTATGCAGAGCCATCTGTGACAGCAGAACTGGCTGTGTCCAGCACAGGGCAGGCCCTGACCTCCTTCCACAGAAGAAAGCTCCCCTTCTAACAAAACCTTGCCACTTACACCCAGTGCGGTCAGGAATTTTAATTCAATGCCAAGGTACAGGGAATAATGGAATTCTCTTCCTCTTAATGACATACTCCCCAGCTAATAGTTCTGTAGATGCCTCAAAACAGCTCAGCTCAAAACTGTAAAACCTTTGACAAGAAACTTTGCTGGATATTCCTAGTGGGGCTACCTGGCACTTTTGGCCTCTAAAGTCCAGAAGTACAACATGCAGTTATGTGTGGAGGTACACCCAGGTCCAGACAGGCAGCTTTCATCATAGCAAAGCTTCAGGAAGTGAAATAGGTCACAGATAAAAAGTGCTAAATGCTGTATTCAAGAATGGGTACAATGCCATACAATTTATTCATATCCAGAAATAAATAACATGCAAACTCTAACAGGGAACCTAAATTTTATACTGGCCCTGATTTGATGGGGGTGTTTCAAGCTCACTCTTTGTGCTGTGTGCCACCAGTCAGGGCAGCTAACCTTGAACTGAAGAGTTGTAAATCTGTTTTCTGGGACAAAAATATGGCAGAAGTCCAGAAAACTCTCTGGCACACAAGGGATGCTAGTTAACTTTGGAAGAAAAAGAAAGAATTGGGAAACAGGGGTATTACTCCCTCACACTACTTATCCACTTACTGATTTGAATTGGCTTCCCTTCTGTTTTAGGTAAGCACAAAATTAATTCAGGAGAATGGAATAGGCTTTTACAAATATTTTTCCAATTATCAATATTCTTGAAAAAATATGTTGGCTTAAGAGGATAAAAATAGCAACAGAAATCTCAACAGCCTTGCTATGTCCAACCACTGCTAAAAGTTATATATCTATTGTGTTATTAGAACCTATGATTGCCCTTTTGCATGTAAACCATTTGCAGTGCATAACCAAAGGGATGGCAGTTTTAATAATAATAATGTAATTGCCCTTTGAGTAATTGTGCATATTGTGTTAAATTCAAAAGCTTTGACTTTGACTTACAGCAGCATCAGAAAATGTTTTGATTCTACAAAGCACAGTTGAAGACTTTCATCAGCCTACAGCCTTCAGGCACATAGGTCTCTTTCCAAAAATAGTTTAACTCCTTCTACCAAATGGAGAGCACCTAAATCAAAACTCTTCAGTGTATATGTCTGCTATGTATATAGTGTAGCACAGAGAGTACTGCAATTAGTCATCCCTTCCCAGTGGTAATTACTGGAAAAAGTTTAAACTTCAGGAACAGTGTGTCTCTTTTCAAAACCTATCAATCATTTTTTAAATTTGCAGATTATATAAAACATTCCGTGTGCTCCCAGTCTGTTAAATCTTATTGTTACATCTAGCCTGAGGACCTCAGTTCACTGGCATTTTAGAATGCAGGGGGATTTAAAATTTATATGTGGAGTTGCTAACTTTATTAACAGCTATAGTCTTCTTATGTTTTTCTGTTTCATTTATTTCAGGAGCTGAACATCAGAGTTAAGTGAGTCATTAGCATCCCTGTTAAGTAATATTTGATAAGGCAGACTTCCCCAGGCAAACATTTCTATTTTAAGCTCATTATTTTATACAGTTCTAAATCTTTAAATAAATTACTTTTACAGAAGAAATATTACATTGAGAGCTAAACCAGTTAACAAGCTTGCAAAGTTTTATTTCTGAACACATAAACGCTTTTGCTGCTGTTCTGCAACTGTTGGCTGTTAATGTATTCGTGCTTCCTTTTTAACAGAACAAAATACTTCTTACCCTCTCAAAGCATAGAAATCATAAATCAGAGTGTGGGGCAGTCATGATAGTAAAGGTAGCACTAGCTTCTGGTGATTGCTGTGAATTGGAAAGGATGTGGTGGTAAAAATCCCAAAGATTGTGTTAGCCTTGATGACAGAAGTGAGAAAAATTGAAGGTATGCTGCGTCTTGTGAGGGTGTGGTTCAAAGCAGCAGGCAAACAAATTGTTCATATGAAAGTTTCAACCTCTATCAAGCCATTCATTTACTGTAAGAATACAAGAAAAAGATGCCTGGAACAAAACCGCCTGAAAACCTCTTTGTTTCTATTTGTCTGGGAAGTTGAAAGGGCTAGTTAATGAACAGTAAACAGACTTGTTACTTATTGATCACAATAGTAGCAATGTGTGTGCATGATGACAAAAACAATATGCCCCATAGTGCAAGATGTAAAAGGGAATTTTTAAAAGAAAGTAATATTTAACATTATCAGAGAAGTTACTGTTAACAATGTATGGGGTTTGGAATAAGCCCCCATGTATAATGATCAAGAATTACACATAATATAACACAGGTAAACTAAAACTGTGTTCCACATGAATCATCTGTACAGAATGATGTTGAGACCACTGAGATTAGCTAGCAGATATAACAGTATACTTTTCAATTGTTCTCAGTCATGGGATACTCAGTCTAGAAAGAACTAGTCTCAGGATATTCCAGTATCAGGACATCACCTCAATACCCTTCAATTTCCACAACCATGGCCAGTATTCTGCAGCTGTACAGATGCACATTGTATGACCTTTGTGGATGTGTGTGAGGCAGGGAAGGGGAGGCCTGTGCTGCACAGGACAGGAAATCCCACTGACAACATAAACTAACCATCCTGTTACTTTGTGTCACCCTGCAACAGGTATATAAAAGAAAGTTCAATAAATAATGTCGTTTTTATGTGAGCTCATTGAATGAGCCATAGGAGCCATGATGATAGGAAGCAGCAGAGCAGCATACTGCACTTTCTTGGTTAGCAGAACTTGCTGCTGGGCTTTGTCCTATCCTTTACAGGCATCTTTCTGAACACTAACTTATTGTAATGACGACCTGCACAGACAATTATATCATAACCCCAGCAAGGAGAAATCCTCAATAGTCATAAAACCCAGGTCTTTGCAGTGAAGTCTTTCTCATTGCATTCGAAATAAAATCAGACAATATGCTTGTAGAGAAGCAGATATCTGCACCCTTCTATCAGGAGGAAGGTTTTAAATATGGTAATGACATTTCCAACATTTTGCTATAAAAAGCAATAAGCTAGAGTGGAAGCGTCTCAAACCTGACATTCAGCAACTTGCAATAGAGTGAGAATACTGTTATTTTATATCTTTTACTAGTGAATTATTTCCATTCTTACTGTACTATTGTTGCTATGGTTCCCTATGTTGGAATACATGTTTATTTGTACATTCCCTTTTGCTGAGGTTACCTCATATGACAGTGAAATGAAAGGAGACACGTGCTTGAAATCTTCATCCTCCAGAATCAGAAAGTCTACGGTCTGCTGATGTAAAGTATTTCAGAATAATGACCTCAAATACACTACTGGGTAGTCTGAAAGGGTGGTGTAGGATGAATCTTAGTTTTGTAATGGAATGTCTTGTAGGTGCATTGGCTCAGCTCCAAACAAGCTGGGTCATTTTTATAGCACAGAAAGTGCATCTCTGCAATAAGATTTGGTGCTAGACAAAGAATTTTCAGCTCAGTCCCAGCCAGTTAGCACAGATTCCAGAAAGAACATTGTCTCCTGTTCTGCTTGGGCAGTCTCTTTGTCCTGACTCAAAGTAGCTTTCAGTGCTCTAGTGCATTCTGAGATACTGGCTTGCATCCTAAAACTAGCAGAATTGTGTCAGTATAACTGCCCCACCACCAGTAAACTCAGCCCCATGCTACTGCTATTGCTTTACTGCTTTCAGCAGACAAACCAGTTTGTACAGAGACCCTTGGATAGCTTCATAGTAATCCTTGGAACAGTACTGAATGTGTTCACTGACCACAAGCATAGTCACTGACAAGAGCAAAACAGAACCTTCTTTAATTAAAAAGAGAGCTTTAAGGAACACAGCATCAGTCAGGGTTCAGGATCCACTCCTCAGTGAATACTTTCCCAACAAAGTACAAGGTTGCTTCTCTCACCCATGTTCTATATGCTGTAAGAAGAGATGTACTTGTTAACAGAGATACAAATGTGGGTCCCATGGATGCTATGCCCAAGATAAGCAGCTCTCCTGAAAGAGGCTAGGATGGCCATGAATATGCTTCAGCTGAGCCAGGTTTGACTTGCAAATTTCAAGTAAAAACAAAACAAAATAAAAAAAGGGAATGGAAAAAGCAAAAAATGTATTTGTTTAGTTTTCAATGTCTCCTCTCCTCAGTGGCTCCATTGTACTACTCAGTGCTGGGTGAGGCAGGAGGAAGGTCTCTCTCACACATCTCCACAAGGACTGACCTTAAAGTTTACTCTGTTATGCCCATGTTAAATACTGTATAAAGCCCCAGCATAGCACAAAAAGTGCAATAAACCCCAATGGGAGAGGTATTTTTTGTACTCCTTCTGCCCCCTGTAGTCAAGTAAAAGCCGGTCAAAAATTCTCTTGCCTGGCTTTTGCGATATGGGAGAGTTTTCAATCCAATCCCTTCCTCTTCCTTTTCCATGCAACACTGACCTAAGCATGCTCAGTGCAGCAGAGTCACACAGAGCAAACAACGTTTTGTTGGGGGAGAATTCAGCCATGTTTATTTATATAGCTAGACTAATCACTGCAACCTTCTGATGATCACCATGTGTCTGGCAAGCTTCAGCTGCGGTGTTCTGGGAAGCTACAGCCTTGCTTTCTCCCATGCATTCCCCCATGCAGCCCCAAAGGAGAGAGGGAGCACTGGGAGACAATGAAAACCCAGCTTCTATATCTACATATTAGACCAGCTGAACTTTTGCTCCCCCCTTATTCTTCCTGTCCACATCCTGCAGATCCAGCAATTGCTTGAGACTGTTCTTTATACAGAATACATTCTGAGGTGAAACATTCGTAAGAGCTAGTGCTGCATGCATTTTCACATGAACTATCGCACTTAGAAACAAATGCTATTTAAAGTGGTTTGTCCCAGGAGTCTCTCTCAGTTAGCACAATGCACTTTCCCAGAAGGGGTTCAATTCCAGGTCTTGAACTTGTCCCACGCTCCCAGACCTCATGGGCCAAAGAGAGTGACAGAGTCGTTAAGCCCAAACCCTAGCTGAGACCTGGCACTCGGATAGCTCAATTCTGAGCCATTCATAAATGGTATTTGTATATTCAAAGGGTGTCTCAAACTTGGCTGTTGTCAATCACAAGCCCTGCTACCTCAAGGAAAGGAAGTTGTGTTCTAACCACTCCTGGGAAAGAAAAAAACTGTCCATTGCACTTTTTCCCTTCCAAAAGAAAACCCCCAAGGAGATTCATAATTATGAGCAGGGGGAAATTTGAAAGAGCAAACTGAAAACTACAAAAACTTTTCCTATTCTTACTAATTTTTGCTGTAAAGCTATCTGGAAACCTGAAGGACTTCAACAGGGATGTGATTTATTTTTTTGTAGTGCTAAACATCTGCCTTTTGTGAAGAGTGTCCAGTTTGGAATGATATAGATATTGAATTTGGTAGGGAATATAGGGTATGTGTAGGAAAGGATGTCTTGGAATAGAAGACCCTTTGTTTTTAATATTTTCCTCTCTCCTCCTGTATTCTAAAATTATCTGGCCAACAATGCAAATTATTTACAGCTGTCTGTTTCCTTTCAAACCAATGATGCTGCACTGATTGGCACCTCTGGGGAAACCCATGAAGGTAGTGACAATCAAAGAACTGCAATCATCTCCTTCAGGCTCAAGAACATTTCTTATCAAAGGTTTTCAGTCTGGCTTTAGAAAATATTGTTATGATTTTCCTATGTTCAGGAATCAGGGTTGAGAAACAAGAGCTCAATTTTGGTATTATTATTTGTATTTAACATGCAAGATAGAAGTCATGGGTTCTCAGGAAACACTTCCGTTCATGTTCTGAGGAAAGAGGACAGAATCACTCTCATCGCCCTTTCTGTGTTTATGTGCTACTGAGTTTCCCAAACATCCATTATTAAGAACAGAAGCTGGAGTTTTGCCTGCTGTCTGGGAATTTCAGAACATGGACCAGAATAAAACTTGCTATCATGTGGCTTCCATACATTCAAAGATAATTGATACAGAAAAAGGCTATTACCACGCATCCCCAGCAGAATTTCCATTTCATCTGTTCCATTGTTCATGTGTGCACAAGTACCTGTCTGCAGAAAGAAAAGACTTAATTTTAAGATCAGACACAGACAGATTCTTGCAAAATCAATTTTAAGACTAGAAGGAACCTTAATAATCTCAGACTTATTCTTCTGCATGCAAGTGATAGGGTTGGTAGACAGCAGATCTGCTTCTAGCAGATATTCAAGGTTGATACCAGAAGTACTTCAAGAAAATGAGAATCATTAGGAGAGATCTTTTGACAGATAAATGGAATGGCCATGTTGCCATCTCTTTAACAGCTGCCGATGTTTTTGGCTCTCTGTTGCAGCAGACTGTGATTAATTGCAATCAGTTCATGTATTGATACTTATAGACTGGCGATTAATTTGGACAAAGCACTGATCCTTATCCCAGTGTTTCAGTAGCCAGTCATCTACTTTTGATAAACTGTGGAGGAATTTGTGACTAAATGCATGATTTTTTTTTTTTTAAGTTTCAGAGCAATGCTCCCTAATTATACACTCATCCATTAATTCCAAGATTTTTTTACAGTATGAGAGTTTGCAATGTCTTGTTAAGAATTTTGGAGCTGAAGTCCAGGATCTGTTGTGAGATGGAAGGCCTTGTATACCTCCTCTGATAATGGAGAATGGCCAAGAGATCCTGGGTAATAGCCCTGATACTGAGGGCAGTAGAATTGCCCCAGTGTGGTGACCCAGCTGGGTTGTTTAGCTTTAATGATACAGAGGATTAAGATGATACAGATGATACAGATAACTGATGTGCTTCAAGCTCAAGCATTACATTGCTTCAGGGCATTTCTTTGTAGGGGGAAAAGTCATGAGCAAACACATTTGATACTTAATCAATGATCTTTTCATTTTGACATCTCCCCACCTCCTAAAGGAGACAGCCCTCAGGGCATAGGGAATGAAATGGAGTCACTGAACTATGGTTTAAAACCTTTCAGCAGATTGAAAATAGTTTTCCAATATTAACAATTAATTTAATCTCTGCCTGCAGAGGTTTTCTGGGCTAGTACTCAGACAAAACCTCTATTGGTATGAGAAGATAAGAGAACATGTGAGAAAGATTGCTCCTGTTAAGCCTTTTGAAAGATTAGCAGTATCAACAGTGATGTATGCTCTTGCAATTTCTATTTGCAGCCTTTAGTTTAACCTCTTCAAATCTTTGATACAAAACTAGAGGTGCTTATAAACATGATAGAGTGGATTTTTAGAATATGGAGCTAGATGGGAGTTAAACTGGGCTCTAGGTACAAAGAATCTGTTATTTATTATTTTTATTTCAGTGAAACATAAATTTCAGGAGCTACATTTCAGAGTATATATTCCAGGATTTAATTCATCCCCTGGGTCTCAATAATGCTCTGATTTGCACTCCACATAATCCCCTAAATCAGTGCTCCTACTCCACTCCCTATCTCTAGCTACCAGTTAATGCTGTGCTTATTCAAGGCTGTGTAAACCCCCTTGTTGATCAGACCAGAGATGATGTATGTTCCTGATGGGCAGAAAAATGGAAGAAATAAATACCAATCCTAACACCAAGACCTTACTTACAACATGTGGCCCCCTTGTTACACACAGCTGCTGACAGTGCGTGCTGGGTGCTGAAGGGCACGGCACAGCTCTTGCTACACAAAAGCCAACAGGAGAGTTTGTGTGCAGTAATTACACTTTCCACTGTCATCTCCCTTGTGATCTCTCCCTTTCTAAAATATCCATGTAAGACATTCTGTGAAAGTTTGTTCACCTTCCCTCAGAGAAGTAACACCACATCTGCACTTTGATGTCTGAAAGAAGCCTCCCGCCCTTTTAGTGAAGCAGAGGGCTTGGAATGGCAAGCAAACCACTCTTACTGAAGTAACTTTGCTTTTCCTATGTCACTAAGAGACAGCAAAGAGTGAATGGTGTTTCTTCTGTTTCAGAAAATCCTTGATTTGTGTTCATGTATTTAAACAAAAAAACCCCTGCTTGGTATATGTACCAGCATGTGACACAATTACTTGCTATAGGGTCATGAAAAATTCATGCAGTATGTATTGGTTAAGAATGTCTTTCTTTCCTAAGACCCAAAAGGCAATACTTCACTGAAACATTGATTCAAAATAAAAATATCACAGAGAACTTGTCCCCAGCATGGTACATTGCACAACCATTTAAAATGAAGAAAGGAAGAAAGGTCACATTAAAGGGAATGCAAGCTGTATTTAATTTGTATAAACAGACAAACTCTCCAGGACAGGAACATCTCCTTATGTGTCGATGTAGTGCCTTACACAGCAAAGCTATTACCCAGTGGAGCCTTCAGACCCTTGAACAACACTCAGGATTTTTGGAGTTGAGGGAAAGGCTGAGGCCCTTAATTGATTTTCATTGGCATACTTTTTTTCCTCTGACTTTTATTTGTATCCTTTGCATCTCACTGTACTTAAAATACAAACAAACCCCGCTGCAAGTTACATTAGAGAGACTATGCCATTAAGGAATATAATTTTCTAATACTTGTTAGGAGGATTGTTGTGGCACACAGGCCTTTCGGTTGTGTCCATGGAGAAATGTAAGAGAGGACCAGGAAAATGGCAAAATAATTGCATGTGATATTTCAATAAAAAAATCTCCAAAGAGGGACAGTTTGCAATGTAATTTGAACTACTGAATTTCAAAATAGAAAATTACCTGCCTAATAAAAATATCACTGGTTTCAGTTCTTATATGAGTAGCCACTTACTGCCTTTTATTCTATTAACAATATCTACACCAAAAGATGTGTATCTCTGTAGGTACAACTGAAATATTAATTTCACAATTATAACATTTAAGGTCTTTAACCAGTAGCTTCATGCAAAACAAAACAAGACCACAAAGGATTTGTGCAGTTGTCTGTACTGTCCTCTGTACTGTCCAGCAAAGTGGAAGTCTTTCTGCACACAGTGCCTGCCCTGACACGGTGTGGGAGTGGAGTGGCTTTCAGATATAGAAGTAAAGGGGGAGGAATTGGCAAGATGTAGGGATGGAACTAAAATCTTTAGTCCAGCTAACAGAGGTGAAAAGGAGTAAAAATTCTTTCTGGCAGAAAACCACTTCTACAGGTTTTACAGCTCTTCACTCTAAGAGTCCATCTATGTTTTTCTTAGTGCAATACCTGAATCTGCTGAGTGACCCACTTCACTTGTGAGCTTACCTTCTAAATCTTGCCCTCCTTCACATTCCATTTTTTTCTTACACACATCTCTAACCAGTGAGCCAAAAACATGCACTAGTAACCCTCCTTCCCCATTTCAACTATTGCTTTCCTGCTGTGGGTATTTAGGCTTTGGAACAGATGAATGTTAAATTTATTGTATCTCCTAGCAAATTTTCTACAATTGCTTACTTTTCCCTTTTCCACAAACTGAATGTATGCTTAAATACATCCTGACTACCATCTTCTGACTGTTTTACTCTGTTTTAATGAGGGACAAGCTGTGCGCTGAGTAGCAGAGGGTTAATCTCAGGACTTTTTATGGCTCAAGTGTTTTCATCTTAAAAGTACATGAGTAATAAAAGACAATAATGAGACATTAAACAGTTATGAATGTAGAAGATGGTGCTCTTGTATAAAAAGAGTACAGAATTCTTTTGATAGCTCTTATCTTGTGTATTTGCAGTATTTTCTAAGATAATAAAATTACCTCTCCAATGAGAAAGTTTATCCATATTCTAATAATTTGTTTCTCATTACCTTGAAATTTAGAGGGTCACTTGGTAAATCCCAAATTGTGCACTCACATGGTAATGTTCTCATTTTATTGTTCTGCTAAATTTGCATTCCAAACAATAAAGTATCTTTTAGTGCTGCCTAAAGTTAGCCTCAGACAAGTGATTTTTTTCTACCAGGAATGGTAGCTTTGCATTTGACAGTTGGCACTGTCATTTTTTTCATTATTGGATCAAACCTAATTTAAATCACATAGATTCCATCTGTCAGGGTTTGTTTGTTTTTTTTTTTTTAAATTGAATAGGTTACTATTTGTCACCCATTATTAGCATGTTAGGGAGACCATGGAACTCCTTTCAATTTAAAGAAGTACTTTTACTGTGCACAGCTCCCACAAACACAGTGCCCTTCTTGTCCTTTTCAAAAGAAAAGTTACCTCAATCATTTGGGAATACTATTTTTCTGCATTTGATGTATAAACACTTGCCTGAATACTGAATTTGGTTAACCTTCAGTAAAAAAAATAGGAAATATTTCAATCAGAAAGTTTTCTAAAAGCTACAAAGAAGCTTTCTTACTGACTGTGATGTCCTGTGTGGTCAGGTTGGTGATAGGTCTAAATGGGCATTACACAGTAAATCCTTTTGAACTGCTCTTCACAGGGAGAAATCCTTTGGCTGGAAGTGATTATTAAATCCTCCTACAATACGCTTGTTTTGAAGTTCCTCTGTTTGGGGATGAAGTATTAAAACAGGTACAGATTCACACTTGCTATAATTTAAACATGGTGAGGCTTATAGCAGCCTTTCCTTCCAATTAAAACTTCTGTCCTGCGCTACCCAAAAATGCAGCCCCTTTCCCTTTCTCACTCTAAAATCTCAATACTGAGACTTCATGATATGAGGGCTTTTCACTAAATAAGACCAGAGCTTTCCAACCTTTAGAGATAAGTCTGCCCTCCTTTCAGACTATATGGAAGAGTTTGGCTTTCATGGATGTGCATGATCTAACATGATGTGAACATCAGGTTCCTCTTGGATTGATGGTTATTTTGGGCAAGTAATTTAAAATTACCAAACACAGCTTTTTCTAATTCCAGAGTTCATATCCATCAGCCCCCTTCCTTAAGCTGTGGGAAGGTCACTGCCAACTGAAGATCTGTAGGAGCCCACTTATATGGGGCAATAGACAAGACTGTGAGACTAAAATGACAGTGCAAAGAGAGTGGCCTTGCAAGAGTTATATTGAGTCATGTTGCCAGTATCTGTCAGACTATGTTGAACTCTTCAGCTCACTACTGCTGGCAATTCCAACAACTGGTGTGGTTTTTGGTTTTTTGCTAAACAGAGGAAGCAAAAAACCTGAACTTATAGGAAAAATCTTAACTCAGGTTTCTTCACCTACTTTTCACATTTCACTATTAAGTTCAGAGACAAAGAAAACCTCAGAAAATACTGTATATTTCTTTGTCCAAATTTCACATGACACAGTGGATTAATATTTGATCCTTAACAACAGTTTGCCTATTCTTTTGTTATTCTGAATGCATGTGAAAAGAACAAAGAAATACACAGATAACATTAGCCTGTTAATATTAACTTCCCTCACAGAGCAGTAATTCAGGAATTGCTTGATTGATATGGGTCTCACCAATAAAGACTTTGTGTTAGTGAGATAAGAAAATGACCGATCAATCCAAATTGTTCTCCTTGCCTTTAGTAGGCTGTATAAGGTATGCAGTAAAAAATTCCCTGCAGAATCCTTATGTGACTATGTGTACAGAACCAGTGACATATTAGAGGTCTTGTCCTAACATAAAGCAGGATTTCAGATGCATTTCTTTCTGATAAACTTTGAATAGATTTGGTCATAACAGTGAGAAATGTGAAAGACCTGTAAGACCTGTGTCAATAAAGGGTTTGGTTACCAAATATGCTAGATATTTTTCTGTGCTTTCTGCCAGAATAGTTCAATGCTTTGCAATATAATTCAGCTTTCCCTTTAAAACCAAACACAAAGATTGCTTGCAATTCTTGTCAAACCCCATGTAAATACTGCTTTGCCCTTCTGCTGTGCCTCCCAGATCAAAAGCATCTGCAAGTATTTCATAAATATTTTTCCAGCCCCCTTGGAGGCTAGCTGATTAAATTGCATGACTTTGGAGATATATATGGAAACAGATTCTGAAGTTGAATAATGTGCCAGAGAAAAGGACAGAAGTCTGCATCTTAGTTAACAGCAGAAGCCAAACCATGCAGGTAGTAGTCATCCATTTTAAGTTATGTGACTGCCTCTCATCTTCTTTCGGTTAGAGCTATTTTTTGACCATATACACATGATAGTATACTGATACCTGATGGTTTATCTTCCTCAATGTGCAAAATTTAGAAATGTCTCTTCCTTTATGCCTACATTAATGTATGGTTCCTTGGTGAAATGATTTTGACACTCACTGTTCTGACTGCTCCCTGGATGCAATCCCTAAGGGTGGATTTGGAGGAAAAAGCAGCTTTGTTCTTTTAGAAAACATGATCTTCCAGCTGAGCTCCTGTGACTGGATTGATTTATAGTTGAGGCGATTCTGATTTTACACCAGAATCCCAGTTCTAAACCAGCTTTGCAAATTTGTGGTCTTACAGGAGGGTCCATCACACTTAGAAAGGAGTTAATTTAGTGCAGCAAAGTCCTTTCCCTGACAAGCACACAGGACTAGCAGTAGCAGTGTTGAACTGCTGGCTTTGATGTGAGCAGAGAGCAGCTTGAGCTGCCTGGGGTGCTTTCTCTAGGACTGCCACAATTCTGCACCACTGGGGACACTGAGTGGAGGAGGTCTCTCATAATCCTATTGTAGGGAAGCTTGGATTACTTTTGGCTTTTTCTAGCTCACTCACAGACTGAGAGAGCAGCTGCCACAGCTTTCATCACTGGATCTGGCAGGACTTGTGCTCTAGTGATGAAGCCAGGACACTGGCAACAAAATATTCTTTGCCAGATTTGCTCCACAAGGAAGGAAGCAGATTCATCCTGCTCAGGGATAGCAACCCAGCATTTTATGTGGCAACCACAGCTATTCTAAGCACAGAGGCTGTCAGATTGCAAATATTTGGATGAGGCATCACAAGAAATATAATGTGAAAGAATCCTACTACTTTCTTATTAACACAGTATTCATCATTATCTGAACTCTAGCATAAGCTCAGGCACCAGCTGGCCATTGTTTTAATCATTTTTATGTCTCAACTCCAGTCACAGAGAAAAAGGAGTTAAATAACTCAGTTTACAGCTACTAAAAATAAACTTGCAGACTTGCTGGATTCCTCCACATTAAAATGTAAACAACTGTCAGCTCTTCTGGAAAAGCTAGTTTTGCCCTGCTAGTAACTTCCCCAGGAGAATTTCTGTGTTTTTAAAAAGTTTTATGCTGAAGATTTGTTTCCATAATTGGGACTGGCCGGTTTTCTCTCAGAAAAAATGAAAACTGAACTCTTTCCAGTTAAAACAATTGCTACTAGAATGTTGGCATGCAGTCCATGTAGAGAGTGGTTTGAGCTGCTTCAGTGGGGATTGCAGCCAGTCATTTTCAATTTTGGGTGCCTCAAGAGAGGCAGTTTAATCCATATTTAGACACCTATATTGGAAGTGTCTGGTCTGGCTTCACTGCCAGCACCTACATATCCTATGGGTGTCTTCCACTGTCTGTCAAATCTGAGATATTGGAAAGCAAATCTATGTCTTTTAAGGGCCTAATTTAAGAAACATTTTTTGGCATTAAAAAAAAATATCTCAGGCCAAAATTTTAAATGCTTTGATCAAAATGTTCTTCTTATGTTGTTAACTGCTCTTTAAAACTGGTGTATTAAGCATGTGCTCATTACTTTAGAGCACCATGTGGCCCTACCTGAGATGGACTGATGGAGAAATGGAAGTCCTGGGGTAGGAAAACAGATAGAAATAATTGATTTAGTGCAATTTGATTGATATACTGCATTTAGTTTTAGGTTGAGGATCTTTGCATGGGAATACTTAGACTATATTATAAAAGTATGTTGAAATCATTGTGTAAATAATACAACAGTTAGCTAGTCAAAACATTCATCTGACTACCATATACTTCCCTATTATTTAAATTAGTTTGGAGGATCCTTTTTTTGGATGGTTTAGACATCTGTCAGTCATGGACAGCTGTTATCTTACAGAATGTCCACGCCTCAAACATACTTCTTCAGATTTGGGAAGTAATGGGTTACACTGATAACCATGGAAAGCTGGTGAATGGGTTAACAACTTAAATAAATGCATGAAAAAATAGTCAGAAAAAGCCAAAGTAAAAGGAGAAACAATGTTTCTTCTCTTACTTTGAGGAGAGGAAAATAGAACAGAACAGATAAAAGATTAGAATATCCCTGAATAAGGAGTGTAGACCATCCTCCTATCAGTGTATAATCACCTAATACTCCTGTCAGTTCAAAAAGCCTTCCAAGGGTAGAGGCTCTACTGGGTCTCCAGGGAATCTCTTCTAGTGCTTCCCTGCCATTACAAATGTATTCCTGCTATTAATTAGTTTGCAGACAGAAACTTATTCCTTTTTGTCCTTGGAGGACATGGAGAACAGTCCCTTAGCTCTATGCAATAGCCTTTTAGGTACTTGAGAACTTACATCCTCCTTCAGTGATCTCCTCCTTATTTAAAACACATGAATTAAATCTTTTTCTGTAAATCTTTTTCTCCTAGCTGCCAGTCTTTTTCTTTGTTCTCATATGAGATTTTTCCAATTACGAAACAAAAATCTTCCCAACTGGACAAAAGTCAAATCTGGACCAAAAAAACCCCCAAAAACCCCAAAAACCCCCACCAACCCCAGCTTTATGATAAAAGGCTTCACAACTAAAGTGATGATTGTTTGAAAAATTTTTCATTTAAATCTCACACAAATTAGTTTAATTTGATATTTGCTTATTCAAGCATTAGCAAAAATGATGACCAGATTTCAATACTTTCTGTAACATGCTCCTTTCTGCACAGTGCCATGGCAGTTGCCTCTTTTCCAGGCAGGGTAGTGCTGAGCTACTTAATCATTCATCATGCTGAAACTGTTGCAAAACTTTGATCTTTCTCTGTACTTTTGTATTGTTCTCTGAACCTTTTTTAAAAAAGTTTTCTTGCCCTTCCCATTGCTTATACCTAGGTGGCTTTAAGTGAGAATTTATGTAGTCTGGCTATGAATTTATATAGTTCAGCCATTTCACGTTTGCATTCCATTAGAACTTGGGCAGGTGCCATCCAGCTCTGGTGGTTTGAGTATTCTGTCAATTTGTTCTATAATCTGTTCCACTAACACTTCAGTTTGTGACAGATTCTCTAACACCTCCTCTAAAAAGAAGAGTTTCAGCATGGAAACTTCCCTAAGTTTGTACATGGCAAATGCTTTTATGCCTTGCTTATCTATTGGCTCTCACACTTCTCTGGCAAGCTTTCTGCTCCTGATGTGTTGGAAAAAGAATTTATTATTACTTTTTATGTCTTTGCAAGTTTTTTTTCTCAAAGCCTAGTTTGGCATACACTTGCATTTAACCTGCCAGTGCTGGTGGCCTTGTCTGAGACCCTCAGTTGGACAGAACCTCAGCTTTATGAAGGCAGGCTTTTTGTTCTTAACAACTTCCCCGTCCATTTGACCAAGGCCAGGTTGGAGGAATCTTTGGGTCTATTGGACTCTTCCACCTGGTCTAGTGGAGGGTGTTCCTGACCACTACAGGGAGGCTGGAACTAGAAGATCTTTAAGGTCCATTCCAACCTAGGCCATTTTTTGACTATGACTCTATGATCCAGTTTAGTTACCCTAATTTTACTCTTTTAGGGCAGGAGGCGTACGTCTGATGAGAGCTTCTGATACAGAGTCTTCAACTACACTCTACATCACCTGCAAAAATGGAACACTTTGGAACACCTTGTTTACCAAAATATAGAAGAATGATTTTGATTTAATTCCTTGAGGGTCCATCATCTCAAGTGGTGGTTTCTTTCATGTTTGATGTTTTTCTTCCATTCTTCTTTCTATTTTCCCCCTAAAAATGCCCCCTGTAGCATTTTCATACAAAGCATTAGCAGCTGCTTTCCACTTTGGTTTATATGAAGTCTTTTTTCCCTACTTGTATAGACTCCCTCTGTTTTTAGGTTATTTTGGTTTGGATTTTGTTTTCTTTGTTGTTGGTGGTGGTTTTGTTCAGAGGGCGTTTTTGGTTGGGTTTGGTTTCATTTTCTGCTTGATTTTTTTTTAGTGGTGTTTTCTTTTTCCCCTTGTTCCCTGTAAATCAGAACCTATCTCATTTCTCAACCACGCATTGCAGCTTTTCTTTTCTGCCTAAATTTGGCCCTCAGCATGGCAGAAAGATTTCAGAGACTGTGAATTCTGAACATCTTGGTTTGCATGATTTAACTTTTGCTTCACAACCTCTCTCTTACCCCACTGCTGGTTTGAAAGTGCTAAGAGGTTAAATCTTCTGCTTTACATGCAATCTTATTCATCTGCTTTCCATATCAAGATATGTTTAGTGAGGAGACTACAGAAATATGCTTGCAGGCCCCTTCAATTATTTGTATTTATGAACAGATTTTGATTTTTAAAATTTGCTTCTGCCCAGAAGGATTAGCTAAGGAATGCATCTCTCCTCTTTGATCAGGAGAGCATGTTTTATGAATTACACTATTTCTGTGTATTTATGCTGGAATCAGATTTTAAATCGAAGATAACTAAATTAAGAGATAATAGCAGAATAACACTACACAGTGAATTAATCAAGGCAAACAGTCTACTGAAGCAAGAATTGTCCTTATACCAGGACACTTAAATATATCTCATATTGCACAATTTGACTGTTGACCTTCCAATGCCCTTAGTAAATATTTCCATTTAAATTATTTTGCAGTGATTACATCTATTTTTATTCTTTTGTGTGTGTGTGTGTGTATGTGTATGTGTGTTTGTTCTATTTGTTAACAGTGTTTTTATGAGAATGTAGTTTAAAGTATTTGGGTTTTTTCTTTTATTGTTTCTCTTTTCCAAAAGTTTTAAATTTTCTTTCTTCTGTTTAATACTCTCTAATTTCATTTCTGAAAATCAGATCAAAAGTGAAACTGCCACAATTCAGCTCTGTAAACCAAGCTCAATGTAAAAATTCCTAAGTATTTTTTTTAGGGGGAAATTATGTGTTCAAGTATACTTTCCACATACACAAACAGTTCACATTAGCACACAAGCATATATTTTTAAATCTAAAATAATAGATTAATTTCAATATATTAAGGTAGGACAATGTACTGGGGATGAGTATTCCAGACATCTCTAATAATTTTGCTTTACTATGCTATCAGTGTTTATTCCAGGCAATCTTTTTCATTCTGAGCCTCTATTTTGTACACATTTCATGCTCTTTCAAATTTTCAGTGAGATTGTTATCTTAATGGTTCACAGGCTTTGGGAAAATAAAAATCCTATGAAAATAGTTGTCTCTTGATGAGGAGAAAAGTTATACTGAGAGTCGCTGAACAGTTACATATTTTCTGTCAAAATTCTCCCAGTAAGCCCTGGAACAAACCCTCTTAAACACATACAAAAAATTATAATTTGTAATATGCTTAGGTTCAACTCATCAGCAAAAAACTCCTTTCCCAAAATAAAGAGCTGTTGAAATTGCAAATTTGTACTGGAAATCCTCCTTGATGGTTTTGGTAATGTGCAGCTCTTTATTTGGCTGCAAATGAAACAGCTGGATCAACACCTTTCTTCTGGAGAGCATGAACAGGAGCAAAGGGAGGGGAAAACCACTTTGTTGTCATGCTTCTGAGTTCTCCAAGGAGTGGGACAAAGCTTTGATCTGGTGAAACTAGGCACAGTGTATGTTTCCTCAAAATCTCAGATCCTGGTAAACTTCAAAAAATAGCATCATATTCACACAAGTCATAGAGCATCCCACAACTTAACTTTTCTCATGTCACAGCTGGGACAGAATCTCATGCCAGAGGCAACTCCCAGTCACAGGAATTCGTTAAAAGGAGGGATCAGTGGGGGAGAAAACACAGTAATTCTTCCTTCTCTAGAAGATAGTTCGTATTGTCCTACTTTGTTCATTGCAAAAGGTTCTGTTAATACTCACTGAATGACAATAAAGAGTTCATAATTAAATTGCACATATAGATGTGCTGTATTTTTTAAAAGAAGCATCTCCCATGTAAACAAGGTGATACTATGATTAAAAATCGCTGTGTCAGCTCTGATGAAAATCCTCATGTTATCATAAGCAGCAGTTTCACCTAAGCATAATTTTATCAAGTTGGAAGACTTTTTCTGGCAACAGGAAATACTCTTTGAGGTGCATCAGGCTTCTCTTGTCAATGGGAGTTGGTTCAGTATAGCACACTGGATACAGACAGAAACCGCAACCAGCCATCTGTGCTTTTAAATGAGGTTTTCCAAGTTCAAATCCCCATCAACACAAATAATTGTACTCACTGCAGAAATCAGCTTGAAAGTCAGCTGAATACACCTGACAGAGTGTGTTTGTACAATAAACTCCAGGGCTGAACCTCCACCTGCTCATACTTTTTGTCAATTCATGTTCTGTATCTTCACAAAAGAAGTTGACCTCAATATTTTGCAAGCATTTTTATGAGCATTATTTCCCTTTAAATGTTAAAGAAAAAAAATATTTCCAGATGCTACATTGCCTTGATGTGTTGCATACACTGACTCCACTGTGTCCTGCAAAATTTGATTCTTCAGTGGAGAAAAACCATCAAAGGTTTTTCTTGAAGAAAAGTTATTTGTGAACTAGTCTTTCGGTCTGTTCTTTCTTTCATGCAGCTAACACAGATGATCTTTATTTATGTAATTAAAAAAAAATTCGAAATGAAATTAAAAACTCTGACATGTCAAGCTTTTAAAACTCATTGAAGACAAAACAATCTCAACAGAAACCATTGAGACAAATAGAGAGCAGCCCAGAGGGCACAATAAGTCTCCAGCTGGCTGGACATCTCTGCAAAGTGACAAAGGAAAGGCAGTTTGTCTTTCTGAAATGTACACCAGAACAGACCTCCTAGATGTAAGAATAGGAGTTACAGATTTTGGCAGGTTGCTCTGAAGCACTTTTTTATGCTTTAGAGTACAGTGCTGCAATTTCTGCAGAGCAGGCTGCTTCTGCCACTCTACTTGAGATTTTCCACCCAAACATGACAAAGATAATAGGAGTAAAATAGGGTAATTATTCATGTGGGTAACTTAGTAATACAGTAATATAGGCCACAGAAAGCATGAAAAGAATATGTAACACTGGAACTAATCAGGTCAGAAGTTCATAATGAAAGGCATTACTGGACAAAAAATGGTCAGCTCATTTAGAATAAAGTAGCATTAACAAGGAATACATTGACCAGTCTTTAGTGAAAATTAAATCCAAAGAAGAATAAAATAATCTCAAACCCTCAATCTACTAAAATTCTCAGTGATACTAGAGGTTTCATCTCAGTGCTTGGAATGCAACTGCTTTTAGCATTAGAAACAAGAATAAGTTGAAATGGCTTCCTCCTGAGTACTCAGTTTCTATGAAGCCAGTCAGCCAGTGATGCAGACACTGATGCATTTGTTTTGTGTCATTTCAAACACTATCAGTTTGATATGATGTGTTCTTCTTAGGGCTTACTTAAGTTTCACACCATAGTTTCAAACACGTGCTTGATCAGGCATGCGTTTGGTGCAGAAAGTTTTCCTTGGTTGTGAAACCACGTTGTAGAACAGAGGACCACTGAAAGTGGCCTGGCTTCACTCACACACTCTCCCTGGGAAGGTTCTAAATACATGAACTTACAATGAAATTTAATTGCAATGAGATAGAGAAGAATTTTATTCTACTACAAAATGCCCTTTAAATCATCTATTCATTTGTGCCTGCTTGTCTTCTATATATTCCCAAATGTGGAGATTAGGTAACAGATTGCATTGCCATGTGAAACTGAAAATGCAAATAATCTGCATTTTTTAACACTTTTGTATGAAAGTTCCACAAAATGAGAGTGTGAATTGTGATTTACGTTTGTATTGAAACTAAGTGGGATCCTGCTTTTGGAAAAGCAAAAGATAATTCCTCTAAAATTCCTCCTGCAAATTGTACATAAATGTTAAACGAATGGGATAATATTTTCAACTATTCTGCACAAACACTCTCACTTTGTGTTTGCATCTAGATACAAGGTGTGTCTATTTTGGCTCATGAAGTTGCAGCTGAAATATAAAAGAATTTCAGGTACCTAGTTTGAGCAAGACAGTGACTGCAGTTAGTGAAGCTATAAATGTCTCCTAAATAATCACACAAAGAAACCTCTATATGCAAGCCAAATACCATAAAATTTCACAATTATCTTATGAGATAAATGAGACACATTTAGAACAGAACATAACTTTCCTGTCATCTTCAATTCCAGTAGAAGTTTGGGGAATATATTTAAATACTGAAGTGTAACATCCACTTAATGGTCTTTGTGGTGTGTTCAGAAAATGTGCAAATATAGCTTATTATTAAGTTTTTATCTATTTGAAATAAATTCTGTTAAGGACAATGAGAAATTGAAAGAATCAAAAAACCTTATTTTTATCTTAGTTTGTATCAATTAGTTTGTATCACTGTGGCCATCTGTATGTATTCAAGATTTTGACACATATGATGGTAATATTTTTGCTGAATGCATAATGAAAGCATTTATCATCTGCAAGCAACAGTCATTTCTGAATACTTGCCAAGACAATGCTGCCTGTGGAAAAGAGCAAGAAAAACCTTGCTTCTTTTTCCTTCAAGGTGGTTTTTTTTTAAATTTTGTAAATAGACAGTTCATTGGGATGGCTGTCCCACAAGGAGAACAAACAGCAGCAGAGGAGAGTTGGAGTGTAATTGGAGTGTTATGGCAATTCAGCATACACAGTGGGATTGGCCATGACTGTTGGGAAATGAACAGTAGCCCTCATTGTAAATTTGACTTCTTGCTCAGCTCCTAGCACCCTCAAGACAAACTGATGAGCAAGGCAAGTGTGAAGCAATTTTTGCCCTTAATTCAGCAAATGTAAAAGCCTTATACACAGTTAAAAGATGGGCTTATTTTGAGAGCAAATGATCATTTCTGAGAAGCTGAAAAGCAAGTTACTTCTTGGTTTGTGACTTTGAATAACCTCTTTCCCTTAAATTAAACTTGTACCTAGAAAGTCACTATGTATTTAACCTTCCTAATAACACCATATGTAGGAGTGTATACTTGACATAAAAAAATTCTCCTCCTCTACTACCCACACAAAAAAGAGTTACTGATGATCATTTCAATCTTTAGATACTGTTTAGAAAAGTAAGGAGGAAAAATGTTTCATAATGGATTAACCTTCACATCTTGTCTGAAGTAGGAGTCCTGTAGAAATGAATAATTGGCAGCTTCTGGCTCTTTCAAATTCATGAAAACTCCCCACATTTCATCACTTCAAAAATCCTGCTTATTTGATGTAAACTAATACTCACATTTCTTCCAACAAAGTCCATTTGCCACTAAGGTAGGAAAGTAAATTCAAAGTATAGCTATGTTTTCTTGCATCTGTATGTCAGAAAAACTAATATGGCTAAAATGCTCTGAGAACCACACAAAGGCAATGAGCTAAAATGTCAAGGAGACAGATGTCAGGGAACACAAGCAATATGGAGAACATTTTTACATTCCACTCTATGCTAGCCCTCTAAAGCTGAAAGCACTCACCTATGTTTTACATTAGACACTCTTTCAGTGGGCAGTGTTGGTTTTAAACCAAAATTATAAAGGCTCAAATGCAGGAAGTGAATTTTCAGTTAGTTCCATCAGTTAACACAGTTAACCCTTGTGCTTGGTGTTGTCCCTATCAGCCAGTATGTGCAAGCAGAAGTTCTTTGCTCTTACCAGAGGCAAGAATCCAGCTCCTACTTTTCATTGAGCTTGACAACACTGAGATTTTTCTGGGTTTCAGACTAAGCAAAAATTGATTTTCCTTTCCAGTCATACCAGAAAGGAAACAAGCCAGCTTCATCTTGCAGCTCTAAAAGCATCAAGGACATATATCAGTATTTTAAAGCATGTATGAAAAGGACAGCACAGAATCTGAAGTGGCCCTTTGACACATCAATAAATCCCATCTAATCAACATAGTTAATTTTTCCTTTTACTGCAATTCAGTGAAAAAAGCCAGAGTGATCTTTGCAGCTGCTACTTTTCAATACAGATACTCAGAGATACACATCCAACAATATGTCCTGGAAACTTTTAAATGTTCTGGAGTGTTGTAAAGGAATAAATCACACAGCAATAAATCCATGGTACCGTATTTGGAGACAAGGTCTGTGAATATACACTGTTATTTAAAGGAATAGAGGAATCCTGAAAACCCTTTCTATTAGCCCTTTCCATTCCTACATTTTTAAAATTAATACACAGTCTGCAAGTAGAATATACTTTTTTATCGTGTTAGGGCTTTGCATCTATCTTAGGTTACCTTAGGATAACCAAAAAAAAAAAAAAGCTTTCCTTTGCCATCATCTGCAAAGGAGTATAAATATAAATAGGATATAAATAGGCTTACAGCAATAATTTTGAGAAAAATATTCTGATATCTTAGAGCTAATTATAACAAATAAATAGTTATCCAGTTGTATACTTTCAACCAGAAAATGCAAGTCCTTGAAGTTTCCTACTGCATGAGGCCTCACAAAAGTAAATACAAAATAAAAAAAACCCCAAACAATAACAAAAACCCCCACAAACAAACAAGGAACCAAAAACCAAAACCAAAAACCCCCCAAAACAAAACAACTCCAGAAATTTAATTTTAAAGCAAAAGAATTTTTTACATAATAATGCTACTACCATTGCCTCCTTGCCTCAACAAGGAATTGTATCACAGGCACTTGAAGACATTGCCATGAATAATAAACACCAACTGTGATCTTGAACAAGTCATATTTTCTTTATGCCCTGGTTCTTTCTGTGCAATACTGGAATAGTAACACTTTCTTCTTCTCTCATAAGACAAGCATATTAAGAGCTGCAAATGGTTTCCAGGTAGATCACTGTAATTATCTGACTAACAATGAAATTTAGCAAGATATATGCCTCTATGATAGAGCAATTTATTTATTCATATGAAGGGAAACCAAGTGTGGGTTTTCTCTTCAACATGTTTCTTATTCTTCCATCCTTTCCACTGAATATTTTACTTAAGTTCTTCTGTAACAGTGCAGTGATAAATTACAGCCTCTCAAGGGTAGTCTGACCTATGTCCTTCACCTCCAGCCAGAGGTGTAGTCTTCCCTGTTTTAGTAGTTTGGGTGGGAAGGTTAATATAACCTCATGAGCCTCACATTTAGTGTGCTTATGTAGGGAACAGTTCCAGGCTGAAAATCCATTTCTGAACATTCCAGTTCTACACTTGACATAAATGGATCCTGTGACAAGCCACTGCTGTGGCTGACCCCAAGGTGAAGTTTGTCACATCAATTTGGGAAGAATTTTGAGGGCAATTACTTACAGCAGAGCTGCCCAACTATCACACAGAGACAGGGAAAGGAGAAAGCACTTGCAAGGTCTGCTTGTGTACTGACATGTACATCATGCTGTCATTGGCTTAGCTAACTGTATGCATGGCTAAAGTGTAACCTCCCTCTATTTTTTTTAAGGACAAAAATGAGAAAAGAAGCAGCACAGAATCACAGTTAAAACCTGCAAGTCACTGTAGCTAAATGCTATATATAGGCAGCATTTCCTTCAGGAATGAGTGAAGAAATGTCATTATTTCAGCTGTGGCTATGTGAGCAGGCAGAAACAATGGAAAAGTGCTGGAGCAGCGATCCTTAAACGCTCTAGAAAGAAATACTGTCTGAGCAGGCTATTATTTTAATGTCCAATTCTCTACACCATTGATGCTCCAGTAGTACATTTTTTTGCAGTTCTGCTTTAGTCTTTGTTCAGTTTCTGAAATCAGAATAATACCAGCACAGCAAGGAGAGAGTACCATTTATGCATGATAGAACAGCGGGAACTTTCCTCAAGTATCATGAGAATTTTGTGCAATGCTGCTCAGTCTCACTCGTGCTCTCATCACAGAAATGCCAAGTAGCTTGTTGGAAGGGATCCTTCTGCTGTGGATGAGAGTTTGTAAACCCTAAGCTTTTTTACTATATTGGATGCAGAAGGGCTAAAATACCAAAGGAGCTGGTGAAGCTGTATCTCATTCCACCTTGCTCTTCTCTAATAGGCCCTGATGCTTGTGTTTGTTCCACTTCCAAGCTACATGCTGCCAAGTGACAAGAAAGAAATCAGGTCATCTATGAGTCAGTCTGTCTACTCCTTTCAGCTGGCCAACTGGGGCAACAGAGGTGTAGTACTTCGATATTTAGCTGGGTTGTAGCTTGCTCTTAAACAGCCAAAATAGAAGAGAGAGAAGTATGTGACATTGCTTGTCATTCTCTGTATGTAGGACAGATCAAATTCCCCCATCTGTAACACGAGTGTGCAAACACACAGCTCAATAGCATCTATTCTTGGGACAGACACATGATAGTATTTCCCTGACAGACACACTATGTGATCATTAGTTTGCCCAGTTCAAACTGGGTGAGAGGTATGCTGAAAATAGAATAAGAATTAATGAAGACAGAGTTTTGTGAGAAAATTACTTCCTGACCATAAAGTCACTAGTTGCTATTGCTCTGAAGCAACAAGTAAAGGTGCAGAGTTGGTTACTCTGCTGGCATCTGTCAGGATAAATAGTAAAGAGGAATAATAGTTATTCTCAAAGCTAGAAAATGGGAAAGAAGTAGGAGGAAATGTTTGCTTACAAATGGAATTGAAACTCGAGAGCTAAATTCTGGCCACACTCCAGATAGTAGAAGTGGGAAATGAGTGGCAAAGATCATGAGAGTTATGTAATTATTATTTGAAAACACTGAGCCTCTTAGTCTTTAACACTTTTACCAGCAAAATAGAAGGGACTCTATTTCATGTAAAGGAACAGAATAAGTCCATCACGTTTTAGAAACTGGATTTTAAAATTATTAGAAGGATGGAAAAATGCATATTTTTCATTTCTCAGCCCTTCTAATGTCAATATATACTAGACTAACACTGTTTCTGTAGATTTAATGTCAAACTTCTGCCAGACAAAGCATACTCTTTGTTGACTCTGTAACAGGCAATTTAGAAACAATACAAACTAGAGGGGCACTGTATGGCACAGCCAGTGATTTAAGTATGTAAGAGTTTTGACTAAAGCAAACATTTTAAGGTTAGGCAATAGATAAATGGTCAAATATCACAGAAAATAGTAAATATTTATACTTTTTAAATGTCCAGTGAGTCAGTGAGAAATGAAACTTTGAGATGGGTTGCTAAGAAAACCCACCCTGAAATAAAAGACTGGAAGCAATTTTCTATTTGATTAGGGAATAAGGAATAATCCCTCACACTGCAGTGGTAATTGTGGCTTCTATTATATGTGCTGAAGAGACATTAGAAGAAGTGACAGAAAATTCTCTACTCAATTCTGCTGGTGTAAAACAAACAAGAGTAGAAGCAGAACCTCCACACAATATTCTGGAGCAGTTTACCTTTTCTGGAGGTGTACAGTGTCAGGATGACCTGTTGATTGCTTGGTAGACATTGTCAAGAGTAAGTAGTGGCTCCACTTTTTTGGTTAAATATTAGCTAGTGGGAGGTCTAGAAATTCCTATCAAACAATGCATTTGGTTTAATAAATGCTATGGAGAGTGAAAGGCTTAACTAGCAGTCTTAATGGCTGTGTTGCAATCAGAGAAAATGAGCTCAAATATATACAAGTGTAAATAGAAGAAAAAATCTGGTTTGACTGATTTTTAGTAGTTGTTACCAAACTGCAAAGCTGTACCCTAAAAGACACAGTCTAATAACACTGCAATAAGAATTATATCCATTAAAAATTATTATGTCTGGGAAATTCATTCCAGTGGATTTGAACTGATGAAAATACCACTTCTGATCAGATATACAGCAAAATTAGACCACTCCACTCAGGACCTGAGATTCTAAAGATTTGATTTTCAGGCACAGCCCTGTCTTCAGCATTTTTTTTTGTTACCTAGCTATTGATCATTGTATAATAAACTGCATAGACAAAGAAAATTGTCACAAATTGCAACAAGCAGAATGCCAATTAGTAAGAAGAAAAAAAAAATTCTCACAGTGAGAGTACACTCTGAAACTGGTTGCCCATCTCTAGAGATTTTATAACTAATTGGAATTTTTCCCACTGGCATGACAAAGTTGTCTCAGATGGTACATAATGGATCTGAGTTCCAAAAACACAGGAAGATCTTTGCTTACCTGGATGGCCAGGAGGCAAAAAATTAAGCTTCTCAGCAGGTGACTGTAAGTAGTTATTAGAGGTTTACCAACAGTAAATTATGCTTTACAGAGCTGTTTGCCTTCTACAATAAAATAAAATAAAACAAAATAAATAAAATGGCTAGATGTGTAGGTGATCAAACAGTTATCTATGATGTCTATCTTGGCTTCAGCAAGGTCATTTTTACACCATCTTTCATGATATCCAAGATGGAAACTTCATTTTCTGGATCCATGCCTGATTAGATTTATGAAAAACTGCCTGGGTCATGAGGACAGTGGGTAATGGTCTCTCCTGGAAAATCAGCTTAAAATGGATTTCCTCAGGGGTCTATCCTGTGAGCTCTTCTGCTTTGTGGCTTCACCAAAACCATGGATGAAACAAGACTGATGAAGCAAATGACATACTAAAGAACAGGGCAGCTCTTCAGAGAGACCTAGATTGACTACAAAACTGGGCAGACACAGAACTCACAGAATGCAAAAAGGTCAGAGGCAGAGTCCTGTGCCTGGCATGAACCAACTCTCTGTGTTGTTAAAGGCTGGACACTGCCCATCTGATTAGCAGTTTTTCAGAAAAGGAATTGTAAATCCCGGTAGACGGCAACCTAAACACACATCAGCTGTGCTCCCTGACAGCAGCAAAAGCTAACAGGCAGTTGAACTTCTAAGCAGAACACAGACAGATGATCAAGGAAGGTGACTGTTCCCCCTCATTCAGTATTTGTTAGATCACACCTGGAATGCTACATTGAGTTTGGAACTCTTGCTGTACAAAAAAGGCAGTGATAAAGTGCAACAAGCTGTGTCACCAAGATCATCAGGGGCTGGAGCACAAGGCACAAGGGAAAGCTGAGAGAACTGGGTGTGTTCATCTTGGAAAAACTGTTTTGCTACTAACAACTTTCCAGTACCTATGAAAAACTACAGAAAAGATGGAGCCAAGCTCTTTACAATAATGCATGATGGGAGGACAAGAAAGAATGGTCAGAAATTAGGAGAGAAGATTCTGACCAAACACTGGGAGAACTTTTTTCACCAGAAGGATGCTCAAGCATTGGAGCAGGTTTCCTTTTCTGTAAGGCTGTGGCAATTCTGTCCTTAGAGACCTTGAAACCAAACTGGACAAAGCCCTGAGCAGCTGGGGCTGAATTCAGGGTTCATCTGGTTCTGAGCAAGTGAGTGAATACTTGAGCAAGAGGCCCAGTGGTTTTATGGCCTGATGGTTACTGTGCTGTGTCTTCCTGATTGTACAAAAGATTTCAGTATAGAAACACCCAATGTAAATAGATGAGAACTTGAAATCTGCTTTTCTAGCAAGCTGATATTTTCTTCTTTAATTGCTCTAGAATATTACTCGTTTAACAGAATCTTTTCAATGCCACTGTATCAAAGTCTATATCAGTCTTCTCAATGCCACTCACATACCATACCTTCTACAGCTCCTCTGATTGTGAGCAGAGTCCAGCATGATGTTCCCACTGCTGCACAGTACACAGAAATCTGGCTAGGTTTTTCATCTTAACTCTCCTGTAAAAGCCTGGCTTTGAAGACAAAGTTATCAGCAATGTCACCCTATCTCTGACTGTATCAGAATGCACATTAAAGGCACATGCAGGGGAGGAAGTTGCATTATATATATGAGCATGGGTTTTAATTCTTTGCTGCTCTTTGTCTCCTCAAAAAATCTGCTCCCTGTCCTAAATGTTCATCATAATAGCTAAAAAATGGAGACTGAATTGCTTTCCAGCTTTTATAATGAATCCACAAGTGAAGGAAAAAGGTTTTGTCTGCAGCTTCTGGATTTTTTAAGAGCAAAAATTGCTTCATTTAATTCATTTATGTAAATATTCCCATGGAGTAACTGCGTCAAACTCCTTGACAAGTTAGAACTGCTATGCTTGTGTTACTGCAAAGCCTCCTGATGCCTGATGGCTTTGGCAGAAATGTAGTAAACAGACATAACTCAATTACAGGAGTTTTAATACAAAATTGAATTTTTTTTTTCAAAACATTGCTGTTCTGAATGTTTATTAAACTGTCCTGATTTCCTTATGTGTTGATTAAATGGAAGTCAAACTGTTAAAAAAATAATTTGATGATATTATGCTAAGTTTTCTGCTGATCTAAATTGGCACAGTAACAGGTTTTTCTAGTAGTTTCAGTAGAACAGGAGAAATTTAACAATCATGCTTTATAGCCGAGGCAATTTAAAGCAATTAAGCATAAACTTGAGCAACTAATCAGCAGGCTGAAGAACACAAGTGTCTCTGGTCTGCTTCCTTTGTTTTGTTTTGTTGCCTTTTTTTAATTGTTTACTTTACTTCTAAAAATAAATGTTGCTGTAGAAGCACCTCTAAAAAGCAAATGAGGGAAAACATTCTGTAGTGCTGCTTTGCTTCTTCTGTGCTTTGGGAATCTCTGATATGAACAAGATAGTAATTAAGATAATCTCAGACAATACAGGCATTTTCAACAAGAGTCAGCAATAATATCTAGATTAGATTCAAGTGTGGTTTTTACAAGAAAGCTTGTAAAACTTAAGTTTTGTCACTTGGTAAGTTTGAAATCTAATAAGACTTTTTCAAAAGCAATCTGATTTCAGCATTTTTCAAAGCTGTATCTGACACAACTTTTGATATTTTTTGTTATTTGATTGTACTATTGCATACAATGAAACTTTAAAGAAAGAAACTAAGCAAGATGTTTAATGGTTCATGCACAGTTGTCTAACACAGAGCAAAATAAATTGACTTCCTAGCACAAGTCACCTACTTGATAGTTGGCGTCAAATTCCTAAGTCCTTCCTAAGTACAGGAAGAAAAAGGGAACAAGAGAGAAGAACTTGAACAGCAAGATTAAACATAGTTTGTATAATACGAAAAAAGCCAAACAGAAAGCTAGAAGATCAAGCAATTTGCAGATGAGCATGGAACATGTGAGATACACATATCTGCAGCAGAGAAATAAGAAAGAAAGGAAGGCAAACTAAAGTGGGGAGGAAAGTCACATGCTATTACACCAGCTGTCTTTTGAAGAATCCTGAAAACCCCATTCAATGAGAAGGTCAAACTGAGCAAGTGGTAGTGACAGGGAAAGCAACGAGTCTGTCACAGGCACCTATTAACCTTGAGACCTAATACTGCTTTGCACAAATAATGGACATAAAAACAAGCATAAAGAAATTCTGTTTATGGATTTCAAAATGCTCTGAATTATGAAACCATAGTAGATCTGAGTGTAAGCATTAAGGCATCAGTTACCGTGTTTGTGCTTCATCCAGTTGATATATATTTAGGTAAATTTGAATTTGATTCTATTTTGATCCACTTTGAACATCAGCATGATTGTAGGGTTGTTCCAAATACAGATCTACCGATGACCTAAAATGGAATTGTCTTGCAGTGGTAAAAAAGAAGAACTATCTTGCAACCATATTTCTAAGGTAATTTCCAGCATTTAGTCCCAAGTCTTCTCTTCACATTACTGTAAAAGTTCAGACTAATGGACACGATGGCTCTAAGAAATTTTTTTTTTCTCTTGGTTCATAATTTTGTTGAACGCACTGTTGTATGCAATAGATTGTACCCTGAATTTTTAAAAGTTTTTCTCATTCATAGCTAAGGCTGATATGCTTAAGGAACCTAGACAGAAAAATGACATATTATAATAATGATTAAAGCTCTATTGGTAATCTATTTTCTGTTGCTACTAATAGAAATGTGAAAGCACTTGCACAGAATATGAGCAATTCCAAGAATTAGAATATGAATAGCCTAGATATCACTGGAAATGGGATTTGGAACTATGGCAAAGCAGAAGTAATCTTGCCTTCACAGCCCAAATGGAAACATAATTATTCTGTTGCTGAACATTTGAAACACAATGACTCTATAATTTGCTTGGAACAAACATCATTGGTTTAGGTGACATAATTCTCTTCATCTCAGTCTTCACACAAATCAGATCTACCCTGCCCTCAGGGATTTTTAGAGGCTTTGAACAATGCGTGATATTGAAATATTTCTAAATATTCCTCTCAGATACTTGCTAAATTATTGATGTCTGTCAACTCAGTGATTATTTGAAAGAGGGATATTGACATAATGGAATTAAACTCTAAAGCAGATTTGTTGACATCTGTGTCAACAAAATACAAGTAACCAAAAAAAAAATCAAGAGAAAGATAATGGGGTTTTAAGGGTGGTCTGGACTACAGCCTGAACAATGAGACAGATCAATTTAGGATTTAAAAGGAAATTAATATTTTCTGAATAGCTCACATTGCTCTGAATGCAGTTGGTTGTCATCCACTTCTGTAACAATTAGGTTATTTTGAGATAATTTCAGAATATATTTACAGGGATAATAACGGAATACTGAATTTTTCTATTGGTGAAATAATACTTGTCTCACAGGACAATCTGACCATGATAATAGTTTTCTTTTATTTCTCAATTGCATGTTAATATAGAACACTGAAAATAATTACTTTTACAATGAATCTTTATTTTCCTAAAAATATCTGCCTGGGAACTTGTATACAGAGGAGCTGCAGTGATCTAATGAAAGATGTAACACTAAGGCAGTTTATTTTAACTGGTGCAAGTTTGTCTGTAAACATTTATTAGTTTTGTTACAAAAAAAGATAACAAACTTCTCTTGCATCCCAGAGAGAAACAACATCACACCACATACTTGCTGATTGCGTACAAACACAAAAGATCCAGCTACAAACAGACTGACTTCTGCCAGCTCACAAAGCACAGAACACACAGAACATCTTCCACCAGTCTCACAAACTATTTAAAAGTTGAACATTTAAACTTAATGTTTCAATACAGTAGTTTATTTTAGTGTTAGCTTGCAGCTTTCTTAGGGACAGTTTCCCTTGGAACCTGGAGCTAAAGGAAGGCCCAAGGTTCTCCTGTACAGCACATGGGTCATTAGGTATCCCAGAAAGATGCTTTTATTTACAGCCACATTCAGCACTTCCTGCTGGCTGGAAGGAGAGTCAGAGACTTCTCCCCATCCCAAGGACTGTGGGGACCCAGCTCAGTTCACTTGGAGAGGGTACTGCAGAGCTCTCCCCTGGGGATTGTTGCCTTTTGAAGGGCAAGATTAGCGCCTCAGCAGACGGTCTCATACCACAGAAGGAAGAGGATCTTCCTGTAATGTGCCGGAAGAATTCTTCAGTCTTGAATCTACATTCAGTCAGAATGTAGATTCTTCAAATATTAAAGCCAGCTTTCCTTTCTAAAGACTAACCTGTTGTCTTCAGATATGTTATTTATAAGTTTACAAATTTTAGGAAGAGATCACTAGTAGGAAAGATAACAGCCTTTTCCAGCTTCAGGCATTTAGTGGGCAGGAAATGCCAAAAATACTGATTGTAGCAGAATGGAGACATGGTCAGCCCCCTCTTTTTCACAGCCCTTCAAAACTCATTTGAAAAAATCAAGACCTACAGGTCATCCAAACATTCTTTGTAAACAAGTTCTCTGTGGCAGATTTTAAAGTATATTTGGGTTCTGCATATGTAAAGAGATGCTTTGCTATTTTGTTAATGCCACAGGAGTTATGAGTAAACCCAAGTTCTCTGCCAAACACCAAATGCAGAGCTCACATGCATACCCGATGGTGCACAGGGTGAAGTGAGACTGGGTTTATGCTGGGTTTCCTTTACTTCACCCTCCCTCATGTCTGTGTTTCCACATGAGAAAGACAGCAAGCCTTGACAGGTGCAGAAGGCCCGATCTACAATTAAAGTCACCACATTCTGATAAAGTCTGGTATTACAATATTTTTTGGACGTCTCTGCTTATCTGCTTCTGAAAGCTGTAAAATATTTGGCAAGAGGATTTTCAATCCTAGCCATGTAACTTTATATAGAAAAGGACGTTAATGTTGCTTAGAAAATGAAAAAAAATTACTGCTTCTCCAGTGATTTATAAACATCTGCTCCCTGTATTTGCCATCTTGTTTCTTACAGCTTAAGTAGGTAACTATTCAATTAATGCACTGTGTGTGAAGTTTTAGATATATTAATGTATGTTAATATTATATTGGACTAGCTTACCTAAAATCTCTATTCCTCTTTTCTCCCTGGATGTTTGACTTTGTTCTTCATTAATGTGAAGAGCTTGGAGGCCAGAATAAAGCTGTTCTGGCAACTGTGGTGTCAATACATACCATGTGGTATATAATTCAAGCAAGAAATAGGCCCACTTCCTGTTCTTTTATTGCAATGTACAATGCTCAAATTAACTGCATTTGTGTATAAATAGATACTCTCTTACATAGGGTATCAGTCCCTTTACACATGAAATATATAACTTTTCAGAATACTAAAGTATTCCCTCAGGAATAAATCTGAATTGAATTATAACCAACACACAATGAATTTGCTACCACTCAAGCTGTCTGTGTGGCTATACATGCTATATGAGTCCTGCATACGTTATGTGAGCAATGCTACTTTTTCCCCTTTTACCCATGTCCATGATCAACACTCATGCACAAGTGCACCCTCGACAGTGCTTAGTAGTAACTGTTGGAAGGATTGTCTCACACTGGAGCAGTTCGTGGAGAACTGTCTGCTGTGGGAGGGACCCCACGCTGGAGCAGGGGAAGGGCTGCTCTCCCTGAGCAGTTGCAGAAACTATCTGTGATGCACTGACCACAACCCCCATTCCCTTCCTCCCTGAGCCACTGTGAGGGAGGAGGTAGAGCTGGGCAGGAGGAAGGAGTGAGGGGTTTTAAGATTTGCTCTACTTCTCATTATGCTGTTCTGATTTTGATTGGTAATAAGGTCAATTAATTTCCCCAAGTCAAACCTGCTTTGCCCATTATGATAATTGGTGAGTGATCTCTGGCTGTCCTCATCTGAGCTCGTGAGCCTTTTGTTTTATTATCTCTCCCCTGTCCAGGTGTAGAGGGGAGTGATAGAGTTGATTTACTGGATACATGACATCCAGCCAGGGTCAACCCAACACACACCTCTAACTCTTGCTCTCTTCCTGGATATTAGTTTATTGCTAGTATTGATGATCAAGCACCAGTATTTTCTACAATTTTCATCTTCACATTTAAAGTCAGAACTTTGCAACTCACCAATAAGATAGCAGAAACAGAAACTGAGAAGTTGGTGCTTTAGCCAGATAATATTCAGCCTTTTCATCAGTCACTCTAGCAAGTATTTTCTCTGCCAACCTGTGCTTTACAGCTTTCCTTTGGATTTCGGCATTTATCCTGAGCTGTATCAAAAGTATGTGTGAAATATGGGAACATAGTCCATGGGCATTTTTGTAGTTAACTGACTAAAGAAAAGAGCCAAGCCATAGCTGCTTTTCACAATGCTCTGTTCAAATTTCCAAGCTAGCTACAGTATCAAGAACCAAGGCTTTCACATTTAACTCTACTTTTCATAGACTTTGAATATCATCCATTCTGTCAAAGACATCAACTTGTATTTTTTCACTGACTCTCATTATTCTGAATACATAACTTGATAAAATGCCAATATTCTGCTCAAGTTTGGCTGCAGTACAGTGCAATTACTTTTGTAAAGGGATTACACACTGAACTCCCTTCAATTTAGTATAAAGATGTGCACATGCTGTCCTGTGCACGAGGTGACAGTCTAACATGTTGGAGAAAACCTGGAAGGACTCATTCAATAGGAAGATGAGTGTTACCTTTCCTGTCCCAGGCCCTTTAAGATTTTTCCATGAAGCACAACAACAGATCTCAAAGACAGAATCTTATAAGAACCAAGTTCATGCTGGTCATGAACATATATTTTTCTATCAACAGATACAACAGAGTTCTATTTTTACTTGGTGGAAGGATAAAAAAGATAGTTTCTTGCCTTCTTTTAGCTTTAAAACTCACACACACAATTCAGCTGTAAAATTTGCTGATGATGGTCATTTTAGAACATACACCCCCCCCAAGGGTGGTAAAAAAATGCTATTTTTTGAAACCTTTTGCCTGTGACATTCTCCAATATTGATACTTCCTTTGCTTTTTTTTTTTTTTTAAGTGAAACGAATAACTGAATGGTAATGAATCTGAATGGTAAAATGTTAAGTAATGATAGAAAGAGATTCATGGAGTGAGACAAAATCTGAAGACTTTTTTGAAGTGGCAGATCTACCTGACTGTCAGGCAGGCAGCCTGAGATAAATTAATAGATTCAGAGTGATATTTAACAACATAGGTCTCAAGTGTGCTGCTTTTAATCCTAACAAACATTTACTTCTGCAAACCTAAAATTCTGCTTGTTATGCAGAATGATAAAACCCTGGATGTTTTATTTATACTGATATTTGGCAGTGAATATGAAAGGCTATTATGCATATACTGGAGCTTGAGCTAATGTTCCATATGTGCCTCAGTTTCCATATGAGCCTGAGCACAACAGTTTGTGGATGGCTGCATAATCAGCGAGTTTGGCATATTCTGGGTGTGAGAACAAGCTTGTGAAACAGCAGAGATATGCAAGGAACCAACTCCTTAATGTACCAAGATTAAAACACATTTTTGAGACTGATGGAGTTTTAGTTACAGCATGTATGCAAACTTGATGTCAGAATTAGTGATGGGATGGGGTACAATGTCCAAAGAGGCATATATTAGATTGGTTTACTTAACTTTACATGACAAAAACTGAGTGCTCTTTTTAGACATACTTCCTGATGTGTCTTCTGTAATACCAGGGAAGAAAAGAACTACTGAAGTTATATGAGAATTATATTAATAGCGGAGGAAAATTTAAAAAGCCAAACCTTGCTCTGCATAACAGGCTCTGCATAACTTCAGGAAATAAGACGAAAGTTTCTTTCCATTTTCAGTAGCAAAGGAATGGGACAGTCCTCCAATTGGGTTCTGCTAAGAAAGAAAAACCACCTTAACTGGTTTAAAGACTCATAAACTCATCAACTGAAGAGGAATCACAAAAGTGTGCTTCTTACAGTAGCCTGATTTCAGCTTCCTGCCCCTCTTATAGTTCTGGGCTCCTTTGGGAGTGTATTAGGAGTGATCCGAAGCATTCAAACTGCCTTTTTGGTGTAAGTGGCCAAACTTTCCCCAGGAGAATCAGAGGGCTGGCATGTATCTTCTCATATTTGATTGCCTGCCTCAGAAACCACGGAATAAAATGTGGCAGCCTTGAACCCAGTTCTGTTTGTTTTCAGAGTAATTATCACTGTTGGCAACTCTGACAGGAGAAGGAATGACTCAGACTGAATCAATATGTCCACAAGCAAAAGCAGAATGCTCACAGCCTAAACAGGACACAACCACAGTTGCATAGGCACAGCTACACTACAGTCATAATAGAGCAGCCTATCGTACCTGATACAAACCAGAGATCAAATTTGCCTACCATTAACGTGTCTGGTGCACACCAAACCTTAAACACTATTCTATTAAACAGTTTAACAAATAGCTACCTATTACTCTGGTCTGAGTGAATGTAGCCTGGAAGCAATGTCAGCAATGTTTTGTACTGAAACAGATCAGGATTTGCAAATCTCAAAAATTAAAAAAAAAACATCCCAGGACCAGAAAACCTCCCCAGTTCTGGTAACTGTGGCCATGAGTTGTGAATAAAATACAGCCCAGCATAAATTATTGGCCCTTGCACTTGGAGCAGTCTACATTAATCTACTGCATAATGTAAAACAGCTTTCATCTTGGGGCACTCTGATCCAGTGGAGTTTCCTGCACTGTGGCTCAGTTCAACCAGGGGAAAAAAGCATCTGTCTCAGAATAACAAAGGTTATAGCTTGTGGGAATAGTATTCTAATGCAAAGAGGAAATTTTGAATTGGAATTCCTCTGGATTCAGGACAATCTGACACTAGGTCGACTTTCTGGTCTAGCCCCTTGGCTATGAAAAAAAGGGTTATCATCTGCTACAAGACACATGAAAGAAGTGGCTGGAGATGGCTAAAAACAGATAGATCTGGAGTATTGTAGCATGGCTGTGTCTGCAAAGACCTTAAAGTAACAAATAATGTGCAATGGGCTTGAGGGATTGAGCAAGTTGTTGGAATATAATAATTAAAGACTTAGAGAGAATTTACATTTCTAGCTCCACTTCAGACCAACTCTCCTATCCCTGTGTTTTATTATCTAACTCTTATGAGCCCTGTGGCACTCATTAAAAATATAAGATGTCTGATCTGTCCTGAATTTGCTGCAGGTCTTTGTTAGCTGCTACATTCCAGAATGCTCTTTACCATCCTTGGCAAGATAAGTGTTAAGCAAGTCTGGGATAGCAGAGCTATGTTTCAAGTTACTGTTAAGGCTATTTAGACTTTTAGCCCATAGGAAGCAAAATAAATTTACAGTGAGCTACTCCATCTAAGATGGCACACATCAAATATTTACTAAGTAAAGCACAATCTTAATGAAAGGCCATTTTCAGAGCTACTGCTTAACATTTAATATGCAGTGGTAGGTGCATAATTTGTCGAATTAAAGGCTTAAATATCTTCACATCTTCTAATTCATCATACCATTATTGAGAGTTGAAATAAGGGTAATCCTTCTTTTTTGGTCTTTGTTGGTTTGTTCTGTCAAACAGATTTTAAGACATAAGCTGCTTGCAAAAAAAGGACAAAGTCACATCCAAATGAAATGTTGAATTAATGGTCACCAGGCAGTTGCCATAAAATCTCTACTGATAGGAAAGCTCATATTACTGCATTTTTTTTTTATTTTTTCAAAACCACAGATATTCAGTGCAGTGATTAAAAAATAAAAAAACCACTTCTATAGTACTAATACTTGCCTGATACCTTGTGGTACCACTTTTCACACAGATTTGTTTTCTGAAGATGCTGTGAAAGATTGTAAAACAGTTCTGCCACCAAATAATTCTAAAGAATTTATAGCAAGTTCTTAACATATGAAGAATCCTTCATACTTTTTCTTTTTGCTTTTTTTTGTTTGTTTGTTTGATTGGTTGGTTGGGATTTTTTGTTCTTGTTTTGGATTTTTTTGTTTTGGTTTGGTTTTGGTTTTTTTTTTGTTTTGTTTTTGTTTTGCCTTGGTTGTTTCTTCATTAGGTTAGGTTTTTTTGTTTGAGGAGCCACAACAATCTATGTGCAGCATAAAAAAAAATCTCAGTACATAAATAAGAATATTTTTCCTCCTGAAGTGGGCAAGCACCAAAGTGAATTACAGAGCTACATGCTTTGACCCTAAAAATTCCTCAGTGCACATATACGTGACCCTGCATCACTGCAAGGAGCTGTTACTTCAGACACCAGAGGCATGCATTACTACACCACTGAAGAATTGATCCTGCTTCTCAGAGACTGCCCTGCCAAAGAGGCACATCCCAGTGACACCACTGTCTTCTTTCTATGAGCTCAGCATCACATTCAACGGCATAGATGCACATTCTATACAACAGGGCTTTGGCCTTATCTGACTCAATGTGACAAAAAAGACTCACCAAAAGAGGGACAAACAAAGCAATTGGCCACAGTGGAGATGGTCACATCACATTGCTGAAATGTAATTGCAGACTGCTCCACAGACATCCTCTTCTAAGGGTATTACTCATATCTGCCTTTTCAGTTCTTTGCAGTGGAGCTGCATCATTGAATCACCACAACCCTGTGTCAAGAAGCCCAGTCCCATGCAGTGACAGAAACACTCCATACCTATGCAACCACAGCTGGCAGCAGCTGATTGATAAGAAAACCTGGCCATGCCCATCCACCCCAGAATTTCACAAAGGCACCAGCTAAGGAGAGAGACTTCCTTCAACCTCTCTCAACTGGACTGACTCCTCTCCTCTGCAATAAGTTTGAAAGTAAATAGGAGAGGACTGACAACTCTCCTCTGCAGTAATTTTGCAAGTAAATAGGAGAGCGTTATTTAAATCTACAGCAGCCTCCTAACACTTCCTTGGCCAGTGTGGAGTCTGTATTCCTCATCGGGGAATATTTTCTATTTCAATGTTGTGCCTTTATTACAATGCTACTGAACATTGCTGTATGGTGAACAACCTCTTCCGTAGCTACGCCATCAGCCTTTGTCTCTGAACACCACCACTGAATCCATACCTAGTGCACCCCAAGTGAAGGAAAATGTGTGTTTTTGAATCTACTTCCTATATCAGGTGACCATTTCCCATCAAAACCAGTGAGTGCTTTCTGTTGTCCTTAATGAACTTGTACCAAGATCAGTGAACTGTCACCTTCTTGCTCAAAAGTCTGTTTCTTCCCTGTAGAATATTATAGTTTTTAAACTTTGAATTATGTTAATGACTTCAGAAAAAAGAAAAGAATATAAAAGAATCCCAGCTATTTTTTGCACCTTCATTTTACTTGTAACTCTGGCAATCTGGCAGCAAAGTTACAGTAGGCACACTGAAAAAAATGTTGTCGTTTATCTTCATTAAAAAAAGTACAAATACGAACCTCTTTTTCAGAAATGCAGTTTCCACAGTGACCATGCAGTATCATCTGCTGTTTTTCATATGGTGGTGTAAGACACCCACTTTTGCTTGCTGATGTCAAAACAATAAATGAAAACTGAGAAATCCTGGCATGCATTGCTACATATTCTTAATATAGATGTGAAAATAGATACCACTCACAGTTTTGTTTAGTATAATCATTTGATCCTCTGACAGAGAAATGTCACAGATAAATATATATAGACTGATCATCAAAGTTATTTTATATGCCTTCTGCTATGAGCTTCAGTAAGGATGCTTGCTCAGGCAGTGGAAGCAGTGCTAGTTATATTGCCCTTATCCCATTTCCAATGCTTATTCTCTGGAATATGATCACTGTAATGCTGGCAGTGCCCAACAATCCCAGGCAGGTTCCATCCTGTACCAGTCACTGATGAGCCCCATCTTTCCAAAGCTACCAAATGCATTTCATAAAGTTTCTTTGTAGATCTAACTTCAAACTCATTTCTGTAAATAAAATTCCTATATCTTGTGTGAACCAAATGGGAAAAAAATGGTACTATGGTAACCCTATTTTTTTCCACACAGGTTGATAATTTTTTATGTTCTTAGCTATTCCAAATTACTATGCACCTCTCTCTCACTGGGACCTTTTACTTACTCATTGCTTGTATGATAGTATGCTTTGCTATTGGGTGAAGTTATCCAGGATTTGTGGTTTTGGAATGAAACTCCAGCCAATACCATAAATTGATACATTAAAAGTGAATTTGCTGTCCCTGAATAGCAGTTTTCCTAGACTGAAGATGTTATATTTTAACTTAGTAGGAAACATTAATTATTAATAGGAAATGCTGATTGGATTTAAATTTCTAGATATGTTTGATCAATAACTGGAAGCAGAAAGTAAGTCTCTCATATTTGATCCTCATTCACAGGCAGGATCTTCATTTCCACAGGAACAGTCAATGTCATTTTTACATGAAAGAGTTGACAGCCCTTGCTGGGGGCTGGATTTAGTCTCAACAATCTTTGACCTGGTGCCTTGCACAGTACTTTGAACAGTGCTCCAGGAATGAAGCAGTCTCACAAACTGCAGGTATAAAGCAGCCAGTTTTATATCCATGCCTCTGAGGAGGCAAACTGCTTGCTTTTGGATCTGCCCATTATCTGCTGGGTTGGGGGGCACTTAAGTGCAAAAATAACTGTAGGGAGATTAAAATGCTATGTTGTTATGCCAGATACTTCTATTATTACATCTAATTATTGTGAAAACCTTTCCCCAGTTCTCACCAGTAATTTTTTCACTGAAATAACGTGTCATAATAGTTGCTATCAAAGCTCTTTGATTCAACTATAGTAATTTTAAGCTCCTTAAACCATACTTGGAACTGTCTTGAGACAAGTTAACAGTGACATATGCACTGCACAACTCTGTCAGAGGCAAAGCAAAACCTGACTCCATGTGTCAATTTCTTTTTTTTTCCTGAAACTGATTTACTAACATGCTTTATACTATAGATAGGGTAGAAGTTCAAGTTTTAGTGCTAGACTTAGATGTTAAAGCAGCAGAGGACATGGACTTGTCTGAAAGTGTAAATTTTTAATTGCTCTTAGTGTATTTTCTTGTGTATTCTCCTCACTTATTTCAAATACCAGCAGGCTTGGGGAAGTTCTCAGCTGGTTACTATCCAGTTTTATTCATTTTTACTGAGACAGTAGCCCTAGGAGGTAGGAGCTTGGCTTGAAAAAAATCTAAGTTTCAGAAAGAATCAGCAGAAAATTTCAGAAAACTTTAAATGAGATTTTCCATAAAGATTTTGAAATTATTTAAATATCTGGTATCCTCCAGTGTGACCACCAGATTTGAGTTTCTCCTATGATATGATATATCTTTATTTCCCTAAATAGCTCAACAAGTCAATTATATGGCTGGTACTTTGTTTTATTCTGAGCTCTTTTATGTATACTGATGATACACTAAAATCACAGTTTCCCAGGATTTTACTCAATAGAATCCAATCTAATTGACTCTTAATACTTTAACTAAGAGATGAATTGTCAAAAAGCAGCAAATTAGGCAGGTTATAGATTAGGTCTAGAGTACATTTTGAGCTTTTTTTTTCATTGAAGTTTGCCATTTTTAATTCTGACTTATAAAAATGTAAATTATCAGACCATTTCTAATGTTTAAAAAAGATAAAACCAGGTAATAATATATTGACTACATTGCAGTATACTGTTGCAGAAGGAGAGGGATTGTCCCAACTTCACAGTGCTCCCAGGAAGGCAGAACACTGTTGCACAGGCCCCTTGTCTGTGTGTCCTGGTCATTATCTCAGCTAGCCCTCAAGTTTTGAAATATAACAATCAATTAGCTACAAAATATCCAGACCAATGATGACAGCTATTCTGTAGAATTAATCAAATTTTATATTCCCATAGCTGCTTTCCTGCCATGTGTCTAGGAACTGTTTAAGCCTAACACTTCAGAAACAACCTAAAAGGCAGTTCCTCTATCATGTTTTTATAATCAGGTGCATATTTTTATATTTTCTCATCTTATATCACCAATAAGGCTCTGAATCCCTCTCTGACTACCTATTGCTATATCAGCTTCAGTAAATTCTTTCCTTAATAGGCTCTACTACACAGTATCTTAAGAAAGCTTCTGGATAGTCTCACTTGGTCTGTCAAAAGGACTAATAAAGTTTACTTAGCACTTTGTCAGATTATGATTATTTTTATGTGGGTTGAATGCTACTCCTGTTATATTTAATCATGTCATGTTTGAAGAGCTGCAAGTGAAAAATCCAGTTGTAATCAAGAAACAATGTTTGCAAATCTTGAATAAACAATTTATACAATTTAAACAAAAGTGGAAATCAACTCTGGCATTGTAGTGCCTTGCACGATGATTTTTATTTTTTAAGACAAATTATGGTTTCATAACTTCCCAATAATCCAGAGTACAACAAGCATGTGAAATGAAATTTATTTTTTGTTATTATTTTCAGGTTTATTCCACTGCAGACATGAACAAAAGACCAAAATACTGACACTGGTTTTAGAGGATGGCAGTGCAGGTAGCCATGGCAACAGAGAACTCTGTGTGCTCCCTCCCAGGTATTTCCTGGATTTGACAGGCAATATCAACACACACCAAATTACTGCTGCCATAGACACATTTTGTCTGTACCAAAGATGGTGCGATGAGCACTGACTCAGCTACAGCCCCTGAGCAGCCCAGGTGTACTAAAATCAAAGTGTTTTCTTCTTCCAGTACTCACAGTCAGCCGTGCTGACTCTCCTGTGCACTCTGATGCTCAGGCAGAGAGTTATCTGCCCTAGCTTTATTGAAGGCAGTAGTTCAACCAGGAATGCCAATGTAGAGGAAATAAATTAGACATTTTCTTCCATAACAAGATATCTGTGGCACCATTGCAGACCTCTCCCTCATCCCTGAAAGTATTGAACTGACAAATGCTAAACATTTGGAGACAGTCAAATGAAATACAGTATTCCAATTCAAGTCAAACCATATGAAAAGAAATGCAGTGTTTTGTTATTCCTGATGAAAAATGAAAAAAGACAGAAAAAGTAGTCTTTCTGAGCACAATTTCGATGCTGTGTTCTCTGGGTTTTGTTAAGAAGTATTATTTTTAACTGGTTAACACTATTTTAAATTATTTTAAGTTGCACTGTTTGTGTACCTGACTGAATGGAAATTTCTGTGAACATAAATTTGTCTTTGCTTAGACAAAGGTTTTCTTGCATTTTTCCCTGATGCAGAGACTTTATTTTGCATTTTTCCTTTCTCAGTGTCACAGAATGGGTAGGATTCGAAAAGACCTCTCAAGATCATCTAGTCCAACCGTCCTGCTAGAGCAGGTTCACCAGGTTGTACAGGATTGCATCCAAATAGTGTTTGAGTATCTCCATGGAAGAAGACTCCACAGCCTCTCTGGGCAGCCTGCTCCATTGCTGTCACCCTCAAAGAAAATATTTTTTTTACTCATTTTCAGATGGAACTTCCTGTGTTTGAGTTTATGCTCATCACCCCTTATCCTGTCACTGGGCATCCCTGGAAAGAGTCTGGCCCCAGTCTCTGAACACCTGCCGTCAAAGTATTTGTATGCCTTGATAAGATCCCCCCTTCTTCAAGCATCTCTTCTCAGGCTGAAGAGGCCCAGCTCCCTCAGGTTTCCTCCTAAGAGATGTGCTCCAGTCCCCTCATCCTCTTTGTGATGTGGTTAAACTCTCATGGTGAGACTCTTCCAGTGATCAGTCTGAGGGTGGGTGGCTCCTTTCCCTTTCTGAGCTGTGTCCACTTAAAACATTTTTGAGAAGGGGCAGGGAAGAGAAGTGCTGCAAGATTGAACTGTTATGTTAATACTTAAAAACATCCTCCACTTCAGTAAAGTGTAACACATAAATTCTAAAAATTTGACAAATAGGAATGTTGTTTACCTGATACCACAGGGGTTCCCTGTGGAGGAGTTCCTATATTAATGATCTTTGAATATGGATTTGAGGAAGATTTTCAGGTCAGTCATAGCTGTCAGGGTAAACAAAGACCAATTCATTTCAAGGCCAGGGGTATTCTGACATGAGCCATATACTAATAGAAAATTATATGATAGAAACAGAATACCAGGTTGGAAGATACCTCAAGGATCATTTGGTCCAACACATCTTAGCAAATAAAGAATAAGACCCAAGAACTGCCCTTGAACTTGCAACTCTAAATGAACACCAGCAGATTCAGAATTCCTATCCAGCCATATTTTCAAAATATTTTTCATATTTTTCATTAAATGTAGTATATAAACATATTAAAATAATAATAGAAGTCCTATTTCTTAATGCTTGTGCATGTCATCCATTAGCAATATGACCAGGAGATCTGCCAATATTTGTTTTTTCATTTTGCTATCTCTGAGGCCTGCTGCACAATTAGTCAATGTAAATAAAAGCTACAAATCACAAGAAAAAATTTTTAGAAAGTACATCATTCAATATGTCTCATTGCCACAAATGTGCTATAGTGTTTCCCTTGCAGATTTTTAGCAATCACCATGAAATTTCCTAGAGATTTATTAAGTAGCTTGTCTCAGACAACTCAGTGTGTGTATTCCAGCTAATTTGGTGATATTCTATAATTGCCCTGAAATTAAATTCTGTTATTGGTGTCCACTACATACATAGCAATAGCCTAGAATAGATATTATATAGCTATTTAGCTATTATTAGCTAAATATTTATTGTATTTATTAGCTAATATATATTATTATATAGCTATTCTATTATTAGCTATTTATATAGCTATAGGCACAGAAATGTACTTGGGGATATTAAAATGTTCCAAAAATATATGTATATTACATTGAAATAAGTAAGTACACTGTTTTCTTAACCAAGTGACTTAAAGTGTGTTGTTGGGAGTTTGTTTTATTTTCTTTTTAATCATATGGACAAGTTATTTATTTTAAAGAGTGGTAAATATCCTAAGCTGTACCAGAACTTCAAAAGTTAAAAAGGTAAAATGGAAGTTTTAAGTTCATTGTTATTTTTAGTTATTTGTCAAACTGTATGAAGGATTTCAAAAGTTTGACCCTTTGGAGCCCCTTCCATCTACGCAAACCTCTAACCCAGTTTTTCAGTTCACAGAATGCATTTTTCTCTTCTGTTTTACTTGGCTTGAATTTCAATTGGAACTTCTCTTTCCCACAGTGTACTCTGAAATGTCAGATGAGAGAGAGAGAGATTAAGCATTTTCTTAATGGATGGTGGAGTCAGCAGCAAAGGTCTGTGACTTGTTAACTTAGAGTCAGCACCCTCTTTTGTAGTGCATATCCTAATTCATCACCATGCTCTTCAAATTTGAAAACACATTTATAATGTACCCTCAGGAAGCATGCCCTGGCCAATGTGCTAAAGGAGGAGCGTGCACAGCAACCCTCACCCTTACTGTAGGACATCCAGCCAGCCCTTGCAGTGCAGGACAGAAAGGCACCCAGTACTGCAGCAACTCACATCATCTATTTCTCATCAGCTACACCGATTTCAGTAATGCCAGTAAAATATTCTAAATCTTTGCACTGCCTGTTGGAAACACCTGATGAAAAAGCAGGCTTTGCATGGTTCTTCCAACATCATTGTATGTGAAGTTGAGGTTGGTTTATAAAATAAACTGATGAAAAGTAATGATGTGGTTCACTTTTGAAACTTGCCATAAGAGCAGCAAGTAATATGACAGAGCAAAAGACATTACGTTACTTTAGCCCAAGTAGTCTGTTCTGGTCTCATGCAGTCATGCATCTCCTAAATAAAAGACAAAACTGAGGAAAACTAAGTCTAACTAAAACTAAGTCACAGCTCTGTAAAAGCACCAAAAATCATGGCTTGTACATATCTATTCCAGGGAAGAAGGATCTGACTGCATCTTCACTGGGCAGCCGTGTTCACCCTTCGGCTGTGAGAGAGTATTCAACCACAGGGTTCCTGTTTTCAAGCATTGCTCTGGATAGCATGTATTTCTAGCACTGTAGCTGCAACACTATCAAACTTATCTTTCTCCCTATAACTGTAAATGGGCTTGGACTATCAGCTAGCTGTTATCCTGCAGGAAACACCCTCTCACTTGATCAGTGCTGTATGAATCTACAATACAGACAATTGATTATGCTTGCACATCAGTATCAACTGTGGGTACGACCGCTTTCATTTTCTCAGCAAGCAATAACACAAATTCTTGACACGTATTATAACTCATATTTCCCAAGCTGCTGTCAGCCATTCTGCTGAGAGTAAAACTGTGGTTTTGTAGAGCAGCTGACAAGATGATGCTCATGCATAAGCAGATAAGGTAGAAAGCCAGTCCTGCGGGATGGTGTGTGCTGTGCTCAGAGACATTTTAGTGTGTGTCTTTGAATGCAAGTGCAACCTCATTATTTTTGGGAGCTGACTCAGATGTTTAATATCATGTATGTGTTGACCAAGTTGGCAGAACTGAAGCCAGAAATACTGTGCACTTTGCAAGGCTGAGCCCAAGGGGCCTTTTATCTCAAAAAACAATGGTTGCTGATCATACTGCAAAGTCAGCCACTCATTACTGTTACATGCTGAGCACCAGTCAGCTGCTCTACAAAATGCAACAAAAAGCAGTTAGAATAAAGCTTTGCGCTAAGATTATTTAATGATTTGTTGAAAGATTCTAGGCAGAAGTGCTAAAAGTTTGAACCAAATTGTAACATTATAAGTTTATAAACTTTCAATTACTTCATATATGCTGACTCCAGTGTAGCCACATGCTTCACACTGAAAGCAGAATTTGGCTCTATGACAACTTAAAAAACAAAAAAAGCTTTCAAACCAGTTTGTGGATAAATACTTTGTACGAAAAACCTTTGTATTTCAAAAGAAATTACTTGCAACACTTTCTGTTTAGACAGTGTTTTTTCAAATCAAGTCATCCTTAGGAAAATCAAAAAAACATATATTTGTATTAAAACATGGGAGTTTTTTTAGGATAAGAATTCTAAATATTCATGACATACATAGCTATTTTTCAGCTACTAGTGATACTTATGGGGCATTTTACTAATTCATCTTTACATTCTGATAGGAGAAAGTCTGTTAGCGGAATTGAGACACTATAGCAACTGTTCACATAGTTTACATATAAAACATGCAGATGGGATATACTCCCCTAGGTGATCACATCTAGTTTAAAACTTTTGACCACACTCACTGTGAAGAGTTTTTTCCTTTCACTATCTTGTGTTTGATGACCTTGATGAAGTTCGTTTCTGCTATCTTGACACTTTTTGCAGTATGCACTGTGAAGATTCTGGCTCCATCTCCTGTATAGACTTTCATGAAGTAATAAAGAAACCAGTGAGACCCTCATGAGCCTCCTCTTCTCCAGACTGAACAAATTAAAGTCTATCAGCTTTTCACACTATGTGCTCCAGCCTGCCAAATGTTCTGACGGTTTTACACTCCAGTTTTTCAATATCTTTGGAAGCACAAAAGTGTGCTTTTCACGCTTCTTTTTTTTTTTCTTGTGTGCAGGAAAGGCTAATAGTTCCCATGAGATGGTGCATTGGCAATTCCTCTGCAACATCCTCAGTCTGGGTTTGTGACAAGCAACAGACTTCTTCAGATTACTAGTGTGTAGGTAAATTGACTCTTACATAACTGGAGTAGCACATACTCAAGATGATGATCTGTATTAATTTTGCCTATGAAATCAGGTTCAGGATATCCCAGCACAGAGTCATGCTGGCACTAGACTGGAAACTAGAAGCACTATAGGAACATTTCCATTGAAGACAATGCAATTGGAATTTTAATACACAAACTCTATGATGAAAAGCAGTATGTATTAAACCAAGCAGAAATCTTAACTAATGTGGCTTTATTCCTCCCAGAACTCAAGGTCCTCCTTTTATATACAGCTCTGTAAATTCTACATTGTACTGCAATGTGCAGTATAGACTGTCTTCAGCAGAGCCAACTGCATTCACTGTGACTAGAGCCTGAAAACTTCCTTGTCCTACCAGATGGCATAGTTTTTACTCCTGACACAGAAATGAACTTATAGTTGGTCTTTAATACTTTAAAAGGAAAAGCATTTAACTCCCATTTTGAAATCTGTTTATCTGCTTTTTCAGTGCAGATAGTACTTCTGACAGCCCACTTCATATTAATCCTGACATCTTTGATGGTCTGATGGTCTGTTTCTACATGAAGAAATGGTATTTTTCTGCTATGCTGGCATTTCACATCCCACTAAGTTCAGAACAAAGGTGGTTTTGCTGTGTTGCTTGAATGTTAAGTCTAGAATAAGAGCTGACAATTTAAGACATGATTGATATGCAGAATCTGCATCAGATTCTTAAAAAAAAAGTACTGTCCTGATGAAATCCACAGTGTTTCCTAGACTGGTGCATTGAAAGATAAACGTACTGCTATCAATAAATTAACATTGCGTGCTAGATAACACTAGTGTTAATTCTCTTATAACAGTTACAAGAATCGTTAATACGATTCTTTATACTTCATCCACATCTGAAGCATGTAATTTTGCTTCAAACAGACAAAAATCAGTCTCAGGAGGTGGTAAATACAGAAAACCTGGATGCTTTCTTTGTGCCCTCTTCTAACTCTACATGGTGTCTACATGATGGCATCAGAAGATTGAAGGCTATGTCAGCCTGTACATATTGGGGATAGAGGACCAGGAGAGATGCAAAACCTGTTTTCTTGTTGCTACTCCAGCCAAGGACAATTCAACACCAGCTGAACTACCAGTTTAAAGCTCATGCTTTAAAGCTTCTCCGCTCTATCATGTAATACAAAAGGAATATTATATTGTCTGCCTCACAACATATCTCACTGAGCTCTTTTCTAATCTGTTTTCCACAGCTTTGCTGGAGCAGTCATAGGGATTTGGTAGGTTTAATTTTATTCCTTTGAAACTATGCTTATTTGTTGATTTTTTACTGTAATCAGCTAAGGCAGGTGTTGGGATTCAACTGCAACTGTAATTATAGTTCATTTAAATGATACTGAAGCGTGGTTTAGCATCATGCAGCTAGTAGGATCAGCTTTATCCCAGAAACTTAATGCCTTTACTAAAGATAGGGAGTCTAATAGTTTATGTGAAATGTATAATGTCCCTAAATGTTCCTAAATAGTATTAAAGATCATCCTCAATCAATTTTATGATGTTAGTGCAAAATTTACACAGTAAAATATCTGTGTCTCGACAATAACAAACACTGGTGCATTAGCCTTGAAACTACAATTAACTTTTTTTTTGATCTCTTGACTTAACATTGTGTCACAGCATAAACACCAAGTTCATCTTTAAGCTGTAAAGATGCAAACGGGACAAAGCTAAGTTCAATCCTCTTTTACGAAAAATCGTCCTCTATTTTATGAAAAGTTTTCCTCTGTTATGAAAAATCCTGCATGTTCTCTTTCTTACTGTGGTGTCTCTTATCAATGAGACATATCAGCATACAGCACTTGTAAGCAGATCTGCTGAAAGTAATTATAAACAAACCAGACTGGGCCTGTTCACCCTCACTGTGTTGTGTAAATTTAATTTTGGTAATGTTTTTTTTTTTTCTTTTTTTTTTAGCTTTTTCAAGATATTTTCTCATATTGCAGGTTTACACCAAGCAGCAGACTGAAAGAGCTATATAAAGATAAAGACTCCATAAAAAGACACCGATGCAAATATTTTTGTAATCTTCTGAGTGGTATGTCTCATACTGGTGGCCCAAAAATACATGGCAAGAGTACACCACCCACACTGCAGCACTTCTCATGCACCAGGGTGGGGAACAGAGAATTATCCTTTAGTCATTCTGCCCATTTTGAGCAGCTGACATTTGTGCAGTTGTAAAAAGAGAAAGCTTTCATCTACTATGGGATATTGGATCTTTTAATTTGTTGAAAACAGGGCTCATTTATAACCTGGCCTAAATGGGTTAGATAATTTTCTATACATAAGCACATATACACATATTTATAAACTCTATACATAAATACGAAAACATTTTAAGCTTCTGTGTGTCTTCCCTGGTTTGCAAGGCCAAAGAATTCACGAAGCAACTAACTTAGAAAACACTGGTCCTGCAGAACTGCAAAAAGCAAGAGAAACAGTTCCTAAACTTGTATGTTTATTTTGATTTACTGCTGAGAAACACAGATGAGAAGAATTTTGCTTGCCTCCTGTTCTCTCATAAATTACTAGGCTAGTTACAATAGAAAAGTTAAATCTGATTTTGGGAGTAAGGACCTTGGTAAAACACATGCCCAATGGATTTGTATACATAGATTGTCACATTATGGATGAACAATAGCAAAACTAAATGTTGTCACTGCAACAGATCCTTCCAGCAATATTTACTGAATAATGATTTGAATGCACTGCAGCATAAAAAGGAATTCTGTACGTGTTCTCCTGCTGCACCCAAGAAGGGATATCAAGGCCCAGCTTAAATATGGTAAAGAAAGGAGGCTGTGATGGAGCAGTTTTCTATTCTGATTTCAAAAAACCATCATTCATAAACTGCCATTTTCCATTCCTTTCCAGAAACTTTGTGGAAAGAAGATATTTTCTGCTTAAAATCAAGTTGTCTAGAATGCCCCACTGTATTTTTTGTGTGAGAGATACTCAGTATTTTAGAGGGCCTAGCCCAAAGCTTCCCATATTCTGTAAAAGACTGCAGAAGGGTGATGTTCTTTCTATTCTTCTATTTTGCTCAGTTGGCTTGTCCTGCATTTTGTTATGGGCTGAAAAAACTTTCAGACAGACACATAAAAATCTAGCCATTCAAAATTAATCCTTAAAAATGTATGTATAGACTCTATTTATAGATATATACATCTACTCTAATGATATACTGTTTCTGAATACTTAAAAAATGGAAACAGATTTATATATGTATTTATGGAGTGTGAAAGTCTAAAAAACTAAATTTTATCTATCACACATGATGAAAAAAAATTAAAAGTATCATATTCATAAAGCTTTTGATCATTTTGTGCATTGCTAGTTACCAAGACTTACCTTCCAGGTGGTTTCTGAAATGAGTAAATTAAAAGATTTCCAAGGGCTGCAAAGCACTAAAGGAAGGGAAGGAAAGAAAACCTCAAAAAAGCTACCAAGAGAAACAAAGACAACATAAAGAAAGACAGAACGGGCTCAAATTCAGCTAGCAATTCATTAATTCCTTATCTCAGTGGTGGGAAATACTCAGAAACAAGAAATTCAGGCAGTTAATAAAGGAAAACAGCAGCTAAAAGGCTTAGTCCAATGTAATACAACCCAGAACCCTAATCTCTCTCTTATTTTGGAAAATCTTCCCCCTTAAATAAATTGCAGTATATATTTTGCAATAAATTTGTTTATTTAAATTTTAAATGGCATGGAGAATTATTTTCTAAAGCACCTATTTCTTCAGTGGAGATTCTATGATATTTGCTGAAACTTCATATACTTTATTTCCCAGCTCTCTGAACCTTGATGGAAGTCAGAAGGTCAAAAATAGGAATCTTTCATAATTTCTTCTATTTCAGTTTTTATCATAAGTTTACTGTTCTGCAGTTTCCAGCCTTCCTTCCTCTCTTTTATGCAGCTCTATTCAACAAGGCTCAGCTTGTACATATATTATACTTAGTTATAACAATTGCTTCCTATAATCAGAGCAAATTACTTTTGCTGTAATTTGTCTTTGGAATCCGTACTAAGCTGCTGAACTTTTGTGTATTAATCCATAGCAGGAAAACATGAATATTTCTGACAGGTTTTCAGACTGAAGCAAACATTACCGAAATAAACACAACACAATGTGTTCGCAATTAATTAGTTTAACCAGGGCACTTTAATTTCTCACAGACAGAAATCTGAATGAATTCAAAGAAAAATAATTTAATTATAAATATACTTGCAGTTGAGCATAATGGTGCCATCAATTTTTTAGCGGACTCCACATTACAGTCCGTGGGGGATCTGTTAAAATATTGATAGCAGGATATGGCCCATTATGAGGACACACATTGTGTTCTATTTCAAACAGAGAATTAATAAAGATTTGTTTCAGGAGGATGTAAGAAGGATAAACAGTAAGGCTTATTTCAGTATGTCACTGGAACATAGAAGGAAGCCTATTGCCTTCCACTTTTTACTTTGCCTTGTAGCATGAAATTTATTCATGAAAGAAAGAAAGAAAGAAAGAACAGTGTGAACTAAAATATTTATATTACTATATACATATATATATTTATTTATTTATTTGTTTTCCCCCTCTATTATATAATAAAAACTAGAGTCCCCAAATGGACCCAAGTACTCAAGGAAGTGAAATTCTTTTATTTCTTTCTTGCTTTTATCTCATACAGGTTTACCAGAATGGCAAAAGATTTTCCATTGTTCTGAGGGAAGGAAATAAAAGCCTCCATTTTTAACTCAACCTCCTTGAATCCTTACAGAATGCATAACAGTCACAGACACTAACACAGTATTTCCTATCTTTTGTCTTTTTCTTTTTTCCTTAGAAATAAATACCTTTTATAAATGCTCTCTATTTAATACTTTGCAATGCTCAAAAGAGGAGGAGAATATAACACTGGTGGCAACTTACTCTTCTGAAATTTTATGTGATACTCTGTTCTTATTTTTCACTATGTTCCCACATAAAGCCTTCACTCCTCCCCCTAATTCATTTCCTCTACCTGGGAGAGAAACACAAGTGTAGTGAGGAAGCAGAGGATAACACAGACTGTCAAGCTGGCATAGTTCTTAGGACCCAAGAATTCAGACTGACAGTCTCCTTCTGTTTGTTGTACACTGGGTTCATCTGCCATTTTGGGGCAGTCAAAACAGCCTTCTTGGGAGAAACAGGAAATTTATTGCCTTCTAGATAGGGATCTTAAAACCTTATGAACAAATCCTTTATTTTCAGGTTTCATAGTTTTAGTAAAGTGGAAGCTTACATAACTTACTGTTACTTATTTTAGCAGGCACAGCAATATAGGAAGATGCAGAGACAGCCAGCTGACAATGACAACATTTTGGCCGAAGGAAGTTTCTGGCTTTCACTGTTGGCAGGGCAGGGATATCTCTCAGAGCACTGATTAGGGGGCTTATAGCTCCCCTTATCCCCCAGAAGGGATAGAAATTTGGAGTGTATGTCCCAGCTGCCAAGCCTGATTTGAAGCTGGAAACAGTTTATGTCAGATCCCCTATGCAAGGGCAATTAGAATTGATAAGTCTTGGAAACACATATGGCACCTGTACAAATGCCAAAACAGCTCAGAATTGGTGAAATTATGCTAAATAATGATTAAAATAATCAGATTTGACTGAGCTATCAAAAAAAGGGAAAATAAAAAAGTTTCTTGTTTTCTTTTTCTCCATCTTTCACCTGTGTTGTCCAAGTCTGTACTAGTACAGACGTCTGATCCTGGTCTCACTGACATCAGTTTCAGCAGGGCAGGAGTTACAACCTTGAACCTGTTCAAGCATGGCAAATGAAGAGGCTCCAGCTGACTGCAGCTTTGTACAGAACAGAAACTAGCAGTCTCAGGGTCATCGAGTGCCTGATAAAGCTGCATTAACACTTGGTGCAAGAAGGATGTCCCCTCCTGTAACTAATCAGGTCAAGAAGTCAAGTTTTTTGGTTTTTTTTTCAATAGAAGGCTTGAAAAAGTACTTAATATTTGTTTACATGGAAAGATGTTTATATGGAAAGGTCTTTATATGAAGGTCTAGAGCTTTGCATCAGGCAATATGATGGGGATACTCCTTCAATGTCAGGTCATGTTTTGTGGACATATGGACAGCATGAAAAGAGGATTTTAAGAGTTCCAGCACTGAGATAAGGAATAAGAGATAAGACTATCTGAAGAGGAAAGGGTTAATCTCAGAAATCCTTAACTTCAACTCCTAATAAGATCTATGGAAATTGGAGACTAATATTTCTTTCTATACTCATCATTTTACAGGCATAAAAAATGCATGTTAACTAACATATCTATAAATCAATAAACAAAAAAAAAATAATGAAATTTGGATGGCACAAATTTGTTTTCACAAGTTTGCATTGAGAGAATATATCAAATAGTCAAAATAATTTAATTTCAATTTTCCTTTGTATTAAAGCGAACTTCTCTAGCATTTGTAAACTTTTTTCTTTAATATTTAAGGTAAAAAAGAGCTGTTGAATAAATACATATTTATTATCTAAGAGACAGTCTTTCTTGTGTACCATCCATCTATCCCAGGAGTAGCACTATTGAAGTGAATGAAGAATGGCATCCAGTAGAAATCAAACAGTGGGAGTAGATATTGAGTTTACATGTTGCCTTACATCTGCCTTATCTGTGTATGTCATGACTGCCCTTGAAGCCAGCATGCCAGTAGTGTGAAGAGGGTTTTGCACCTCAGCTTTCTACACTTCTTGCTTTTGGATGTAGTGATAATGGCAGCTGAGTGTGAAGCTAGGCTACTAACATGAGCTTAGTCCATAAGCAGCAGCCTTTTTCATGTACCAGAAATTTCATTTTTTTCCAAAAGAGCCAGATGGAAGTAACAAGTGATATGTTATATACACTGTATTTCATGTGCCTGCAATGCCCAGAACAGCTGCCTGAGAGAGATCAAAACAAATGAATGGTCAGTCTTTATTACTTCCAGTATGTAGTGTCATTACCTGAGCTGAAACCAGAAAAATGGATGCAAAGTTTCTAAGTAAGGACCTAAAGCTGCAGAAATGAAACAGCAGCCAGGGTGAGGGTTTGGTGGTGACATGGCTCATCCTGTGCTATAGCTCTCAATACCCACTCCTACACATCACATCAGGAGTATTACATTGTACATTTGTGTATACAGTTCATTTACAAAATGCTGAGCAACACCAGCATATGTACTTCAAATATGTTTCAAGTTATTCCACTTCATATGATAAAAGCAAGGGTTTATCTACATTAAGTACTGCAGAAGTAAAAATATTTCCTTTGAAGTAACAAATAAATTAATTCTTCTGGTGTCATCTAGGGACAGGAAAGTTAAATTGCTTTAGACAATGCCTGTCAACCCATTGCATACGATAAGCTACATTCAATCCTGTGAAACATTCCTTTACATAGAAAAAAGCACATTACAATTGCATATTTGTTCTTGTAAACATTGCTCCGAGTCTGTGTATATGAGAGTAAGACACAGTGAATCACCTTTTGGAAAAACAGAATTCATATGGAAAAATTGTTTTACTTGGAACCTGAGACACAATGTGCTGCATGATATTGCAATACACGTTACTGTTGTCATGTTGTATCCTACTTCTTTAGAGGAAACAAGGGAGAAGAACATTAGTCTTTCACCCAGATAAGATGAGAAGAGAGATGTCTGTGAAGATGTGGATTGGAGGAGGAGAATGTTCCTCTGGTGGGTAGAAGCCTTGGGAGGTCCAAGGCAAGGGAGGGCAAGAGGGAAACAGAGCAGCCAGGGGTGAGGCAGTCGCAATCAGATGATCAATCCGCTGCATTGTAAAAAACCAGGATTTGTCCCAAATACACAACTGCATTTCCTAAACCTTCATGACACAACTGAGTGTATTTCCCTAATCGTGTTTAAAAAGTAGTTGCCTATGTGCCATTCCCTCGGGAGGTTAGAGATGAAGCTTTTCTAATATGTAGGAAGTTCAGTGACCATAAAACTGTATTAAGCAGCCATTTCTCAAAAACATTTCAAAATATGTCTATCTATGTGTTAAACTACAGCAGAGAGCAAAAATTACAATAAATCTCCTTTATACATGGTATCTATATTTAACCTATGTTTGCTTTCTTCTTTCTGTGAGATTTTATACATAATTTTTCTGCTGGTGATATTTGACAGAGTCAATAAAGGAGATCAAAGAGTAGAACTAAAAATAATCAGAATTATTTCTTCTCCTTCCTCCTTTTCACACTTCCCATTTTCTGTCAGTTCTGTTTAATTTATACTTTTTCTGCTTCTAGTAAATCTGTATCCATTTAAATTCAGCCAAAGCTCTGACAATTATACTTTTTTTGCTCTGGTATACCAGTGATAATAAAGATTCTACTGGATAAAAATTTCTGTTACTTAACAGAAACCTAAGGTATGACTCACATATTAGGTAATCAGTATTTTCCATAAAACCTAGTATTCTCTATTGGTAAGACACAAAGTTTTTAAATTTCAGAGATCAGCAGGCACATGCCCTGTAAATAACACTTCCTGCTAAACTTTCAGTGGTTTGTGATTTTATTGTTTTTCTTTCAGCCTGCAATATGGGCAAGATGAATTGCCTGCAAAAAGGCAATATGAATAATTTCAGAAAATTTATCATACTCTTTAAAATAAATTTCTTGGTGATTTAATATGATTACTATTTGAAATTAAAAGTTCTTCTATTAATACATGGTACACTAAGAGATAATATATTTGCTAGCTAAAACAATTAGCTCTTCTAATCCAACAGAAGCTTCAATGAAGAGCTTTGCAGCAGCCTGGCTTGGTGAAAGAGACTTGTATCGGCCTCCTTCACTAACAAACTCTTGAGATGCTACATTAAACTCCATGTTTGTGAATGGACCTGGGAGGAATCCTTGGTGTTACTGAGAATGAATAAGTCAGTGCCATGCTTGGACCCAGGGCAGGAAGGTCCATTTGGATGCTTTGAGATTCCTCCTGGAGCCAGTGAGTCATTCCAGCAGTTACTTTACAGACCCTCAAAGAGAGACTGGTACCCAACTGCACACCACAGCCTACTCTAGTAACCTATTTCAGAAGTCTCCCATGTATTTCTACAACAGGACACCAACACCTGCTCTTCTGATATTAAGAAGAGGCTCTTTCGTGTCACAAATGACAAAACCATCTGTGGGACAGCAGCAGTTTATGCATTGAGGTGATTCATAAAACTGAAATAGAATTAAAGCAGATGGAGGGAAATTGACCCCTGCTTAGAATTCCTATGCATATGAGTTGTCTAACCTTGAGATCTTTTTGTTATTGTCAGCTCTTTGACAACATTAAGATTGAAAGAAAGGACAAAATGCAACAACACCTCAGTTTTGGCAATTCTAAAGCTGTGGCTGCTAGGAAAAAAGGATGATTATGGTAAATATTCAGATTTTCAGCTCATTCATGAATGCAGTAAGTAGATAATATTTTTACCCATGAAGATTTAGAAGCTGTTATAAATAATCCATCCATTATGGACTTGTCCAGAAACTGGATTGTCTATCTGTACATGTTAGTAAAGAAACAAGGGCTTGGCTAAGTGTATGCTATACAAACAGGCAGAGCAGATTTTGTCAGGCTTTTTCCTGAGTATAGGTAAATATTGGGAATATACTATTTGAATGATAATCTGATTGTAGACATGTTTCCATCACACACAAGTAGGCTGGCTTGTAAGGTTGCCTAGTTCAATCAGATGTTAACTAGGAAAATTCACAGAGTAGTTACAAACAACTTAAAAATGCATCCAAAGACAATAAATAAAGCATAGAGTACCTGGGTATAAAAGAAGTGGATAAAAATTCTCAAACTACTTTAGAACATCTTTGGTTTCAGCTATTTCAGTATACAATCTAAACCCAACAATACAAAAATCTCTTTTGCAAGAGAACCAGGTCCAAACGTTTCAGACCAACAGCATAAGTTGTGGCCATTCTGTATACCAAAACAGGCTAAATTTTTTTATCAGAACAATCCCTTTTAGAAAGTCCAGATTTTTTTTTATTATTTTGACTAATAGCTTTCAAGACATATGCATTTTTAGATTTTGATACAATGAAACATTTATGGCTTAATTCAATTTGCAATTCAATTACATATTAAAACCAGAAAAATTCAAAAATTAAATCACTGACAAGGTCATGTTGCTGCAGCTGTTCAAACAGATGTACCATCACCTCCAGAACCTGTGAAGTTATGTTTCAGTCTAAAGCTTACTAAATTAAGCAAATTTTTTTAGAAAGAATGGCAGGTAAGGAATCTTTTGAATCTTTTCTCCCTGGTCCTGAAAATTCTTCCTTATTTGGATGCATGTTGGACAGGCTTATTAACAAGGTCTATTTTAGTCTTTTGACTGAAAAATCAAACTGAAGGAGACCAGGACAGACAGACCAGGACCAGAAAATGATTTTTACTTTTTTGTTTTGTTTTGTTTTTGTTTTTCCCTTGGTTTTGATAGTTTGTTTTGTGGGGTGTATTTGTGCTTTTCTTAATCAGGAAAAATAATGAAATACACTTCTGAGGTTAGAAAAGCTTTTATAAAGAGACAATCTTTAACATACCACTTACAAATGATACTAGTTAAGCTACAGTGATATTTATATATTTCCTTTCTAACTGAAAAATCCATAGCTTTGTAAATAACTTAGTACACAGTGATGCTGCCTGTGATAGCTTTGAAGCATGCTCATTTCCTTAGAGGGAATATTAGCAACTGGAAACAGAACAAACCCTTCCTGAATACCCATCAAAGGGTTTTTCCATCATCCACATTTTCGCTTTTAAAATAGGTTTAAAATTAAATAACTTTTTGTTTGTTTGATTATTTGTAATTCAGACTTGTGGTAAAGGAGCTGTGGTTCTGTTACAGGAAATGTTATGGGTGATGCTGATGGCAGCACGTGGGTGTGTAGGAGGACAGTGAGCATTGGTGCATGTGTCTGCAAAACCATGCATGTGCTTTGTGGGTTTTTTGGTCGCTAATGTTAAGTAATTTGAAATTATTACAAACATATTAAAATGGACTTTAGACTCTGCTTTCTTAATATTTTTCCACCTAAGGAACTACCTCAAGAAAATCATGTTAAATCTAATGATACTGAATAAGTCCTAGGAAAGCGATGAAGCTAACAGGTGCATATGATCTTTACTCCTTGAGGAAGAATGCCTTTTATTCTGCTGGCTAAAGGATATTTTTACTTCAGATTTAAGGATGCATGATCCAGCTGTGCAAAACTCCTCCATCACAGGGCTCTAATTTTCAAGACCTTTTTCATAAACTAGTTATTATAATAAGAGCAAAATCAAAAACCGCTTTAGAAGCTTTTTAATTTCTCCCCATCAACTTTATGAGTGTTGGTTTGGACAGAACAAGCCTAGGCAGTGCAGGCACATAGTTATTAATGCCTATCTGGCAGCAAGAGCAGTGGCACTTGGTGTAATCTACTAGTGGAAATTTTCATAGAACAGCTAATATGTATGGACTTGGAAATTCGGGGGCAAAAGAATAAAATCACTCAGTGGTGCTTCTCTTTTATGAAATTCACAAATTTTTTTATTCTTACATATATTTTTTTCTTTTGCCAGGTAGCTTTTTTGCTGGCTTTTCAGAACTTGACTTCTTTTCTCTTTTTCTTATTCTGGTTCTAGTCATTGTATTAAGTCAATTTCAGATTTCATTCTTTTGTTGTCTTATTATCATATTTAGCTATTCAAAACTGAGAGCATGCTACTTTGTACTGATTTAATACAAAGAATCTACTCATAGACTTATTCCATCTAAAGGTCTACAGAACAAAAGGAGTGTCAGGCTCATTATAGGACAATATGCTCTGCAAGGAACTAATTCTTTGTTATGAATACAAGTGAGAGGTGAAGGGATAATGACAAATGTTCTCATTTAACATAAAATAGAAGGTTTCTGCCAAGATGTAGAAAAAAATTACTGTAGGAAGTTTAAGAACGACAAAAAGACACCCATATCTTTTGGGGGGAGGCAGTGAGAAATCAACATTTTATTTTGTAGGAAATCAATGCTAAATATGTTTAATATGTCAAATTCAGGTGATAATACACATTCATCTATAGTCAGTCTTAAGCTAGTTAATATGTGGTTGTTCTTACACCATCAGTGCTCAGCTGACACAATGCACTGGGCTTCACAAAGATTATTGGAATACCTCTTTCCTGGTGTTATTTCATAAGAAGTGCTCTACTTCTGCTGTGGAGAGAGGAGGGAGGGGCAGTCTCTGAGTCAGTTCTCTGTAAGCCAGTCCATTTCTATCTCCCCACAATAAATGTTTTATTCCTTACCGGGGAAGGCAGAAGGAAATTAAAAAGCAATAAAAAAGGAGAAAAGCTACCTGACAGTACCCTTCACTATTGCTGGAAGTACAAGGAACACAAAAAAATAGAATGCAAAAGAGGAATGGGGGGTGAGGAGCAGGAAAGTAAAAACGAAAAAAAAGAAAGATCTGACAGCCAGGATGAATAAAAAAATATAGAAAATTCCTCAGTAGTGCAGTTTCCATTTGTTTGAGTGCTCCCAGAGAAGAAAACAGAACTGCCTGCATGTGTGTAGTCCTGTAAGTCCTGTAAGAAAGAGGTTCCTTCTTTGGTATTTTTATATTTTTCCTAAAAAAAAACTCACATACAAACAAACAAAAATAAAACAAAACCAAAAACCAAAACGGAGTTCCAACATGAAAAGCATGGAACTATTTTTTTTTCTCCCTGTGAATTTTGAGCTAGGTTTTCATTATCTAGTCATGATTTGTCTGATTAGATAACTTGAGATTAATGAGGTCACTGTAGCTTAGTATTTATTTGCATTTACTAATATCAAACAGCACAGTTTTATAGGGTGGTGGGGGGGGAGGTGTTGCAGGCTTTTTTATGATGAATTAGAAAGCCACCTCCAATCAGTTTTTAGAAGTATGATGAGCCTATTCAAAATTTCCAGAATTCCGTAGCAACTGCTGAGAGCTAGATTCTGATGATGGTAACACCTTTGCTCTGTAAGCAGCCCATTATACTTTAACTCTGTGCAGACCATGCTAAGAAGTTGCAAACCAGAATGATCCAGGAATAAAAACTGAAAATAAGAAACCCATACCTAGAGTACTGGTTTGCCATCAGTAAGCATTTGACATGGTAAGTAATTAGAATAAAAGAAAAATATTTATCTATACAAACCAACATTTGCAAAACAGAGGTCAAAATAATTTTATTTGCAAATGTTCTTGCTTTTCCAGTGATGACAATACAGTATTGTATTCCATTTTCTTTTGACACAATAGGATTTCCAGAATAGTGTCCCTTTAACTACTCACAATAGTTCCCCACAAAATCAAGGGTAGATCCAGATGTTTGCATAACAGTATCTAAAAGAGGAACTTCCTGAGCTTGTACAAGAATATTTTCATGAGCAATAATTTCTATAGAAAATTGAGAGAGAATATGTATAGGAACTAGGATGTTAGCATATATTTGTCCTCTCACAGCATCCAAACAAGTAAAAAATGGCTGGAATCCATCATACTTAACACAATGCAAACAGAACCTTCTTAACAAAAAGCAAATGAGCAATCTTTATAATTACATAATTACAAAACTTTATTCTAATTTAGAATATCAGAGACTGAAATATTGAATGAGAACTACTTTTATGCACAAGAATTATACTTGAACTTATTTTAAATATTGCTAAAACAGCATGTGATTTGAATGCCTCAAATGTGACTGCCAATTTGTGCACAGGTTTTTTTCTTCTCACATCATTTTAACAGCTGAATTAAGCTCATACGCAGAGACTGTGAAGAAAGGGTAGCAGACAAAGTCCACAGCAGTGGACTACAGTATATAAATCAAACATTTCCCAAAACTGAGCTTATTTATGAAGAAATACCAAAACTTTTGCTAGATATGAATTCTTATGCCTACAGGAATCAATTCCCTAATGTGGTTATAAAATGTGAAAAAGGCTAAAACGTGTTGCAGCATACATGCACTTCATGATGTTTGCTCCCTGCACTCCCTAATTCCCTGAGCTTCGTGCTCCCTTTCGAAGCACTCTGCAGCTGCTTTCCTGCTACCAGCCTGCCTGCCTAGGCTTCCTTTAATGGAAACCAAGCCACAGTGGGAAAGAGTCCGTTTGCAGAGCTCGTCCATGACAAAGTCAGGACGTGTTGCCAGGTCATGCACCTGCAGCAGGGAACTGAAAAGTTATTCAGATCACACATCATAAGCATAGCCAATGTTTAGTACAACACAGGACAAAGATTTCATAACAACTCACTGAGGACAGGAAGGATGCCATAACAATTTAAGTTAGAGGAGGATGCAAAGATTTTTTTCAATTACCCAAGATGGAACTTGTATTTAAAATTGATAGTTTCCTAAATATGACTTCATAAATGAAATAATTTTATCATCTGGCCAAATATCACTGCTTCCTTGCCTAAAACGAGGTATTAATACTCGATCACTACAAACAAGCATTACACACATCTTTCAACTAAAAATAAGAATGTTGGGCAAGAAAGCAAATCCAGTTGGAAGATGTTTCCACAGGAAGTCTGACTGCCTCTATCTTCCAATGAAAATCAAAATTGAGAATCCTATTTATCTGTCACTGCTGTTACAACTTTTGTAACATTCCTGTGACTCTCCAGTTTACTGGAGATTTACTGTGAGAACTTCACAAAATTGTATATCTGTACACAAGATACAGACATACTGTTAGAACACACATAGTAAATCTAATCTGCCCTCCAGGAAACAGCAGTTTACTAAGAAAACTTGCAACAGAAACAAAAAATCCTTTTGATTCTCTGAAAGTTTGTGTTCCAGGACTGCTTGCTTGCAGGTGTATGAAGTCCATGAAAGAAGAGGGAACCTGTACTTTTATTAAAGCATTGAAAAAACCCTTCTTCAAGACAGACTTGAAACTGTGCAAAACTTTCTTTGTTGAAAATACAGACATTAATCCTGATAAATACTCAGATCTGACTGATCATGACTGAATAACTGTGAGAAAATGACAGGTACTATTTGAAATGGGAGTCTTTCAGTGAAAAAGACTGAAGGCAAAACATCCAACATTGGTACCCTTTTGCTGTATTTTCAAACAGCATGAGACAGTTCCCGAAGAAGGAATTTATGACCCTTAAGTAAGAGTGATTTCTAGCTGTGAGGATTTAACATTGTCCAGAAAGGGACATGTTGAGTTAGGTGTGGGTAAATCACTGAAATCTCTTCTGAATTTGATGTAATTTGGTAAGATGCCTTTAGACACATCAGTGGTAGTATGTCTTCCACGGTGTTTTCAACTTCTTATAGCAAGAACAGGTGAATCAATAAAAGAACACTAACCAGCTGGCAGAGGTATCAAAACCCCACAATTAATCTCAGTTCAGATGTTTTTTAGATAGTACAAGATTAAATTAACTCTTCAGCTGGCATCACACCTTTTGGCACCTAGGTTGATTTAGAAGGCTCTTAAAAAGGCACAGTGAATGATACTGAGTTTTTTAAGTTTTTGAAATTTTCATCCATCGTCGAGCTTAATTCTCATTTCCTGTTGTGTAAACCCCAATTTGATTACTAGTGCCATGGATTAGGTGACTGTCACCTTTCTGTGTTGTGTGCATCTCCTCTGCACTGGAGTGGAAAGTTAATGTGTTTCTCATGGGAGACTCCAACAAATGCCATTACATGGCAATCCTGAAAATGCATCATTACACAGTGGGGTAGAAATTACAATTATGAACAAGAAGCATGAAATAAAAAAAAAATCAAACCAAAACCAAAACCTAAAACCAAAAAACTGATTTTTTGAAAAAAATAAAAAAAATCAAAGCCAAGCATTTCCATGCCTTGAAAAAAATGCACAGCACAGCCACATCACCCCTTTATTATTGGTTCAATAATACACCAGTTAGAGGTGAACTGAGCCAGGGAATCCATGAGGACTCTGATTGACCAGATTGACTTCACAAGCAAAAACACAAATGAGCACTACAGCCAAGCAGACTTCTACCTGGAGCACTGCACATTTGCAGCACTGCTATTTCTAGTATCAGTGGTAAATGCATATGGGATCATTTTAGGCTGCCATAAACATTACATGGCCTGCATTAGGGGAGCAAAGCCAGCAGGTGGTGGGAGGTAATATTTCCCCTCTACTCAGTACTGATGAAGAATCTGAATTTCTGGGTCTAAGCCCGGGCTCCCCAGTATGAGGGAGAGACATGGACTTACTGCAGCAAGCGCAGCTAAAATGGTTAAGGGACAGCAGCATCTGATGTACAAGGAGAGGAGGACACAGCTGTGACTGTTCAGACTAAGGAAAGGGAGGCTCCTGGAGATCTTATCCACAGGTATAAATATCTAATGGAAGAGAAAAGAATAGGGAGCTGGACTCTTCCCAGTGGCATCCTGTGTAAAGACAGGAGGATGTGTATTTCACAAACTGAAATACAGGAAATTCCTTTTAAATATGGGAAAATATTTTTTTTTCTTTTTTTGCTGTGAAGGTTGTCAAACACTGCAACATGCTGTTTAAAGATGTTGTGGAATCTTCATCCTTGAAGACACTAGAAATTTGGCTGGACACCATGCTGAACAATGTGTTCAAGTTCACCCTGCTGGGAGCAGCAGGGTTGGATTAGCTCAAGTCCAGAGGTAACTTCCAACCTCATTCTTTCTGCCATTCTGTTATCTGCCAGCATCTCCAGCCCCACGGTGCTGGTGCCTGAAGCCATCCAGGCTGAGCCATCAGCTGCTCAGCACCACAGCTCTGGGCTGCAGCTTTCTGTATTTTCAGAAATTTCAGTTGCCATGGGGGAGATGATACATTTGAGAGGTGCTTCTTTGAAGACATCTGATTTGAGAACTTGAATTAAATACAGCAGATGCCAGTAAATGGCACTTTAGAAGTGTTAATTATACTCTGAATTATGATGCCCTTATATTTGATTATACATATATTTTAGCACCATTACATATAATACAATCTTTCCATCTTATTGGTCAAAAAAACCCCTTTATTTTATAGAAGAAAATTAAGAAAATATTGCCATTTTAAAGTGTGACATAAGTGTTCCTTAAATAAAACATGATATCTTTTTTGGTATTTGTAGGATCTTATGGATCTTATGGAAGGAATTTATCTAATGTAATTTTCTTTGGAGAACTAACATTCCAGTGACTAAAGTAAAATGAATACTGCCGTGTATTAATACTTCAATTAATATAACTTGGAATACTACTATCTTCTTTCAAATACTCATTGCAAAGATCCTATTCCTAAGCATGTTCTTTGTTTTATTCAGTGTAAGTTTGCAAGTCATTGCTAGTACACACATAACAAGTGACAGGGATGAACAGTGGCTTTCCAAGAACTATGGGAGATCTTTGTGTGCTGATGATTCAGTTCCTCACCAAATGTCCAAATTCGCCGTTCTTGTCCAGCGTTTGTTTGTCACTCTGGTCACAGCAGGTTTACACTGCAGTGATCATCATATCTAAATCTGCATGGCACATCCTGGAACAGGAATTCTCTGTGCAACAGAAGCTCTTACTCCTTTTGGTACAGAAACCTGATAATGGAATTCACTTATATCAGTTGCTCAGAAGATGTTTTTACTTTTTTTTCCAGAAATGTCTGGTTCCCTGAGGCAAGAAAAGTGAGCCTGAAAAGCGAGAGTTAGGGTAGTTTGCAAATGAGGGCAAACATTAGCAGGGCTACACCTTGCCTTGAGAGTAATTTTTGTTTTTGAAGGCAAGACAGTGCATCAATGCATTATCTATTAATACAGTAGTTTTATGAGGTACACAATGTCCTATGCTATTTATCACTCAAGTTTCATATTGCTTGTCAATGACTTCAGAAATGGCAACAAATTGGGCTTTGGCAGATTATTTTCAGTTGACTAACTGGTGGCTGAAGGAATTAATCACTTATTTAGCTGACAGATTTCTCTTCTTTTAACATGGCAGGCAGGGAAGCATGGTGTGAAGCAGATATATTTATTAAACCGTCTTTCAGTTCTGACAGGGAGGCAACAAAACATTCACACCTTACGTTTGATAACCTCTCTCGCATAAAGTTGGTTTGTTCAAAACCACTTGGAGATGTGCTACTTTTGTTTTGGTTGATTTTCACACTTCCTTCCACACAAGCGTATTAAGGTACAACAGGCAGTGAGTGACAAGAAATAATACCCCTCTTCTCTTGCTGTGTAGGTATGGTGCTCCTCCAAACTCATCCTTCAGCTTACAACAGCTGTTTTTCCTGGTGAAATTTTCTGTTTTCTTCCATGTGACTTGATAAGGCAACTGTTCCTACTGTGAACTCAGTCACTGTTAATTGTCCAAGCCCGACAAAATGATTTATCCTCCTGGGCTTCCAAAAACTATCCATTGGTTCCATCCAGTGAAAATAGCACGAAATGCTTTTGGTAATGATTTAAAATTTGTTGACTTATCATTCTGGTGGCATGCAAGAATTAAGAGCACAATTTCAGCCCTGCACAACTCTACAAGGAGCATTTTGTGAATTTGTGCTCTAAATTGAAGTTGGCCATCTGATATGCTGATGTTGTGTAAACGATTCTTTTTTTCTGTGCTTATCTGGAAAGGTGTTTCCCTTCTTTCATTGCTTAGGTATGAACTTAAATAGTAGCATTCCAAGGCTACAGTAAAAAGGGTATATATCACATATTGCACGGAATATCATTAGCAACAAGTAAATATAAGCCGTGGTAGAGAAAAGGCGAATAAAACAAATATGGCAGCACACGTTCTCGAACAGAAGGGTATGTGGAACGATACTGGTGTGGAAAAGACGTCAGTAACCACAGCGCCTTGCCCCTCATGACACAGGTTCTACTCGCTCGGAAGCCGCAGACAGAAGCTCCCGACTGCGCAGACTGACATTTCTCGAAGCCTAAACCCGCGGGGGCTGCAAGGCGAGGGGACACTGGCGGGGCGGGGCGCAGCGGGGAGCCCGTGCCCCGCTCGCAGCCCCCGGCGCCTCCGGCCATCCCCGCGCAGGGGCCGCNCCATGGTGAGTGACGGAGGCAGGGGGGGAGCGAGCGAGCGGCGCCCGGGGCGCGGAGAGGGGCGGCGGGGACCCTGGACAGCGCTGGGACGGGGCGCCCGGCCGTGACCGCGGGGCGCGGCCGGGACCGGGGCTCTCTCCGGCCGGGCGGTGATCGATGCTGAGCCCCGGCAGCGGGCGGGGGGCGCGGGAAGCCCTTTCCCCTCAGCGCCCCGAGCCCCGTGTGCGCCGTGCCCCGAGCCAGACATGGGCGTGAGCGAAACAGGGATCGATTCGGCGCTGGAAGCGCTCCTGGAGCCCGCTGAGGGCTCCAGCCACGAGCGGTACTCCGGCGGCCTTTGTGCATTGTGAGGCTTTCTAAGAATTCGCGAATTGCTGATGCTCGTCAAGCTAATTAAAGACATTCAGGCTGGTGTTACTGCGTTATGCTTAGGTAAGGTTTCTTACCCGGTTTTCAGAGCAATTTATATCATTCCACCTCATGAATTAGACATCAGCCTGATATTTCATTACATACTTGCTGCTCTAACAGTAACTTCATCTCTGCATCTGCTATTCCAATTATTTCTTTTTCCTAGGAAGAATAAATGAACCCCCAAACTGTTTTGCATTCATGATGATTAGCAGTTTTTCGGTCAATTTTCTCCATCTTCTTTCCATTTTTTCAAGACTTTAGGCTCGTAATCCCTTTTCTGAGTGAATGGGTTTGTTCCTGTGGCTAAAGCTCAGTGGGCATTACTAGCCTACGTTTAGTATTCCCTTTATAAAATCATCACTATCTATAATAATGAGACACTTGAAAACTTTTTCTGACATATATAAAGGAGTGCTTTTATACATCTTTTAAACATCTTATGTCTCAAGCTTGATCTAATGCTGATTCTAAAATGGCTTTATTTTCAGAGCCGGTCACTTATTCTGGGGATGTAGTAAGATGGCTTTCTAGGTTCGAAGGATGATTTAACAGGGAAAAAGTCATAAGCAAGGGTGCAGTGTGTCTGTAATGCTGTATTTGGGGTTTTCACTTCCACTGGAATACAGGTTACACTGTGCTGCATGTGGGTTGGTCTAAAGAGAGATTAGACATTTGCTATTTGGAATACTAATAGGAAAACCAAAATTTTTATTCACTCGGATTTTCCATTATTAAGTCTGAGAATACAGAGCTACAGAAAAATGTAACAGAGGAATATTTTCATAACAAGTGTAAGAGTTTAATTATATTTGTATGAATAGAACAAAGTGTTTTACTTATTTGGAAGTGGTCTAATCTTAGAATTTTTCCTAAGACAAAACTCCCAATGGAGCCACTCCCTTTTCTTGTCATTAGAATTAAGATGATTTGTTTCCAAACTACAAAAGTAGTTGTAAGGAAACATACACTTTAAATCATATAAATGGGTCTACTACTTTTCTAGGGTCAGGAACAAAAGGTGGTGACAGGCTGTACTGGGAAGAGATTCCTGTAACAGACCATTTTACATAATTAATCAGAGAAGATAAGCAATTCAGGCATCTAGAGAATGTGTGCAAATGTGTTACAAGTTCTCTTTGTAGGGAAGAGAATTGTAGAGAAGTTTCTTGCTTGGATTGTGTTGCTCTGGGGTGCTACATATGGCCATACGTTCTGATGACTGTTCTCTTTGCTTTGCCAGTAGCAAGAACCTTAAATGAACCAGGTGATTGTAAAGAAGCACGAGGAGTACTGTAGCAGTGGAAAAAAAAAAAAAGCATTTGCTGAAATCATGCTGATACAAAGCAGGCAGGAAAAGTATGGAAGGAGAGAGAAGGAAAGTACATATTCAGATTTCCTGGTTGTACTTCCTTTTTCTGGGGAAATATGTACCTTGCAGCTATTATGAGTCGTGACAATGCAAGATCATGAGGCAAACATTGGAGGAGAAGGTAAGGAGTTTAGTTCTACAGTGGTTTTTTTACCCTTTTTGACACCAATAAAATGTCTCACCAAGGTCTCGCTGTCCTCTCTTCCACTGGTTCACTTGCTGAGTATTCACTTAAATTAATTAAATTTTTAATAAAACACTAAAATGAGAAGTCAGGGTCCATAAAAGTGAGTACTCAATTTGAGTATATCTGTCTTATTGGGTTTAATGCTTTCTTTAAAAAAAATCTGTCCTTAGCCTTCTATGACAGTCTGTTTCAAAACAGATCCCACAGTGAAATCAAAACATAAGTGAAAGTTGATAATAAAATCTAATATGCCAAATATCAGTAGCAGTCAAAACCTGGTTATGTCATGCCATAAAAGATAAAATATCAGTGCTATTATGAGTATGAATGCCATCTGTTTAGAATTCTAAAAAAAAAAAAATACCAAGACTCAAAATAAGTAATCCAAGAAGCCAAGATAGAATTTGTAGGAAACACAGCTATTTTCCTTTTACTGAAATGAGTTGTTAACAAAAAATCCTATAAATCGTATTGTACTTTAAAATATCCCCAAAAACTAAAAATCAAGCACCTCAGTAATCTAAACAAGCATATGCTATGTTCTAAATTATCCACAAGGAAATATGTGTAAGGAGGTATTGGCTGTATTTTGTATCTACTTTGTAGACTAGCAACAGGTTTTAATTTTTCTTTATAAAAGCTTAATCATTTTAAAAAAATTCTGTATAGGTAAAAAGATATCTTATTAAAAAAATTTTTGGAAACTATAGGACATGATTTAAAGTATTTTGTTGTAATGTTATTTAAAAATCATTACATTTCAGATTGCACATTTTATTAACAAATGAAATTTGGGCCATTGGGGAGCTGCCATTAGAGTTTCTTTGCTGAGATTCCTTGCACTTTTTGTACTATTTACTTTTTAAAGACCTTTATTGTCTATGTGTCTTAAAATTTACTGCATTTATGTAGATGTTTGCCATTGCAATTAAGATTTTTTAGCATTTGAAATTAAATTAGGGTCAAATCTCATATTTGACATTGCTTTGAATATTCATTCTAGCATGTCTTCACTGTTTGAGATGTGGCTGTATGATGTTTGTGTACTGTATGGCTGTATGTATGATGTGTATTCAGTGTGTCTTCCATGAATAGTTGTATGACAAGTAGAGATTCAAGTTTATCATTAAACATGTTATATTTTTAAGTCAGTTCAAGGCGTCAGTTTTCATTCAACAAAGCAACACTGTTCAGGGCAGAATGTTAGTATCTATTGAATTTTAAAATTGCAATAGGATTTGTGCTTAAATTGACTAGGGCTTCTAGCTATGGTGTAAACAACAAATTAATTTTTACTAATAAAGGCAGCAAAATTTGTTAGAAAAAGCAGATTTTGTATAAGGTTTTTGTTTATAGATTCACATACTTTGAGACAACTGAAAAAACCATGTTAATAGCTATAGTTAAGCCTTTTTACTTGTGCTGTGGGTACCGACTGCAGCTCATTTGGTGATATGCTGTTCTTCCATTTTTTTGGTTGTCCTAATCAGGTGATGGCAGTTGTAGGTCAGTGCTAGGAAGTGGCTCACCACACAGGATATTTATTTTTGTAGATGTGGTTTTGAGAGCAGGCTGACATCTACTCCCTTTTTGTAGGAGTGCACATTTCACTGTTCTGCTGCTTCATGACCTAAGCCAGAGCAAATGTGATCCCTACAGATTAATTTTACTTCACTACAAAGAGGCCTCACCATGTCCTGTTCATTGATTCAGACCCCAGGCACCTCTATGAGCTTCAGGGCCTCCACAGGCCTCCAGTCTTTAGGAGAATCCCACCCTATCAGAGCATGGTATTTTGTGATATTCACTTCCATTGGTTTTTCATTCATGTTTCCTATTATATGATCATTTTGTTAAGCGGAATAGATACCCTTGCTAATAATATTACTGCTTTCAGATTTAATTGAGATTAATTGTATTTAACTGGCATTCTCATTTGATTCAAATACCCCCTTCCAGGGTTCAGACCTTTACTGCTACTTTTAAGCACTCTCCCAGCTACTTGAACTTGGCAGTATTGTGGTACACATTATTCTTGATTTTACTGCTCTGACTCTTTAAATTAGTTCCTTTGTATTACTTAAAGTCAGTTTGTGAATTGATTTTCTTGCATATTCACTATTCACACTCGAAGTAGCTGTTCCAAGAGAATGGTGCCCTGCTAGCAGAAGCATTCAAATGAACCCCCTTGTAAAAGTCAACCCCAGGAGGGTAATTCCTTTCAGGGAGGGCACTAAGCCCAGATGATAACCAAGCTGTGACCTTATGTGTTATTTTTGAGAGAGTATTTCTTTCATGAGAGCCCCGTCTCTACTTCCTATGCATATGTATCTGCCTGTGAACAGAATGCTGTGCTGTCCATGCCTGAGTGACAAGGCCACTTTTTCTCTGCCCTAAGGCAAGGGGAGAAATGCCTGGACACTTGCACTCCTGTGGGGGCTGTGGGGCACGGAGCTGTCTGGAACCCTCCCTTGGGATGGTTTGGCTATGCCTTGCACTTCACGCATGGCTATGCCCATTGATTGTTTCAGCTAAGTCCATATAGAAAATAGGTCAGCCATGCAGTGGCTCAGGAAGAGAGCTTTAATTGTGTAGTTGTAATCTAGAAACAGGACGTGTGTATCGTCTTGGAGGAGACTGGAACCACTTCCAAAGATTTTATCAAGCATCATGGAATCTAGCCCTTGGACAGCTATTTGTATTAGAGAGCTGCAGGAAATATCCCATGCAAGTCATCCAATTGCCTCCCTGTGAATAAAGTTAAAATTTTTTGTTAGAAGGCTGCATGCTAAAATTCTCTAATTATTTTCCCCTTCACAAATGGAAATTGAAAGAAACATGTATTTATTAAGTGAATCTGTTCTCAGCCCAGCAGAGCAAAAATACATCATGCTTTTGGGGAAAATGTATTTTATGGGAATCCTCCTGGTGTGATTCTTGAATGTCACTGATTCCAGAGAGTGCAGTAAAACTTGTGGTTTCTGTGATGCCATGTACAGCAGTTGCTGCTAAACTCTCCACTTTTAATAAATAATAGCAAAGAAACAAGTTTCTCAATAGTATATTAGACAGAAGTGTGTTGTACAGTGATGACTGCCTTTCTAATGCTGATGAAATATATGTGTGTTTAATTTCATTTTAACCTTGCATTTCACTTGGCACTTGATACAGATGCAGACTGGCAAAAATTGTTCAGGGAAAGCTGATTGCCCTCCTCGGCAAATACAGAAACTCTTCACACACAAAAGAGCATTAGTAAAAGCCTGAATACAGAGGAACACCTCAGCAATATTTCTGGTTTGTTATTGGGAAAAATTGGGATTTTATGGTTACTCATAATGATTTCTATGATTTGAAAACACAAGACAATACACTCAGGTGCTGCCTTCTGGTTAATAGGGAGGGGCATCTGCTTACATGAATAGCTCTGTTTCTCCTTAGCCCTGACTGCTGGCATCCAGGACCCTAAAATACTCATTGCAGTTCCTGTTTTAAATAGAACTGCTAAAAATGGCAAAATTTCCATGTGTTTGGAGAAAGCATGTATCAATCTAACTTTAAATCTCCTTTTTTGTTATTTTTGCCAAAATTGTCTTCATAGCTGTCTCTTGTCTCTTTGCACTGGCAAGGTGAAAGTGCAAAACCATTTGCCTTCACTATGAGAAAAATCTTTGGCGGACAGATAAATTTCTGAAATTTTAGTAAAAATGGAGCCATTAGTCCATAGAACTCACAAGGCATATTTAGAGGTAGGATTTTAGAATTTCCCCGTGGGAAGAATGGTAGGAAGGGAGAGAGTCTTGTGGCTTAAGTAACTTAGCAAGGCTTTAGGTCAATGAGGAACTGATTTTTTTTTTCTCAAAAATTGTGACAGAAATAATTACAATTAAGTATAGATTGAATTAAATGCTTATTTTGATACAGTTAAAGTTCCCAAACAAGTTGCATGATACTGAAAACCAGCCAAGGGGAAATACATTTCCTTTAAGGAATTATGAACCCTTCAGAAGTAACAGAATGACATTAAACCTGCTGTGTGTTAGCCATGAAGATTCAGCGTGAGGATACCTTCCTTGTTCTGCTTGTATATTTAGCACCTGCATCCTTTTATGAATCCTATCTGCAAAATCTATTAGAATTTTACTGTGTAAACTGTTTTCATCCCATTGTTGCTTTTAAAGTCTGGCTGCCAATTTTTATAAGGTCAAACATGACTTTTCTAAATCACTCAGATCTACTAAACTGCCCAAACTTGTGCAATCTCTTAACGTGTGCTAAGACATCTGGATTCACTTCTTAGCTCGGCTGCTGTCTTCCTTTTATGATCTCCAGCATGTCTTATTTCCCCACTTACAAAGGAGGCATTGTTATGCTCCTTTCATATCCTACTTTTCTGTCTTAGCTGTTCAGAGGGCAAACCCTTCAGGTCAGACATCATCTTTTGCTGTATATTTCTGTATGGCCCTGCTCTTAATTGGAGCCTTCTGGGTTAAAATAAGCAAGTAATAGGCCTACCAACAGCAACAGAGAGAGAGAGAGAGCAGAATGCAGGGTATCAGTGGCACTATTTCTCTGCTAAGCAACCTGCCCAAGGATGACCTCACAGAAAGTTAAACACCAGTATTTAAGTGTAAACAAAAGTTCTGCAAGAATTTTCACAAGAAGTGATCTTGCTGACTAAATAGTGAGACCTTCATGAATGTTGGAAGGTAATGAAATATTTCCCTTTGCAGACAAAAACATTTGGTTGTGTGGTGGCAATGAAATAACACAGAGGAGACCAGTCTTCATCTCAAGTTAGGCACAGTTTGCAAAACCTTTTGATGTGCTCACAAGGCAGAGACCACATTTGTACTGTGACACTGAAAATCTGCTGCTGATCTGAAAATTAATATCAGCTTCGATCAGGTTCACAATTAGCCCTGTATGTCACATGCTCCAGATCTGTGGGAAAGGCAGCATGATTGTCAACTATATGTAGAAAAAGTCATTGACCATAACAACAGTAAATTTTAGAACCAACAGAGGCATGGCTAGTCACAGTTTGAAGTGTGCAGCTATACCATGCATGAGATAGAGGTGGGTGGGCATCATGTCACTGACTATTCTCGTAGCAGATTAGAGACTGGCACTCAGAAATGGCAGTAAAAACTGGCTTTGATGGTTGCTTAATATATGAAATGTGGTTTCATGATATCTTCCTTTGAGTTTCTCTTTGAATATTATTTGCACTTCTAAGTCATAGTAAGTTCTAAGCAAAAATGGGTTCAGATGATAGAGGGGAATTAAAAGGAAAAAGTATCTTTTCAAATAGGCTTTGAAACAGTGAAAAGCAAGGACTGCTGATAGGATACGGGGTTATGATTTACCCGTAGCAAAAACTAAAACAGAACATCTATCCCTGCCTGTGTTGTGGGCAGAATTTTGTTAGCAGTAAGTTGGTATATGGAAAAATAAGATGATAAACTGAAATAAGAGAGTGGTAGTGGCAGAAAAGCATCTAATGGGGTTAATGTGTAAAAAAAAAAAATAGTTAGATTATATTGCCATTGTTGTAAGTTATATTGTAATGTTGGAATAAATATGCCAAAAAAGGCAGTTACATGGGTTTATATGACAAATACTCAGTGTTTTCTTTCCCAGCTGTTACACTACAATAATGAAAAACACTCATGATCTTTAGTAAAATATTAATGAATACATTCCCATCTTTAAACTTAGGTTAGGCACTCTGTATTTTAGCAAAGAAGCTGCATTACTTAGGAATGCAATCCTAATGTCAGTTTAACGTAGTATGGGCATTGTGGGATTTAGATGCCTGTTATAAACAGAGTTGCAAACCCAGAGCAAAGGTTTACAACATGAATATGCTGCAAAGACACTTGTGATACTGTGAGAATTTAATTTCTCCATTGTCACAAGATACTTGTAAATTTAGTGCTTGTGTCTCGTTAAAGCTTGGCAGGTACAAGTATTTAAAATAAATGTTTTGTATTTTCCACACCACCTATAGTGTAAGCAGAAATGTCCAATATTTCTGACCCCATATAAAGGAAGACTATACGCAGTGCAGCAGACTTTCTTTCCTCCCTGTGTTATTTTTACCTGTTGAGAAGCACTCTGCAAGATTTGTGGTGCTTCAAAATGCTCTAGAATGCCAAAATGCTTAAAAAATGTTGTCTTCATCTTGGCAGGAAATTCCTTGTGAAGGAGATCCTACCTTTCTTTATCCTTAAACTTAAGTCTCTGGTTTACATCCTCCAGGAAGTCGTGCATCTCATTCCCTCCCTCTGCCCAGCTATTCTCATGGCTTCTTAGCTTTCCTCCCTTGGAAAAGTGGGAACTTGCTATGTAGCATCCTCTTTCTGTGCACGTAAACAAGTACAGAGGTGAAACCCATTATTTGTTGCATGATTTCTTTTTTCAAGGGTCCAGCGAACAATAATTTTAACTGTCCAGGCAAAGGAGCGTATCTCTTCAAGATAATATTCAAATAACATTCAAAACCTATTTGATGTACTCCTTTGAGTACATATGCACTTGATATGGCTGGCATTTGATTTTGGTTCATTTTTAGGTTTTCTGCCACAGTTCACTGGCCAGCTGCTCTGCTCTTTCACCTGTGAAACAGCTGAACTGTGTTCTTTGCTGCTTGGAGCTGTTATTCACAGAGCTAGTATGCAACACAGCAAGTTGGAGACATCCTGTTATATGGCTCCATTTTTTAAATGAACATAATTTCTTAATATAATGAAAGAAAACAGGTGCTCAGGGGTGGATTTCCATTTTACAGATTTAAAAAACAGCACATGCAGAATTCGTATGTTATTTGTTAACATTTTGGTGGGAAATTGTTCTTGAAGGACCTTTGGTGTGGTACAGCCCCTGCACTTCAAATGAGCCTTAGGTCTCTGGGTAGCTGAAGTGTTGAGACAAAGATGTTTATCAATAACATTTGATTTTAGTTTGGGTTCTCAACAAAGTAATCTGAGATGACTCTGTTGCTACTTTTCTTTGGCTGTTGCTCCTGTTTGGGAGCTCCTCCAGACCAAGATGCTCAGCTGTGTTCTGTGCTCATTTTGCCTGGGGACTGAAGCCCAAAGCCTCCCAGCACTGAATCATAAATTGCCACACCTTGAACTAAGAACTGGATGCCCGTACAGTGCCTTACCTTCTGTGGTGACAGTGGGAGGAAGGTCTGCTTGTGTTTATGGGTGATTGCTGACACCAGTGCACTTCCATGCTGCCTCACTGGGATGCAGGTCAGGGCCTTGAAGGAAGCCAGGTAAGTAATGCTTCTGTCCTGGGATCTCAGATACATGTGCAGCACTAACTGGTATTTCAGAAAGCCTGATGGAGAGAGAAAAGAGGTTCCTTATAGACATATTATAAAAGACAAGTGAAATATCCTTAAAAAAAGAAAATGTAAAATTATGAAACGAAACCTTAAGTCAGTAACAATGGACATCTAGCCTTTATGTTTCAAATCAATGCCATTTAAAACAAAATACTAGAAAATAACATAGGAAGTTTTTACTTCTTTATTAACGCAGGGCAGCCTCATTAAACAATGCTGCAAAACAAGGTATGTCATTCCCAGCCCCTCAATAGGTGCTAGTGCAGCAAACCAGTGAAACTAGAAATTGAATCTTAATGGCCAAATCAAAGTAATAAACATGTATCCTTCCTTAATTGTGCATCAGAGAGTAATACATAACCAGGAGAGTTGGTTGAAACACAGAAACAACAAACAAAAAATTTCTCCTAAAATCTAAAATACTGCTGGAAAGTATGAAATTAGCATGTCAACATGTTCTATAGGCTATACTGACAGATTACAGAAAAATTATTTGAATAAGAACCTATCAAACTTCAGTGGATTTGTAGTAGAGAAAAAGCACTTTATCAGTAAGAAAACTGCCCATTCCATCACAAATAGTTTTGCTCTATTGGCCATGTTTTCCTTATTTCTTATGGATTTTTTGATCCTCATCCTATAAAAATAGGTTTTCTTCTGTTCTTTCCTCCTTGATCCTTTATTCTGTCTGTATCTCCCTTTGTTTTATCTTTCACATAATAAGGAACAGCACATACTGCAAAATAAATTAGAAAAAATAGGAAAACTGAAATCTGAGAAATGGAGACAAGCTCTGATCTTTCACACTTCAGTAAGAATACTGTGATGTTAACATTGTTGCAGCCAGTGCAGTTACACAGGTTGTGAAGTGAAGAAATGTGGGTGATTCTAGGTACCCTGCCTTAGAATAATTCCAGGAAGACTACCCTGTGGTTCATGCAATGCACAATATCTGTATTTACCCAATGAGAGAAAGACCTGAGGACTGTGCACAAAAAGTCACAAAAAAGCACCAGAAGAATTATGGTTAAAATAGATTTAATTTGCCTCAATAATTAAACCCTGAATTTGTACCTTGAATTAGAGGCTGGCGATTGATACTTCTGATCAAAGTTTCTGAATTGTTCTTTGTTAACCTTTTCTTGGATTTCCATTCTTCAGTATCTCTTAATCTGTTGAATCTCTGTTCATCTGAAACACCTGCCACAGAAATTGGTGAATTTCAGTGGAATTTGCAAGCATTGCAAGCTAAGCATCTATTTCTGTGCTGGTCTGTAACCAGCACTTTGGCACAAACATATCCAAAACTGAAACAGAGTTTAAAAAAACTGGATGGTATTATTTTTGTTCTATTTGAATATTCAACTTTGGTATTGTTACAAGAGGCTGCAATTCAACAGCTAATGTACTTGAATGTGTATAATGCGTAGGTTGAAACATGCTAAATCTTTCTAAATGTATCTGTTCTAACTGGAGGAGCAGCACTGACCAAGGCTTCTACTATTTGATATGTTTTAGCTATAAGGATGTGTCTTTTTTTATTGCTTACCACTAGTGAGGGTTTGGAAATGTGGCATTATAAATCTTTTCTTTTCCTTGGTGTCATGATCAATACCTCAGTGATTCTCTGTGATTTTCACTGTGTCTATTATTAAAACAGGAAGCTACATTTTAATAACTTGAGAAGTTTCTTTATAAAGGAGCTCACATTTCTACATCTCAATAGCCTTGCTATGATTTAGATATGTCAAGGCTGAATCTCCCATAAATATTTTCAGCTTACTTTTCCATAGGGCCACATTTTCCCCTCACTCTTTACCTCAAGCTGCTGCCAGGGCCAAGGGGAAGATATTACAGAATATGTGGTGAACATGGCAGTTCTCTCTGAGTTAATCTTGCATTCCTTCTCCCTGCTGCTCTCATTTACATGTGCTGACTTTTCCTGTGCAAAAGTAATCTGAAAAACACTCTGTGCAATTTGATCTCATTCACATGCTTAAAAGAAGTGTTGAATAAATGGAACGGAAGGATTTGAAAGAGCAATAGCTGTGGTAACTTCAGCAATTGCACTGGAGACAATAACAAGCATCTCAGATTGAACATTCAACAGGAAGCCAAAATCTGATTCTGGATTTATTTAATATTTAGTTTTGTTACACACATGGAATATACTAACAACAGGCTAATGTTAGTCATTAAGTGCTTATTTGTTGTGATTAACAAGATTAATTTCTCTTAATACCACACGTGCAAGCTCAATATTTCATAAAAGCTCTCATCTTTACTTAGCTTCATCATTTTAGTGGAAAAAGAAGCTTGTGTTTTTAAGGACAATATAAATTCATATATTTACCTAGCTTTCTCTGCTTTAAATTCATGTCTACTGTATTTTGCAGAAGAGTATTAGAAAGCACGTAAACAAGATACTCAAAGTGGTATTGTAATGTATTTCTAGAGCATTCAGTCTCTCTGGGTGTGCTGATAATCTTTTCAAAGGTAAGATGCACTGCTTTTGTGTACTCAAATCTTTTTTAGAAGAGCAGATTTTGAAAGATGTGGGCTATGAATAACCATATGTACCTGTACCATTGTGTGCAAAATGACAGGCCAGTCAGCGAAAATAAAAAAGGAAGGTGCTAATTTACAGTGAACATGGGCTAAATCAGTAATTCCAATTATTTTTAAACATGTTTTGTAGCAGAAACCATCTGTAGGCATTTAATCAAAAAGGAAGGTGCCTCTTGGTCCTGCTCTGCAGATACCATGGAAGAGAACAATTGAGAAAGTAGCTGATTTCTCTGCTTCTTCAGAGCTGCTTTTTTTGCAGGGACCTACCTAAAGCAGAATCAATATCTGTATGATGGCTATGAAAACACCCCTTCAGCCATCTATTTGGGTTGATTACACATCTTCAATCAACATGTTTTTTCAGAAAAAGTACAAGGACATAACCTCAATGCTGCGGGACAAACCATTTTTGCTAATTAGAAGTTCCTGTTATTACCTTCCCATACATAGTTTTTAACCTTTCTGTCATCTCAAATGACCTCAGTTCTGTGATTATTGCATCTGCACACTTAGCTGCAAAAACCCAACATTAAAAAGCCAAGGTCATATTTTGGTTCAAAAATAAGAAAACATGCAAATCAGTATTTCAGTGACAGCAGTGACAGACCTTTTAGGATTAATCCTATTCCTCCTATATCCAGAAACCTGCTGTTGACTTCAACAGGAGCTGGCATGAGTGCTTAGCTATGAATAAATATGAAAGGTAGTTGTCAGTGATTTTCAGCATGAAAATGATTTTGTAGACATTGTAAACAGAAGTGACAGGTGGCAAATACCCAGTTAGAGAAGACTGCAACTGAAATCTGCTAATGAAACACTTCTTTCTACAGACCTAGTTTTCAGACACTTCTCTAAGATCTGTGGAGTCCTTGGAAACTTTTAGTACTTTTATTTTATAATACTTTTAGTAATTTTATTTATAGAACTTGCTGTTCATTATAATTTAAAGCTGTGAACACAAAGGGAATATTTAACTATATGCACTGTCTTTAGACACTACAATCAATGTCTTATATTGCTCTACCATGCTCCAGTGTATTTGGGAAAATAATATTTATGCAAACCTGTGTGTCAGTTGCGTGAACAGTTACATCAACTTCAGCAAGAATACGTGGTGAATACAAATCTCAGCAAGATAAGTGTCTTTCAAGAAGTAGGGGAAATTTTTTATCATCTCTGAAAGATGCTTCACAGTTAATCCAGACCATGGTACTCAAACAAGTAGTTACTTCATGCTTTAGAAGTTTGGAGTTGTTAAACAGTTTGTTCTTTCATTTATTAAAAAAAGAGGTGCTGCAATGCTGCCTAAGTCACGAATACTAGCTAAAGATTTCACTAATGGTATGGGATAAAAGGTTACTAGATTTCACTTTTATCACAAAATAATTACTATTATTTTTTAGTTTATTTGCTCATTAAAAGCATTTTTGATTTATGAAATAAACAAAAATCAGATTTTGCAGACATGTAAAGTTAAAGATCAAGCTAAATGAGTAACGTGCTATGCATTGCTAAATTTGAGAGGTTGAGCTGTAAGTAGGTATTTGGAAGGAATCAGTAAGCACAACAATTAACAATGACTTTGTGTTCTAGACCATCAGTGCTTCTCCTTTTGTGGATTATAATTAAATTCCACTGGCTATGGGCAACACTTTGATCTTTACATTTAACTCCTGCAGACTGTCACGACCGCTGCATGTCCTCAGGATGAGTTTTAATTCTTGAAAAGAAGACATAAATTTATTTTTCATAGCTTTTCTCTTACAAGTTTTATGGAAGTATTGTACTTTCAGGGACTGCAAATGTAGATTATGCTATATTTAAAAATACATTCCTTTAAAGTGTGAGAATAATTTCCAGATGCTTTGGATTGCTTGCCCTCACTGCAGCAGCTCCTCTCCTTCAAAAGCTTCCTCATCTGGGCACCCGGATCACTCGAGGTCTCATCAGTTATGTCAGTTCAGTATCAGGATTTCTCAAAAAATCAAAAACAAAATGCAAGCTCAAAACCTGAATAATGCATCATGGTAACATACTAGTTTTTGTTGAGGTATCTTTATCTCTGCCTCAGTGAAAATGGCCGTAAGCAGTGCAGCTCCAGCGCTCCTGCAGTGCAAGGGGGCCGTGGCTCTCAGGGGTATCTCCATCGGGAGTTGCTCCGCTGGGGTTCCAGCCATGCTGCGGGCCAGGGGGTGCGGATGTGCCGCAGCCGAGGGCTGCCTTCTCATCCTGAGCGTGTGACGGAGGGAGCAGAGGTGCTGTGAGCCTGCCTGCTGGGCTTGCTGGGGAGTGTTTTCACTGAGGTTTTGACTCACAGGAAAATAATATTTTTCCCACGCTGCCTTCTCAGCATGCCTCCCTGTTATTTGGTCCTAGCATAGGAAAATATTTACCCTATGAAAGTACTTAATGTGATACTTAAAATGGCAAATATATATTTTATCAGCAGCATTTGGGAATCGGTCCTTCCTTTAGCTACATGCCAAAACATGGGTGTAGTAATTAAGGTTCCCCTGCACTTTTAATTGAAACCAGAGATGTGGCTGCAATATAACTTTCACATCTGGAGTCTGGGCTTCTCCCAGGGGTATATTTGGATCCAGGGACTTGCTTCAGACTATTACAGGGAAATGAGTCACAAAACCAGTATAAGAAATTCAGTGATACTTTAAAATTAGGGTTTTCCCCTGTATTCAAGAACATCAGTTCCAATATTAAGGTATAATGTTTGGTGTTATTACATAAATGCTGATATTTTAAAGTAGCAGAAATGTCTGTCTCGTGACCTTAAAATAAGACATATTAGTAGTTTTGAAGTTGACATGTATTCTGTGAAACTTATTTTCAAGATAGATGACAAGATAAAAAAGTAGATAATTTGGTTTTTTTCTCAGAAAACGAAGGTAATTATTTTCTTCATTTCATGGCTTGGTAGCTGTCTAATGTTGCAAATCGCAATCTATTCAACTTGGAGCACAGAGGAAACACTTGATTGTGTTTCTCTGCCTCTTAAAACAATTTATACAGGAAAAAAAAGGTATAAAGGTGAGGAAATTCCACATTATATGGGGAGAAAGATTTCTTGTAAGCAAGGTCTAGATTTTTAACTTGCCCTAAGCAGTCATATAGTCATATAGGACAGTCACTGGGATGAGTTACAACACTGAACTTGGAATTACTAAAAAGTTTGGACAGTTAAAACAATGATTGATTGGTGTGATTTGTATTATTTTATCATAGCTGCTTTACTATCTTTTACTTTTTTTGGTTATCACTGTAATTCCATTAATTCAGTAAGTTCTGTGGTGTGCTGTGATCTTTCCTTATTATCCAAGATATGCTGTGACTTACAGGAGAATTTTGTCTCTACTTGTATCAGAAATACCCCTAAACAGAGGGTGAGAACACTGGAACTGGGCTTGCACAGCACACAATGGCAATTTTAGGGCTTTGAAGAAAAAATGGTAAAAGACTACTCTTAAAGAGCTCTGAGGTAAAGGCAGATCAGAACGAGAACTGACTTGAAAGAAAGGAGGGTGGAAATTTTGGCTGAACAAGCAGGAAAGTTAATGCCTGGCAAAGCATATTCATTTTGAGAACTGGAGTGGAATTTGAGATTGCTGATTCTAGTAATTTCTTGGGCACCAGTAAATTATTGTGAAGTCCACTGTTCCATATCATGTCTATTCCTGATCTGTAGAGGGGATAACAACCTTTTCGTCAGTTATTGCCTTTGCTCAGGTAGCAGAAATATGTACTGTGAAAAAGCCTAGAATCTTTCAGGAAAGGAAAGTACTCCTTCCTAAATTAAGTAAAGCCTATGTCGACACAAGGTGGTAATGATTTAGGATTGAATGGTCACGTGTATTAAGGAGTTTCTAGACCTCAACTCCTTGGCTTTGCAATATCCAAACAAATTAATGCTTTGAAGGTGGATGTACCCAGGACATGTTTAAACTAACAAAGAAGCAAACAATGAAAGGTTAACTTATTTGTACAGGATTTAATAAGACTAATAAATACTTGCTTTGACTTATTAAAATATGAGCTTATATATTGATGTGGACTTGAGGTATTTTCTTCTTAGTATTTTAGAAACAACCTTAAGATCCTTGGAAACGGACCAATCAGGGCTTTGATTTTTGTTGCTACCCACAGCACTTGAAGTAGAAATTGTAGATATTGTACTTAATATTACTAAGACAAAATTATAATATTTAGTTTTAGCTGTGTTTGTCAGCTGATAGACACAGCAGCTGAAAGAGAAATGAGCTGCTACTGATAGGGAGGGTGCTGGTTCCTAACCTGTCCCACTAGAAGCTGGTTGTGTTTTGCCCGTGCATAAAAAGAACAGTTCCTGCCTTGCTCTCTTCAGAGTCACTGACTGGCAAGGGGCAAAAGGCAATGATTTCTGAACCCTACAGAGATTAGAGCTGAGTGGGAATAGCAAACCCCTTTCTTACATAAAGGCAGAAGTTAACAGCTGCTTCTGTGGAGGCAAAGGCTTCCACTCCACTCCTGCAAGTGCTGCAATCACTCTTGTATTAGAGAAAGTTAGATTCAGTGATATCTTTTGACTGCTGCAAAACAGACTAATTTTTTTAAAATTATTGCTCAACATGCAGCAGTTCACCTGACAAAGTGATACGTATGGTTTAAAATTTAAAAATTACACACCATCATACCATTGCTTAATTTTTATAAATGGCTGTGTTAATATTAGGGATTTTAGTGTATGATTGATTCATTGATCTGTATTGCATGACAATGTCAAGAAATGTTGTAATAAAGAGAATATTCAGAAACAGATAGTAAAAATAAACATAGAGAAATGCGTTTTTGACTGTGAGACATGAATGAAATGTTTATACAGAGCATTTTGAGCACTGTTAAGTTATTCTGCAGCTATGACTGTACTATGTAAAGTCATCTTCATTTTTCTGAGTGGCACAGTGCCATGTTGTACTCAGTCAGACACTAAATAAATTGGTTGCTTGTAGTTTGATCTCACAGCAGATTATTTAATTTTAATTTTCAATTTGTTTCCCAAGGTAGCTACAACATCAATTAATATGGCAGAGATGGAGAATTCACATTAGACACTGCTGCTCCCCTGGGATGAGCTCTCTCAAACCATGTTTGGAGAGGAATCAAAGACAGAAACTATTTTCATGTTTCTTTTTTTTTTTTTTTGTTATGGTCAGAAAATGTCTAAAGACATGGTGAACAGTGGGAGGGCTGGTGTTCCTCATTCCTGAAACACATCTGCAGATGTTTGACTTAACCTGTGATGTGTGGTATCATCTTTCTCATACCTTTTTAAGGTCCATCATGCTGCTGAAATTCCTTCTGTAATCTTTACACTGGGGATTCATTATCTTTCTCCTGTCAGACCTTTAACATCACTGTCTAATTACCATATGAATGAGACAGATTTTCCTGTAATACAATAGACTTTTTTTCTGAACATAAATTAAGTGCAAGATGCACTTAGGATACCAGATGCAAACTTGATGTTTTAATTAGAGAAGACATAGAGGGTTTTTTCAGTATTTGAATCCTCTAAAGTGTCATGGAATTAGGTTTTCCACTTTGTTTATTTAAATACGTGGTTTAGGGGGTTTTGTCATTGCAGAGGTCAGGAAGAGTTTTGAACTGACCACTGCTTGAAAATTGTTATACCTGTTAAATTGATAATGGTTTTAAACCGGGATCTCTGTTATCAAAGAGCCGTACAATTTGTTTCTGGGAAAACGAGAACTCCAGGATGCTTAGAAAATGATTCTTTAGAAAACTTTCTTTAGGGACTGTCTTCATTATTTGGACTTTAAAGATCTGATATTGGTTTTGTACAACAATATTATTGCTAGAAATATCATGGATATCCACTTTTTTCCAAATTGATTATGATGTGTTCATAAATAGCAACTGGCAGGAGCCCAAAGTAGTGTTCAGATCAAGGGCAAAGATTCCAGTCCCCACCAGGGTAGGACGAGGCTGAATGTCAGTGTCCTGCAGCACACAGGGTGGCATCACAAAAAGAAGCTGCAGACACAGCTCCATGTCCAGCAGCTTTGTCAACTCAGGGATCTTCACATTAGTGCCCATATTGCCCCTGAAAAAGTCTTGTCCCATGACCATTTTCTGGGACCTCTTCTTCCCACTTGGCAGCTTCTGGAGACTTTTCAGGTGTAAAACAATGGCATCACTTCCTTTTCTGAACTGATTCTACCTGCCTGGATATTTTTCCTATCACAATAAATGTAATTTAGTTAAAATACAATATGCTAGCATGGAAGTGAACCCCAAATATTTACAGTTTATTGTTTTCTAAAAAAGGAGAAATGACTTAATCAGCAGGAAAAAACATCCAAAGAAACTGAAAACTCATTGGTAATTGATGAAGGTCATTCACTTTCTTTGTTCTTAGGTTAGTGCAAATGTCTAATTTAGCCATTAATTCACTTTTACATTCTTCACTGAGAAATTTTTTCTTAAGTCTGTTTAAATTAGCAGCATATGCATTTGCAATTTTGCATTCCCTGGGAGATGTTTAAAATGTTTAATTCTATATTCTTTTACAAAAATATATTTCAGAGTCTTTTTTTCCTTCCAAACTGCTGATATACTTGACTTAAGAAATTTTAGTAGTTATTTCATAAATTCAAAATTTATCTTGAAATTTAAGGCCTGAATCCAGCAAAGCATGTGAGTATAAATGTAAGATCCATCAGAGCCATAATTTTTTTTAGGTTTGACAATTGTGCATGTATATATGTGTGTTTAACTTGAGTACACACATCAGTCCAACTACATAAAATATGGTTCTTTTCTGCTTTTCTTTCTTAGTGTAGTAATATTGGGTATGTAATGGCTTCTGAATAAAAATATCTATCTGTCTATAACAACACTCACAGTATAAAGTATTATGTATATTTATGTACTTGGAGTATGGTTCTTGTTTTAAATTTTTCACTGCCTTATTTGCTACCCAGTATTATTCAGTAATAAAAAAATGAAGTATTGCTGATGTCCATGCAGCAGAAACAAATGAGTTTCTTTGTAAAAACTGAAATGAGAAATATAAAATGTTATGTAAACATTCTTCAGCCTCTTGTTCTTAGCATTGTGTTTATTGATTCTTAAAATAAGACGTTAATTTTGATAGATGTCCCCTAGAGCCTGGCCTGACACCATCAGTATTACAGCGTACTTTAAAAGGGGCTTTTCTGCCAAATATTTTTTTCAGCAGCAGGTCCAATCAAAGTAGTTCCTGCCTATTTCTCCTTTTATCCGTGCCATTTGTGCTGTGTCTGCAGCATTCCTCTGCTGTGCCATTCATTCCAGCTGTTTCAAAAGCAGCAGCTGATAACCTGTATCAGGGAATTAGTTATTTTTAACCCTGATACAGTTGCCATGTGATCCCAAACACCCTTAGGGTGTCTCAGGGGCAGAAACAAATGGTGTAGTGCACAGGCTTATTAAAGCCGTAGTGCCTTTGAGAGAAGTAGTTGTTGTATCTCCAGAGAGAAAAATGTAATATTTAGCTGCTTCCAGAGTCACCAAAAGCTCTCGAGGATTATTTTTAAAGAGTATTATATGAGGATGAGAGGATCTGATTCAATGAGATACAGTCAATAGAAAATGAAAGAAAGAGCCTTTTTCAGACTGTCTAACTGAAATAAATCATCTTCACTAAACCGTGTCCCTAAGTGCCACATCTACACGTCTTTTAAATACCTCCAAGGATGATGATTCTACTGCTTCCTTGTGCAGGCTGTTCCAATTCTTGAGCACCCTTTCTTTGAATAAATGTTTCTTAATATCTAGTCTAAACCTCCCTTGTTAAAACTGGAGGCTGGTTCTTCTTTGACACTTGTTACCAGAGAGAAGAGACTGATCCTCAACTTGCTACAGCCTCCTTTTAGAAGCAGTAAGATCTCGGCTGAGCCTCCTTTTCTTCAGGATAAACACATCCCCCTTCCCCAGCCTCTCCTCATAAAACTTGTACCCCAGATCCTTCCCCAGCTCCGTTGCCCTTCTCTGGACATGCTCCAGCACCTCAATGTCCTTCCTCTAGTGAGGGGCCCAGAACTGGATACAGGCTTCAAGGTGTGATCTCACCAGTGCCAAATACAGAGGAACAATCATTGCCCTGGTCCTGCTGGCCGCACTATTGCTGATCCAGGCCAGGATGCCATTGGCCTTCTTGGCTACCTGGGCATGCACTGGCTCCTATTCAGCTGCTGTTGACCAGCTCCCCCAGCATCTGGTCCTTTTCTGCCATGCAATTTTCCAGTCACTCTTCCTCAACCTGTAGCACTGCATGGAGCTGTTGTGACCCAAGGGCAGGAACAATCACTTTGCTTGTTGAACCTTATATGATTCACTTCAGTGCATAGACCCATCCTGTCCAGATCCCTCTGGAGCAGATCAGCATTCCCACCCATCTTTGGGCTGCCTGCAGACTGACTGAGGGTGCACTCAATCTCCTTGTCCAGGTCATTGACAAAGATATTAACCAGGTTTGGCCCCAGTACTGAGCCCTGGGTAACCCCACTAGTACTGGCTGCCAACTGGATGTAACCCCATTCACCAACACTGTTTGGGCTTGGTCATCCAGCCAGTTCTTTGCTTGGCAAAGGGTATGCTTGTGAAAGCCATGAGCAGCCAGTTTCTCCAGAATGTTGTGGGAAATGATGTCAAAGGCTTTAATTGAGTCTGGGTAGACTTTATCTTTTTCCTTAATCCACTAAGCAGGTCACCTTGTCATAGAAGGAGACCAGACTTGTCAGGCAAGACCTGCCTTTCCTAAACCCATGCTGGCTGTGCCTGATCCCCTGGTTGTCCTGCATGTGTTGTGTGATGGTACTCAAGATGATCTGCTCCGTGACCTTCCCTGGCTGACTGAGCCTGACTGAAGTCAGTCTGTCAGGTGGTATCCTCCCTCTGACTTCTCGTGGATGGACATTATCTTACTGACCTCCTGTCAACTGAGACCTGCCCAATTAGCCAAGAGTGCTGGTTAATAATGGAGGATGATTTGGTGAGCTCTTCTGCCAGTTGCTTTTAGACCCTTGGGTGAATCCCATCTGGCCCCATGGACTTGCGTGTCTTAAATTGTGTAGCTGGTCACTGACCGTTTTCTCCTGGTTTATAGGAGCATTATTCTGCTTCTGTCTCTGTCTTCCAGCAAAGGGTCTTGGTGTCCTGTTCTCACTATTAAAGACTGAGGCAAAGAAGGCACTGAGTACCTCAGCCTTTTCCTCGTCCTTTGCCACTATGTTTCCTCCTGCATCCAGTAAAGGATGGAGATTCTCCTTAGCCCTCCTTTTGTTGCTGATCTATTTGTAAAAACATTTTTGTGTTTTACAGCAGTAGTCAGATTAAGTTCTAGCTGGGCTTTGGCCCTGTAACAAATGGAACCATTATTAAAATTAAAAGTTTAATGTGTTGTTTGGAAAATACCACCTTCAAAAGCATAAAAATCCCTTAGTGTTTCCAAGCAACTGCAGTTCTGCGGTCAAATTCCCAAGATGTGAGTTGTTGCCAGTCAGTTGTTTTTACAAGAGACTCTAACCTTTGGATGGTTTACTGTTTAAGAAGTACACACACTAACTTAACTCATATGTTTCTCTGTTACATACAGGATATCTTGGAAATCAAGTAAATTTAGATTTAAGTATTCATAACTAATCTGTTTCATTGTGCCATATGAGATAGTTTTTAATAGTTACTTATAAAGAATCAAAAAGGTTTCCTCATTGGAATTCCACTCTTTCAGAAACCTCATCCATCAATGTGACCAAATATGTGTTGGGTAAGACAAGTCCTCTGCCTTAATCACTTGAGTCCCAACTCGTACAAAACTTAACCATGCGTGCAACTTCAGTTACCTGAAGCACTGAAGTCAGTAGATGTTACATGCTTAAAATGGGACGACAGTAAGTGCTTTCCTGAGCTAAGTCCTCAAAAAGCCATTATTTTAATGTACTTAAGATAAAACCAGCACATCATTGGAATTTAAAAGAGAAAATAAATGTTTGTAATTGTTTTTTTTCTTGCTTGTTTTGTAGGGGCAGAAAATTTTTCCTGTGGTGATTTATAACTACCAATAACCTTCCACAGTGGTTGCCTTATCAACTTATTATTCTGGCATCTTCTGCTCTTGTTAGTAAACATAGAGCTAAGTACTCCTAATCTCAAGAGACTTCGTACAGTATGTTCTGTACAAAACTGAAAGACTTGAAGATCACAGGAGAATGTCCTTTCTCCTTACTGACTCAAGGTCGCATTACTGAGGAACATGACAAGGACTGCACAGAAAACAGCTCTAGAGCAGCTTTGCCCATCTGCAAAGAAGTCCATGAAAAAGATGGTCAAGGAAACCTTCCACAAAGGAAAACGAGCAGAAGTAGAGTGTACCTGCACACACTAACTGAAAGCATCTGCAAACTAATCTTTCCTGAGGTAAATAGATACTAAATAATAATAAAACTTCAATAGCACTTAACTATAAATGTTTAAAAGGCATTCTGTGCCTGTCTTTAGATGTAAGCCCTTAGAAAGTTGCTTTGACTTAAAAGTTTGTGTTCTTATGTAGTTCTCCATAGTTTAAATCCACTTCCATTCCTTCTGGACATAATTTTGCCACATTCTGTGTTGTACACACCATTCCTTTCACTGTATTTCCCTTATTTTTGCCTTGTATTTGCAACCTTCCTCTGATCTTTTTAATTGTTCTTTTTAAATCGGTCTATTTTTGTACCATTTTTTTACATAGAGATATAGTAATAGAAATTCTGCCTTGTTGCCTAATTATGTAAATTATGTGGTCATCTCATCGGTTCACCTAACTGAATGCAAACTGCTAAGTGCATTAGTCATTATCACAAAAAAATTAAAATAGATGTTTCCATCTGCTGTGATACTAACCTCCTGTCACACTATTTTGAAAACCATTACTCTTTGTATTTACCAGAAAGATATTCTTATGTCTCTGCTCTGCTCAACTTAACTGAAAACAGGCCCAGGCTTGCTTGAGTGGAGATGAATACCATGGTTTATCTCTGTTAAAAGAACATGAAAAATGCAGCTCTGTAACATCCAACTCTTGGCCTTGTCTCAAATTCAGTGGGAAGTTTGAAGGAACTGACTGACATATTGGGACTACAAATAGCAAATGGACAATTCTGTACACTCCTTTAATTACAATTCCATTACTTGGACATTCAGTGTACCTTACTTAAAGTGCTGGAGTTCTGTTAACTCTATTTGCAGATCTGGTTATGCAGCTCTTCATCTATTACCCATTCACTAAACCTCTAAATAATTAAATTTTGAAAAACTAATTTTCACCTCTGCTGCATTTATACAAATGGAATGCATCCCTTTAAACCTTTAAACTGATCTCTAAATTTATAAAGGAAAAGACTTGTAACCCAAAAATGAACTGGCAAAGCACCCTTTCCAGGGTGCCATGATTGCTATATTGCTTTTCTAGTATAGTTGTTGGTGGGATGTTTAATAGCTGGTATTTTTTTTTCTCTTTAAAGAGTGGTATAAATGTATGCAGTTGCCTATAACATAATTATGATAGGCTAGTTCATCATCTGGGACAAAGCTTGGCAAAGTGAAGATATTATGACCATGTACCCTAGGAACCACTGAAATTCAAGGTTATCGTTGTTACTATTTACAATTATTCAAGTCATATGCATCAGAACTTTGTCCAAGTCTGTTCTCACGCTGATTTGGGGTCAAGCCCTAAGCATCTTCCTAATCCTATTTTTCCATAAAAGGGCTTTGCTTGTTTAGAAACATATTTTTCATTGCTTAGAAAATTTACCTTACTCAAGTGTCGTTGAGTAACATCGTCTTCCTTCCAACTGGAAGCTCCAAAACAGGGCTGCATCATGAATTTGAATTGTGAACTTCTCGTGGAGACAGTGAGTTATGCATGGACGTCTGGGACAAAATGCATCCAGACAACTTTTTGATTAAATTTGGGATATAATGCAGTGCATGTTGTTGTTTAATTTGCTTCATTCTTTACAGAAATATGGAGAACATTGCTCATTTATAAGTCATGGATTGGATGGCATTCCACTTACTGTATCAGTTTCTACAGAGATGTAATTTATGTTGTGTTCATACACATGGTGTATATATATAGATAAGTATATATGTTTCTAATTCACTTTAGATTTTTCCTTGGAAAACATTTCCAGAATATGCCTTTCTTTCACATGATATTTTATTTGGTTGTACAAACTTTCCTCCTGGAAATACAAAAAGTAGAAGATGCAGTAAAAGCTGCTAGTTTCTTCAGGGAATGAGAACCAAAGAAAAGCCTCACAGCTGAATTCTGTCATGCCAGTATCGTACTATTCTATGACCCTGTCTGTGTGGGAAGTTTGGGTTTTGAATATCAGAGACTACATACATATGACAGCTTTACTGGCCCTAACAATTTGAAGTACACATATTTGGAAAATGTTCCATCTGTTCCAATTAGGAACTGCAGAAGGGATATGGAATCATGTGATTGAAGTATTTTAAGGCAAATATTTGTTATGCTTAAAGTTTCTTTTATTAGAGAATCCTTTCATAAAGGCTGTCTACAGTGACTAGATTTTCATCTGGAGGATGTCGTGGCATACACAGTGAAAATTATTCTTTTCTTTAAAATAATTTTGTATTCATGGTACTTTGTGATTTTTTTGAGGGGTGGGATTTGTAATAATAGAGAGCTGTGTTAGTTATACTTATTTCTTATTGCCATCTGAAAACTTGGAGCTAAAGAACATCACTGTTTTTAAAATACACTCCCACTGGTGCACATGGACTGAGGGTATTAATTACAGTTGTACTGGAGCTGAAGAGATAAACGTAAAGTAAATTCCATAACTGTAGAAGTGACATGCTGTTTCTAACAACAATACTGTCTTGAAAAAAAGTTGTTAGTCCCAAGGATGGCAAAGTAATTCTGTGTATAGAAATGTATCTGATGATTAAATTTTCAGCAATGACATAGATATAAATGACATACTTATTTTTTTCCCCAGTTTGAAAGGCTAAATCTTGCACTGCAGAGAACGCTTGCAAAACACAGAATTAAAGAAAGCAGGTATGTAAGTGTAATGGGTTTGTAACTAACTTCACTGCAAAAATGTTTTTCAGACAGGAATGGGGTGGTGACCGGGAATCAAGACTTCTGGAATTTATATTCAATTATCTTGTCAAATTGGTGTGTAACATTTCATGTAATGTAAGCTAGTGATGATTTAGTTTATTTTAAAATATTCACAAATATTTACATCACTCACAAAGTTGACTTAATGGGCAAATTGTACAGGGAAGCAAAGCAGGCAAGGACTTTGGAGGAGCTTGGAGACTGCTTGGCATAGATGGAACAATAGATTAGTTGTATATGGATCTAGCCCGGTGTTTCTAAGATCCCAGGGAAAGAGTTTGAAATACAATTAGTATTATACAAAAGAATTTGGTTTCTGATACCATGAACACTCATACACTACAGATACTGACTTGGATGTTTTCCTGAGCTCAGTTGGGTTCTGGTTTCTGTTTCTGAGGAACTCAGCTCAATTTTCAGCATTTCTTAGTACTAATCCAATATTAATCATTTGAGCCTTGTAGAGAGTAAGAATTTCTTAGTATCTCATGGTACACTGAGGATTCAGTTTATTGAATGCATCTGAAGAAATAAGCCCATCAGTTTAAATCTGCTTTCTGAAGTGAAGAAAAATAATCAAGTTGGAAACTACACTGTTGCTTACCATGATAAGAATAGATAATTGCAGTGTGTCTTTTAAATTATACTTGATATTTTTAAAGCACTTTACATACATTGACTGAACCAAAGATAGCGGGTCAGATGTGCTTTGCAATTGCTGACTGGCTTATTGCTCTGAATGTTTTCCCATTCTTTAATTATGTGTTGCTTCCCTGGAATATTAGTTGAAAAGAAAAAATTACTGTGATATTCTGAAGGAAGCAATAATGCCAATGTAAAACAAATCAAAATGTCTGTGTTGCTTTTGCATATAAGTATACCTATGATATTCCAAGTGCTACATTCAGAAGGCATGTATCAGGAGTTTATTGCTTTTATGAAGATTAATCTAAGCTATATGTTGTTCTCATAACTTGGAGACAGACATTCAGTTTGACATTTATTGTCCTCAGAGAACTCAGAGGGCTGCAGTTTTGTGTCAAATATTTGCATTACTACCAATGAACAAGTAATTTTGTAGTTAATAGTTGTTATTTGTATTTCTTCTCTAAGCAGAAAAATGTAATCACCTCTTTGGAATTAAATGCACTGTAATTCCAAAAAATGCTTGAATATAAATTCCAATTATATTTTACAATATGTTANATAATATATTTTATAGAAATTAGTCTTGTTACTAATATGTTACTTCATATTCTGAAGACTGTTGTGTGTCAGAAGAGAACTCTATAATTTGTAATATGTAACTCTGGCTACATTTGTAATAGGTGTACATTAACATTTCCTGGAACTGAAATATGGTCTTCTGTACACTTAAACTGTTAAACTGGTCCAGGCACACAGTTGGTCTGTAAGAGAAAATACTTTTTCAAAGGATTCCCAGTAACAGTTGGAGAAATGGAACACTTCCAACAGTCAGTTTGCATGCAGCTATCTGGGTAAAAAAAATTTACTAGCAAAGATGTGAGCCATTCAGTGCCAATTGGCCTCAGTTCTCCAGAATATTCCCAGGGTCATTTAATGTACTGGATTACGCATAATACTTATATCTGCAGATCCTATTTTATTCATATGTTAATTTTTAAACTTCTTATTTTACTTATTTATATAAAATTAAAGGACTTGAGTTAAATCTTGTGCCAAAACTTGCATCCATTTTGTCTACATCTCTACAAAGAACACTGAATCTTGGATCTTTCTAAACTACAACCAATTGTCCCCCCATTTCCAGGCCTTGTTTCCAGGACTCCTAAATGAGAGTGCCCTCAGGTGTCAATGCTGCATCAGGGAAGGATATTGGTTGTTTTGGAAAGAAGTGTGGAGGTTAGCCTGTGATTCAGGATGATGAGTGCAGTTCTGGCTAAAATGTGGTTCTGTGCAGGTGTTCCCGTGGAGTCTCTACAGGAATCTCTTGGTGAAGAGCTATTCAAAATATGCTATGAAGAGGATGAACACATATTAGGGGTTATTGGAGGCACCCTAAAGGACTTCTTGAATAGTTTCACTACTCTGCTGAAGCAGAGTGGCCACAGCCAAGAAGCAGGAAAAAAGGACAGACTTGAAGATGCCTCCATATTATGCCTGGAGAAAGATCAGGACTTCTTAAATGTTTATTATTTCTTTCCTAAGAAAATCACAAGTCTTATTCTACCTGGTATCATTAAAGCAGCAGCTCATATTTTGTATGAAACTGAGGTGGAAGTGATGCTCATGCCTCCTTGTTTCCATAATGACTGCACTGAATTTGCTAATCAGCCTTATTTGCTGTATTCTATACAAGTCAAAAGTGCAAAACCTTCCTTATCTCCATGTAAACCACAGTCTTCACTTGTGATTCCTGCCTCTGTGTTCTGTAAGACTTTCCCATTTCATTTTATGTTTGACAAGGATATGTCAGTTCTTCAAATTGGAAATGGGATAAGAAGACTTTTGACCAGGAGAGAATTTCAAGCTAAGCCAAATTTTGAAGAGTATTTCGAAATTCTTACCCCCAAAGTAAGCTGCACTTTTAGTGCAATAATGACCATGCTAAATATGCAGTTTACTGTACGAGTTAGAAGATGGGATAATACTGATATGAAACCATCCATGGTAAGAGACTTTTTATCACCATTACTTCTATGAGGCATTTGTTTTCTTCAGATGGAGTTAAATAGCCACAAAACACAGTGCACTTTGCATTTTCTACATCTGAACATCTGATACAACTGTATAATAATGATTTCATTAGGGTAGTCAAATGTAATTCAGATTCTGAAGCCAATGTTCAGTCAAAACCCTGCTTTAGGTCTTATGCAGAAGTAAAATCTGACTGCCAATTTGATTTTATTTCAATAATTTGAAATACTGAGATAAAGCCAGAGATATGCCATGCTGCTGAAAATAAGGACATCTTCAGACAAAGAAAGTAGCAGGAAAAGCTTTAACAAAGTGGCCCTGAGTCATTTGGGAACAGCTCTAGGTTTGGGAAAAATAAACAGATGTTTTCTGTGCTCATTCAGCCTATTTGGTGTTTTGGTATCTCTGATACTCTAATGTTTTCATCAGATACAATCACCAAAGCTTCCACTTAGTTTCAGCTGATGGGATTGCAACTATCATTGCTGAAGCTGGGTCTGTGACAAATGACCTGGGACAGTAAAAAACACTGAGTATTCAATGACTGTTTTTATTTGTTCCTGGTCCCAGCTGAATTCTAGCTTATATATACCTGAGGCACTCCGAGATGAATTAGCAGCTCAAACTCAACACTCCAAAAACTTAAATGAAGAATGGTTAAAAAGTTTTACCCAGTTACTAATGTAGCTGCTATTAAAAGCTGTAGCTACTTCATCTCAGATCCATTTCTGCACTAGAATGGTTACAAGGGGTAGTAGAGTTGGCTTTGATTTTGCATGAACTTGCATATGCAAATATCTATTAGTAAGGAACAGATTTTATTTAAAAAGTGGTCTTTCAGAGCCGTGTTAAGCTAAGCTCTGCAGCACATTTCACATTACACAACTGACTACAGAAGAGACATAAAAATACTTCACAGAAAATATTTTTCCATTTTTAGACTATTAAAATTGGACATTCCTGCCATTTCTTCCTTTAATTTTAAATTGCAGTGAGTACTGAACAGCCTATGATAAAACTGAAGCAGATTTTCTCACTTTACCTTATGGAGAAAGTGTTGCATGAACTAGTTATTAGCAGAAATTCAGAGGCCACTAACATATTTTATCAATTGCTGAAAATACACAAAATTATTCTTTTTGGTTTTCTCCCTAAGATAAACTGATACTCAGACATAATTAGGTGTTTATCCTTAAGTTGTGGTCCTCTTGTACCAGAGGACTGAATAAAAATGAACTTACTTGATGGCTCTGTGATTCAGTACCCCATGTTTTCTCTAAGCAACTAAATGAAAATGTAAGGACTATGGACCAGTCTTGATTTTCTTACATTTTAGCAAAATGTATTTTCTCTAAAATGTCTTGCTTCTAGACCATTGCCATGCATGATTTGCATGAATTCTTGTTTCTTTAACTGTTTCAGGTAATGGATCTTAAAGGCCAAATGATCTATATTTTTGAATCCAGTGCCATTCTATTCTTGGGATCTCCCTGTGTGGACAGACTAGAAGATTTTACAGGACGTGGATTGTACCTCTCTGATATTCCCATTCACAATGCTTTAAGAGATGTTGTTCTGATAGGAGAGCAGGCCAGAGCCCAGGATGGACTGAAGAAGAGGTTAGGAAAGCTAAAAGCAACCCTTGAGCAGGCCCATCAAGCACTTGAAGAAGAGAAGAAGAAGACTGTAGATCTTCTGTTTTCAATTTTTCCTGGAGAGGTTGCTCAGCAGCTGTGGCAGGGACAAGTTGTACAAGCCAAGAAATTTAATAATGTCACCATGCTTTTTTCTGACATTGTTGGATTCACTGCCATCTGTTCCCAATGCTCACCTATGCAGGTTATCACCATGCTTAATGAGCTTTATACTCGGTTTGATTACCAATGTGGAGAGCTAGATGTCTACAAGGTACACAATTCGTTGCTTTTCTTTGGGATTCTGGGGCAGGAAAGGAAATTAAGACTAAGTGGGACAGAAGATAATAGAGGTCCAAAAATTATTTTGCCATAAACCTTTTTCAAATGAAAGACGAAATAAATCACAAAACAAACAAACAAAAAAGTCAACACAAACAGTTGTTCATTCAGCCAAGAAAGAAACCCATCAAAACTTATGAGTTAATTTCAAAAATTAATTTCAATGACAGTGCTGTGACTCTGGAGTAAACAGGTGTTTAATGTAGCTGGGGGTGCCTGATAGTAAATGAAAAAGGAAAAGCATTTTAGAATTATGCCCAGCAATAAATAAAAGTTGTGCAATTTTTTTTT